>JALIZH010013496.1:0-586654 GCA_030522465.1 Rhipicephalus appendiculatus | reverse complement strand
GCTTGTTCCATCTAGTTCGGGCAGAGTACCACATCTCTGTCGAGAGAGTCTGCTTACTCTGTGCAACGCGGAGTTACCAGCACTCCTGAAGAGGGAGTGAAATATGGGACAAGCGTTTACTCAATGCACCTGCTACCTGTAGAAAATATTTCCGCAGGTAGGAGTTATGTTAAGCAATAAGCGCAACAGTGTCTCGGAAATCTCGTAAAAGCTTTGATAAAACCACATAAATCTTCCTGCATTTTTTTAAAAAGTGGCAATAGGAACTAAGTGCCTTTGTTATAACGTTCAATTACATGCTGCTAAAATCAAGGCTGCATTCAGCGTGGTCTGTTTCATCTCGAAGCATCACATAGCACGATTCGTGCATTATTATCGCATTATCCCCATTATCTTAACCATGCAGTAAAAGGACCACTAAATAAAGGAGCTAACGGAAATGGGTGCGTGCGCAGGCAGCCGTGTAGGTGCCGCCTGCAATTCGCCCGGCATGTATTTTAAGCAGCTCCCATCTCATTAAATATTACCTGTACATATTTCCCAATGAAACCGGAATATTCTGCTAATGAACACGCACCGATATCAGCCAAAGACAAGTTAAACCAAAAATCCACGATTGTGACAGTCACCTGAGCGCATTGAATCTCTAAACATTTTGAATTTCAAGTCATGAAGCTACTTCTATATTAGTAATACCGCTGATATCGACCTTATCATGATATTTGTGTATGGACAAAAGACCGATAAACGATGATTTTTCACAGTCGCCTGGAGCATTGAATGCGTCAAGAATTCTGCTTTCGGTTTTCTTCGTTAGAATTACGAACCTCTTCTAAACACTCAAGTCATGTAGGCATTTCCACACCCGCAAAGGTGTCCTAGTTCAATTGCTCAACGCGCACGGCGCACAGCATTTCGCAGGTGTTAACGAAGATTGGTCAGGCCGCCAGCGTTCAGGTGGTTTTCTCGAAACCTGAAAATTGCAGACAGGCTGCGGGCGAGTAAACGCACCTCGCGTGATGCTCTGTTATCCACAGCTCACGATACGTCCTCTCCGTAGTAGTCGTCGTCTACTCGACTTCGCTGTCATGTGGAAAGGCATATGTCCGCCACAGCTGCAGGAGTGTCAACAACAGCCTGCGTGAGCAGCAAGATAGCCAGCGCAGTGTGGTGCAGAGGCAGTTTGGCGTTCATTGCAGTGACTGCGGTTGCAGCCCCATTTTAAATCAGTGTATGGTTGTGGAAAGGCACATGTTGCAGCTAACTCTCGAGATTACAGAAGCGGAAAGGATATAGAAACTAGGCGACTGCTGCGTAAGAACCCCATCACTGTGACGGCTTGAGCATGATTACCTTGCTGGGCAATCGTGTTCAAAGGAAAATCTTTTTGAAGCGCACGAAAAATGAAGACAGAAGAACACGACAGCGCTTAACTCACAACTGAATTTTAAATGCCAAGCATTTCTTAGCGAACTTCGGCGACTTTGAGCGTATCTATCTATCTATCTATCTATCTATCTATCTATCTATCTATCTATCTATCTATCTATCTATCTATCTATCTATCTATCTATCTATCTATCTATCTATCTATCTATCTATCTATCTATCTATCTATCTATCTAGCCCCCTACGTCTTAGTATCGTTAATGGGATTGGTATGACAAAATTGGTATTACATAATATGACTGTATGGCAAACTTAAATGACTGGTCATATTATGAAAATCATGAATAACTCTCCATGAAAAGTATGATTTACACGATATGGCCGTAGTGATGCTGAGGCCGTTTTGTTAACTTGATATATCCAAAAATTCCTACGATGAGACATTTCTGCATGACCAACATAAATGACAGGTGGTAATAAGTAAATGATGACGGTCATGTCATGTACAACATGACTTGCACACCACGTTCATGGCCCGCTCGCCGCCGTTTCACAATCTTAATATACACCAAGTCCAGTATTGCGTGACCGTCACAGTATGATGAATATTAATGAAAAGTGGTAATATGGAAATCATGACATGTCATGTACAACATGACTTGCATGTCACGCTCATGGCACGCTCGCGGCCGTTTCGCTTGCTTGATACACACCAAATTTGGTATTGCGTGACGTGACTGTTTGACGAATATAAATGGTAAGTGGTAATGGGGAAATCATGACATGTCATGAGCAACATGACTTGCGTGTCACGCTCATGGCACGCTCGCGGCCGTTTCGCTTGCTTGATACACACCAAATTTGGTATTGCGTGACGTGACTGTTTGACGAATATAAATGGTAAGTGGTAATGGGGAAATCATGACATGTCATGAGCAACATGACTTGCATGTCACGCTCATATGGCACGTTCGCGGACGTTTCGGCTAGCTTGATGTACATCAAATTTTGTATTTCGTGACGTCACTGTAGGACGAGCATAAATGACAAGTGGTAATACGGAATTCATGACATGTCATGTCAACATGACTTGCATGCAACGCTCATGACACGCTCACGGCTGTTTCGCTAGCGTGATATACACCAGATTTGCTATTGAGTGACGGGACTGTATGACGAACATAGATGACAAGTGGTAATATGGAAATCATGATATGTCACGTGCAACATGACTTGCATGCCGCGCTCATAGCGCCCTCGTGGCCATTGCTCTAGCCTGAGATACACCAAGATTGGTATTGCGGGACGTAACTGTATGACGAACATAAGTGGCAGGTGGTAACATGAAAATCTTGGCATGCATATCTACAATGCCATTTATATTCCACGCTCATGGTGCGCTTGCGTCCAGTTCGCTAGCTGGATCAACGCCTCCTCTATGGTTTTTCAATGCCAGTGCAAACGCTCGCTCCTCACTGGGAGCCGTCGGTCCGCCTTAGTTCAGGGAGTGGTCGTGATGCGACGCCACATGAAGGGCAGGGCTGCTTGCGTCACACAAGCGCCCAATCGCTTTCCCACCGAAATGCGATAGACGCATTTTCCCTCTCCAATATCATACGTCTGTTAGATTTGTTCCTTTGTCTTCCTTCCTTGTAGCTCGAAGCAATGCCGCTGCCGCCTGACAGCGCTCGTGTGGCACCTCTTAAAGGCAGCGCATGCGCTGCAGCATCGTGGTGAAGCGTCCCCATCGGCTGCCCGCATAGCGCCACGAACGGACACGCGCTATCTCAAAACACCGTGTCTCTTACAGAGCCAGCGTGACCACCAACATAGTTAAAACGAGGGATGCAAGGCGCTATGCCACGGGTCTCTACGCAACTGAACAAAAAATTAGTTCATATAATTTTCGTCGTGAAGCACCACATAAAGGGTGCTCTCCCCCATGAACGCAAAGCACACGCGAAGGCTTGGCGAGGGGGCGAGAGTGGGGAAGGGCTTGACGAGAGAGTGGTGAACGGCTGGAACGGGCGCCTTGGCTGGCATTGATAAAATAGACGAGGCGTTGGCTGGATATACACCGAAATTGGTAGTGCGTGACGTTACTGCATGACGAACATAAATGACAGGTCCTATCATGTAAATCATGACATGCATATTATGTACAGCATGATTTGCTTCTTTCTGGCTGCTTCGCATTACATCGATTGCCACAGTGCGTGGGATCTGCCGGTTTTTAGATGCGAAGCAGCTCTTTGACTAGCCTGTGTAACGCTGTCCCTCCGTGCGTCCGTACGAACGCGCCGCAACGCGCTCCCTTCGCCGCAGGTGTTGGAGCGGTGCCACGTAGGTCACGCCGCAGCTGCGCTTGTGTTCGTGTGGTTCTTTCGTATTTTTCGTCTAAGTTGTCGCGCCTTTCAAAAATTCCATGCAGCAGCGCGTTGACGTCACGCTCCCCTCGCAGTGCGCGCTGACGTCACTCTCTCCCTCGCCTGCCGCGCGCTCGCCGCAGCGCCCGCAGCTGCCGCCTGACGCGCAAAGACAAGACCTACGCCAGCCATCGCTTCAAACGAATCTTCCAACGCTCACCGCAGCACCAACGTTAGCGCCGTTCAACCCGTAACGCCACCCGTGCGCAACGCTGCTTCTTCGCATCCCATCAGGGTTCCCTTTGGGAAGATGGTGTAAATTTTTTATTGGGATAGCAATTATATGGACACTCTCGGCTGGTTTTTCACCGTCGGCTTAGCCGTCGCCGTCATGTCCCGTATATGTATATGTATCTATATATTTATAAAAGACACAACGAAAAATAATTAAGAAAATGTTTCCGACGCACGGCATCGAACGAGGGACCTCTCGCTCTGCAGCGCACGGCACTAACCGCTGAGCCACGAAAGCGCACGTCTTTCAACGTTCAAACGGCGAGCTATTTATATACAGCGAGTTTTCAGCGTGTTTTCAGCATTACCAGCGAGATGGCGCAAAAGGCGCGCTCGGTGGGGCCTTAGCTCGGCGCCTAAAAATGGGTGCCCCGCTAGTCCGCGACGCCCGCGCTCATGCGCTCGCGCACTTTGCCCCGTGGGGGGGTAGACGCCCGTTCGCCCGTTCCCGCGCGTGCTTATCTCGCGGTGGGGAAGAATTGAGCTTTCGCCGGAACGACTGCGTGGTAGTTACCGAGCGCACGAAGGTCACTTCGCTCGCGGCAGTCCCCTCGTTTGCGAAAACAACACGCTTTTCAAACACAGCGAAGTAACAGCTGTGAGACTTGTTAGTTCGCGCTCGTCTGCACCTGTGAATACGTTTCGTGCGTCGTTTTTGTTTGAGCAGCGCGTTAAGTGTCGAGCTGTGAACGTTGTTAGATCGCTCTCGTCCTGTGCGCGTTGTTTTCGTGCGTCATGTGTGCGTGAGCAGTGCGCTGCACGTTTCGACCTGCTTGCCATTCGTCGCTTGACATTCCAATTTGTTGCTATCACATTCATTGCTTCGCCTTGTGGCGAAACTGTGACTTTTTTATTGAACAGAATAACATGTAAAAGCACTACAGAACCGATTGCACATGCGTAGTCGAACAAGAGGCCTAACTGCCCTCAGCACCAGGACAAAGACAACAGCATAGTGAAACTAACAACCTTCACTTATCAAGAAAGTCATACTCCTTATCGTGTAACGTGATGGATTGCTGGCTAACACAGTCAAATTCTTAGTTCTTTGTCCTCATTTTTCCAGCGCTTAAAAAGCTTTTGCCTTTAAACATGACTGTTCACCAACTAGCCCATGTCACCGTCTTGGGCAATCGTGGACACGTGCTAAAACTGATTTCACTTGTCCAGCTTTTACCGTTTTCGGTGCCTATACACTTTGCTCTTCTGGAAAATAAAGATCAGTCGGAAGTCTGCGCTATTTTTGTCTACTCTGTCGTTTTTTGATATTTTTGCGCGCTGTGATATACGGCGTCATAAACCGAAACCTACTCGCCCAAGCTTCTGCTCTTGTTGCTCAAGAATTGTCAACACCCAAGATGTCCGTTTCATTACATTGTCAATGCGCATTCGCTAGCTAATAAGTAGCATGTATACTCCATTGTACGAATGCAGGAAGCTTTTACGATGGTTCGTTTTCTGCGTCATACACAAATGATGAACCCGACTGGCAATGAAGCCAATGAAAGCATAAGGGACATTATATGTGGTTTCTTAACTTCATTATAAATTAAAGGGGACGAGAAATCAGTCCTTCCTTCGGTGAGATCCGATCCCACGACCTTCAAATTACGCTTCCGATGCTCTACCGTTTTAGCAACAACGGCGGGTGCGGGTAATTTGAATGCCCATTAAATTTGAGTGAGAAACCTGACAATACACGAAGGAAAGCACAAATAATGTCTCCTATGCTGTCTGATGGGTGCTGATCGGTAGGATCAAGAGAATGAAAATTGTGCCATTCGCCTGAATGGGCACCTAAGGCCTTTCTTTTTACCACTTCTTTCAAGCGCGTCATAGAAGGAAGAACAGAGGGAAGAATGGTGGGTGTCTGTGTGGGGGGTTCAATGTCAACAGCTCGACGACAGTAACCATGCCAGCCACCACTTGTGGCTCCCTAATGAAACAGAAAATTACCCAGGAGATTGTGATGCTCGGCATAACGAAATGAAACTTGAGGCACGGTCATTTTCCTCCCCAGCCCTGGTGGCGCCCGTTTTTCCTTAGCCGAGGCCGAACAAAGCAACCGCTGAGAGCCGCGCTGGCGCCTAATTTTCCTAGCGCCGTCTCGACGCCTCCAAAAGCGTGCCTTCCATTTGTTCCCTTCGTCGCCTTTCGACTCGCAACACTTGCCCGCCGCGCTACGGCGCCGCTTATAAAATCGAATTACGGACTGAGCGCGAAGGAAAGCACGCCAGCCGGCCTCGGTTGGAGCGTGGCCAATGAGAGGCGCCTTCGAGCGCGTTTCTATTTGTCTCGTACTTGTCTCGAGGTCCCATTATTTCGCGCCATTGTTCGCTCTACAGTGACTCTTCATACATCCGTTCCACACCAGCCCCTGCGGTTCTACTTTCGAATTCAGTAGCCGCTTACTTCTGAAAGCAAATTTTTTGTTGCCATTCAACGGTCATGCAAGTTCACCGTTCATGAGATACTTTCCATTCGATCTTTTCAATGTTCAAGTGACCCTTCTGCTCTTTTCATATGCCCCATAATCTGCGACGCAGCGCGTTTCTATCGGCATATAAACGTTTTATTGATCTGACGCTTGTTTGTTTCCTCCTTATACTTGACGGCTTGCGTTGTGATGGCAGCGAATGGATTCGATTGACATTTACCAGACGCAAGCGAAAGAAAGACTGTCCAAAAACAAGATATTGGGACATGTGCCGCGATAATTTAACAAATATAACTTTGCGTGCGTTTCAGGGGCGTTTTAAGTTTTGTGCTGTGTTGAAATGTCCCCTTTTGCTGTTCAAATAAGCGCCATTTCTTTTCACAGAATATTCCCTTTTCCCAATTCGTCAGGCTGGCCCCTCCTTCTCCCCCCACTTTCACAGTTGTCCTCCTCTGTACTGGAGGAGAAGGTACGAATCACATATACACAAGCGCAAAGTAAATCACTTGCAAACTTGAAGAGGACAAGCCAAAATATCGGCTCCAGCACAGCTCCGGTTGACAAATTTTTAAATGCGAAGCATTCCTTAGCGAACTGCAGGCACTTTCAGCGTTTCTATCTACGTATCTATATCTACCTAGTCGCCTACGTCTGGGTGCTCTCGTGATCGTGTCTAACTTGGTGTAGACGAAAAATGGTATGGGAGGGTAAGAGAGTTTTAGAAATATGACTGTCCGGCCACAACACGAATAACGTGAAAATCTTGTCGCGCACGTTGTCAGACCGTTAACTCCAGACACGTGTGGCACATTCCCGTAGAACATGGGCCGGGGTACGCGGGTATGCGCCACAGGTGATTGACAGATTAGATCTGGCCCGAAACGGTGAGGACCAACATTAATAAATTTAATGTGAGAGTGTTAAGAGAAACTGACATCGGCACCGTACGTCCGACGAATTCAATGAATAAAAGTTCGGACCTCAGCAGGAATCCAACGCAAGCATCATGCGTACGTGGCATTCAGGTATTCTACCACGAAGCCACGCCAGGTCTAGAAACTGCTTGGAAAAAAAATGGGGGGGACCCTTAATCTTCGCCTTTAAGAGTTGAACGCGATAGCGATAGCCTGTCCCGAGTGCCTACTTCAACCACTTAGTGCATACTTGCTATGCACCCACTACGTGGTGTTAAGGGAATACGCGCAGTAAGGTGTGTGCGGTTTGTAATGGGTGGCCGGCTTTAAACAACGAAATCGTTTATGACAGTCACCTATTTTGACGCCCGATGGCAATGTACGCTTGTACCACGCAATATTTCTGGGATATTACATGTTATATTGCGACGCCTATATAAAGGACCCTTGCGTTTGCGAAGCATGAAAGTTATTTTCACTGCATTTCCAAGCAGAGAAAGTTATTTTCACTGTATTTCCAAGCAGAGGCGTGGCTGTGTGATAGAATACCTGCTTGCCACGCAGACGGCCCAGGTTCGATCCTCACTCAGACCCGGAAATTTTTATTTTATTTTATTTGCATCTTTCTCGATTTTTCGGTCGTGGACAAGATGATGATTTTTCGCTCACAAGCAACGACGCCGACGCCGGAATTTCTTCGAAACGAGCTCTTTAACGCTATGACGTTAAAACACCCTATTCAGGCGTAATATCGGTGCCACATCCATTGTCGTTGTGGTGCTGGCTACCTAATTTTATAACAAAAGCAATAAACACCTATGACACAAACGTCACACCACGTTAACGTATAATGTGGTTCCAATGTTGACTCCACTTTTATAGCAGTCTAATAGACATTACATTTCTATTCCTATGATTCAGTATCGTCACGCCATATGGGCACCGTGCATACATTAGGAGCCGCCACAGTCGCGCGCGGCCTCCAGCGCCAATGCGGCCACGGCAGCAGATTTGGTGTGATACAAGAGCAGACGACGCAAGCGGCGGCAAGCCACTGCGCCGAGCTTAGGTGCTTCGCCGGAGGCGTTTTCGTTCCCGTTTGCGTTCAAAAGACGGTAAATTGTTAGCAGCAGTGTTCGCGCGTGTGCTTTTTTTTTTAAAGTGCGAATGCACTTTATAAGCGACCCTGAATCCGCCGTCATCCGCGCTCCTCCTCCTCTCCCCTAGCAACGGCGCGAGGAGCGGAGAGGAGCGTCTGTAGCAACGGCGCAGCGACGTCACGCCCCACGTGACTGCGCGCGCTCCGCCCTCCGCTCCGTGGCTGTCTTACACCGTGCTCTCGACCGTTCGCTGGCTGGGCGCCTCTTGCTCTTCGCCGTGCCCAGACGCGGCGGTTGTGTTAGCGTCGCTTGCGTGGAGTGGCCCGCTCGTCAGTTGATTTTCGCTCTTCGCCGTGGTCGGACGCGGTGTTTGTGTTAGCGTCGCTTGCGTGGAGTGGCCCGCTTGTCAGTTGATTTTCGCTCTCCGCCGTGGCCAGACGCGGCGGTTGTGTTAGCGACGCTTGCGTGGAGTGGCGCGAAATGCATTCGCATTTCCTCACGATTCCCTTCGGGGAGGTGGGGGGCATTTTTGCCAGATTTAGCGCACCCTCAGGCGAACGCGGCCACATCAAATTCTTGGCGAAAACGACAACGGAGGCCACGAGCCCCTTGAGCGAAACAGCACGCGTGTAGCGCGGGCCGCTTCGCTCACTAAACGATCAAAGCTTATCACCCTCGGCCTTACGCGCCAGCAAACTCGGCGGCAGCTTGAAACAGACGACAGCAACGATTGTACTGATCGCGTTGATAACGCGGACGGACCGTCGCGCTTACCACTGGCCAAGCGAGAAAAGCACGAAAAGCATTGGCATCGGAAAAGGCGTCGGTCGCGATTGCTCCCCTGTGCAAGCGGCTAAGAACAACCTTCCAAATCTGCGTTTGTTGCCGCTAGAGGCGCCTTCATGAATTACGTCTGCACGGAGCCTATAGGGCACTTCGTTTTGATAATACTGACGTCTGTGCTCCAACGCGAGTGGGGACGTTATGTCAGACCATAAGCTACCCAGTGTACTCACCAGTAGACGCCAATGTAATGGACATTCCTGGTAATTAGCACACGATGTGCGCACAACTATGCTGCACTTAACGTTGACCAACCTCGTAACACTTGCCGCGAAGCCAAAAAAAAAATCGAATACGCTTCAGCATTACGCTTCGCGTAACCAACATGGCCAAATTATATTGGTCGCGAAACTTGGAACGAAAAGTGGTGGAGAACATATCGCCACAGACATAAACGCCCGCTGTACGATTGAAGCGCGACTAGGTGAGGAGGGGGACACATAACGAAAACAAAAAACTCAAGGGAATTTTTTTTTCGAATGCTCCTAATTTTATGTACGCCACAGTAGACTAAAAATTTCTTTTACGGCTTATTTGACACTTCGTAAAATAGTTGATTGCCTCATTTTTTTTCGAGCGCCCTAAATGGGGGGCGTATGCAGGCAGTCTGCAACGTGGGATGTCGGCTGATGTGGGCGTGTGTTTAGTTCGGCGCTTTGTCGGGTCAACGAGGCATCGCTCACTTTTGCGCGGTGGTTTCGAGCGTGTCTTCCGTAGGTTATTTATTTGCTTATGTGTTATTTACTGGCGCGATACTTCAGAGAAGCTGAACTAGCTCACGGAATGTGTAGTTAAGTGCTCCAGTGACTGCAGACTGCTTTCGGTGACACGCGGCCCGTGTGCGCTCGCCTTTCGTGATGAAACGCTGTGCTCTAAGCCTGTCCTAGTGATACTCCCAGGCTGCTGCTTCGCTCCAGTAGTTTTCCTCGGTTGGGCAACGTGAGTTTTCTAAGTATTGTGCTCTTGAGCCACTGTATTATATTTTTTTTTCATCTGCAAAGTATTTTGGTGTATATTGCAAGTGCACTATTTGGCTAATAAAACAACCTTGCTTCCTCAATCTTTCTTGTTGGTCTTCCTTTTCTCTCGCACACACAATTGGCGAGCCATAAAGGCGCAATAAAATCGCGAATTTATCAAACGACATGTATAAGGTCACCAATTAAGAAATATTTCAATTTCGCGCCATGTAGGCCAAATTCACGACGTCGCTACCGCTTCGGGTTGTGACGTCATATTTTAGTTTTTATTTGCTGTTAGTTGTCCCCTCCATACGTAGATGGCGACGGTGGCAACGAGCCGCCAACTACTGGATATATGGGCTTCTATAGACTATTTTACCTAAGCCATGTGGGCGCCGCCATCTTGGGCTGTTAAGCCGCTGTTTTCTAGTGTTTGTATATTACGACGTCAATTCATAAGGCCATGACACATCGTATGCACCAACCCAACCGTCTTCATGCGCCCTACTGAAACGTTCCGTATGTTTCCGTATGTTTTCTTACGGAAAACATACGGATTCCGTATATTTGCTTTATGGAATATACGGATTTCTTACGGATTTATACGGAAGCTTACGGAAATTGTAAGGAAAATATGGAGACTGACATATGGTGCATAAGGAATTCCGTACTGGTATACGGATTTGGTCGTATGGAACTTACGGAGTCCTTATCTAATATATGGAAGAGTCCATAAAACGATACGGAATATACGGAAAGTATGATACGGAACAAACGGAAACCGCACAGGCCCGTAGCCAGGAATTTTTTCGGGGGGGGCAAGGCGGGGGGGGTGGGGGGGGGGCACTTGTTGAAGGCCTTGAAAGACGCTTATTTTTATTATTTGTCCTCGGTAAAACACCCCACTCCATCCGAATTTCGGAGGGGGGGGCTAGGGCACCCCCCTTGAAATGGGCACCCCCCCCCCCGAAATGGGGGGGGACCTAGGGCACCCCCCACCCTGAAAAGCCAGGGGGGCCTGGGGTACCCCCCCCCCCTGGCCTGCCGTACGGGCATAAGGTTAGAACCAGGCCCGTAGCCAAAAATTGTTTTCGGGGGGGGGGGGGGGGGGCACCTGTTCAAAACCTTGAAAACCACCTATTTTCATTATTTATTCTCCGTAAAACACCCCCCTCCATCCGAATTTCGGGGGGGGGGGGCACGGGCCCCTAGCCCCCCCCCCCCCCCTGGCTACGAGCCTGGTTAGAACAAACGCAATCCACATCTGCTCTTTGGAAAGGCCCATGTATCAGCAAGAAGTACATGGATATAGCATTGTGTTCTACACAAGCAAGACACATGGGTGCACAGCAGGGGCAAAGGCAGAAATTTTTTGACCGGGGGGGGGGGGGGGGCACCTCTTTGATCAGAAGGAGGGGACGGGCAGGCAAATGGTCATTTTGCGCCTTGTTTGCCATGGTGAAAAAAAATGGGGGGGGGGGGGGGAGGCACAGGCCTAGTGTGCCACCCCTGGCTATGCCACTGGCGCACAGGTAGAACAAGCAGAACCTAGGCGTGCACACGAAGATAGGGGGAGGTGGTGACCGCCCCCTGTAGACACCTAAGAGAGGGTTGTGCAAAATCTGCCTCATATACTTTGACTTAGTAGGCGAGGGGCGGTGCGATGAACCTTCGCTCCCCCCCCCCCCCCACCTTAGGTCGGCAAAAAAATACGACCTCACTCAGACTCACTCAAGAAATATGTTTTGCTCTGAGGACTCACTCAGACTCATACTCGCCAAAATTTTCCTCAACTGGAATCACTCGGACTCAGACTCACTGTACTTTTACTCGACCAGACTCACTCGGACTCAAACTCACGGAGATATTACTCAGCCGGACTCACTCAGACTCACGGGTTCACCGACATCTGAGTGAGTCGACTCATCAGTCCGTTAGCGTAAAATTAGCCTTTTCAATCTTGGTGTCAATGCTCTTTTAATGCCAATACCTCACGTAATTGGTGCTCTACAATACGCCTTTATATCTTGTACCTTCGAATACGAGTTATCAGTGGTTTCAATCCAGTAAGGTCAATTCTATGAAATACTCGTGTCGCACGAAATCTCTTTATCAAGAACTTCCCCTGAAGGAGTTTGCAGGTGAAGGTCATGGCGCCCCCCCTCTCTTAGCTCACACCTCGAAAAAAAATATGAGGTACCCCATCAGTGAAATATCTGTGAAAAAATTTGAGTACGAAATTAAGCGGATATAACGCTGATAGTAAAGCTGAAGCTGAGTAGATAGGACCATAGGTCGGCAATTAATGGTGGAGCTCACTCAGACTCATTCATGAAATATATTCCACGCTTAGGGCTCACTCGAACTCAGATTCAACAATATTTACCTCAACCGGACTCACTCGGACACAGACTCACGAAAATTTTCCTCAAGCAGACTCACTCAGACTCAAACTCACCAAAATATTACTCACCCAGACTCACTCAGACTCAGGCTCACGGCCCAGTCTGGGTCTGAGTGAGTGTGAGTGAGTCGTCTCATGAGTGAGTTTGCTGACATATCCCCCCCCCCCTGATAGTGAACCACGCTCGTCTGTGAGTGGAACCAATATGTGGGATGCACATGTGCGGAACGCATGCGTATCACGCATGTGTACAGCAGTGGTAAAATCTTCTTGAGCGCACAAGCTTATATATGACATATGCAGAATATTTATTTATTTATTTATTTCTCACTACTGCAGTCTTCAAAGATCATGATTATTAGGGTGATGTATAGGTTACAAGATAAACAGACATTCACCCATACTCAGACTCATGCCTACTCACACCGATGACTATTCACTCATGTTCATACTCACATCTACTCACATTCCTCGTCACTCACTCATATATACACTATCACACTGGTGAATACTCACTCACTTTCATACTCAGACTCACACTCATTGATAGTCACTCACGTTCCTACTGCACGCCTACTCACCCTCATGTGTACTCTCTCACGTTCACACTCGGGTTTACTCGCGCCCCTCGCCACTCACTTATACTCACACTAACGCCTCTCAAATGAGTGTGAGTGTGTGTACTCATGAGTGAGTAGTATGCTAAACTGTAGTCACATCTTCTGTAGGTAAGAGACCTATATACATAGACCTGGCAGCAAATGATTCAGTTCAACAAAAATGAGATTTGTATTGAAAATATTTGCCCAACTTCATGGATTGGCTACAGAGAAGCTTTACAAGGTGGGCTGTGGTAACATATTCTAAAGTGAATGAAATTATTTAAGTCCAGTTAAGCACAGCATGAACTTACTGGTTTAACCCTCGTAGTAGGTCATTCGCACTGACAACAAACATTCTCTTTGACATGAAATGACTTCATGAAAACTGTCTTTCTTTTGTCGTAATTCGGGTGTTATTGAACTTCTCGTATGCTCAGTATTAAACCAACAACGACTTGTATCAAGAAAGACCCGGTGGCCTGCAGCCTTTGTTAATTGGAAAGATTCACATTGAACGAGCACTTTCCCTTAAGCAATACGAGGCAGTACTTTCTCCATTATATATACATCGTGAGAGCATACTCAGTTGCCTTAATATGTCACTTGCACGAATTAAACTTCTGCCTGAAGGACCACATTAAATATATCTCAGAGACAACAATTTGAGTTTAACAGGTGTAAGTGGTTCTTAAACTAGTGGTACTACCTGCGTGGCCTGTATATATATATTGCACTTTGAACTTTTCTGAGGCACTGGTCTTGATAGCATACATGTTTTTACATAATGTGCTGTGCGGATGCACCATGACGTACGTACGAAAACTTTAAGAAACAGATGCATATAGTTTTTGTTAAAGAGCTTCACTCTCTCCCATTTGGTTGTACATAAGGGTTTAAGAGCACACATGTGTCTACATAATTCAGCCACAAAGAAAGTACTGATGTATTCAAATCGGTAAAGAGAAAGCTCACTGCTCTGATTAAGAGTGACAATATTGCACTTCTGATCCTACTACTGTGTACACCTTCATCATCAGGTTAAACAGCTGAATAAGTGCCTAATTTTTTTATATGTTGTCGTACGTGCTAATAAGTGTGGATGCTGTTCAAATCTCCGGTGATCAATATTACATACGCATTGTCGTACAGAAGCTCACTGTTGAAGATCCCAAACCACATGTCGAGCTGCTTGGTTATTTGTTTTCATGCACGTTATGTAGCAGCCAATTTTAAGATAGACGTATGAAGCAATTTTGACTCTTTGCTCTACTTCCCTATTGACCATGAATCTTGATGCACATGATTAATACCCACTTAAACTTCAAGGGTACTCAAAATGAAACATAAACAAAGAGGTAAAAGATAAAAGTAAGGCAGGCAGGTTAACCAAGTTGAACTGATTTGCTGCCCTACAGTGGGAGTGAAGGTGGTCAAAAAAAGAAGTACACATGAAAGCACAACTGATATTCATGCACACATAACAGTGTTCATCATTGATGGAACCCATGAGTACTCACTCGCATTCGTACTCAGACCTACTCACACTAATCGATACTCACTCACATTCATACTCGTGCCAACTCACCCTTATGTGTACTCACTCACGTTCATACTCACGTTTACTCAAGCCCCTCGTCACTAAAACCTTTCAAATGAGTGTGCGTACTCATGAGTGAGTAGTATGCCAAGCTGCAACTGTCGCATCTTCTGTAGGTAAGAGACTGATATACACAGAGATGGTTCCAAATGATTCAGTTCAACAACAATTATTTTTGTATTGAAAAAAATATTTGTCTGTGTTCATGGCCTGGCTACCCAGAAGCTTTACGATGTGGGCCGTTGTAACATCCTAAAGTAAGTGAATGAAATTATTTAGCTGCTGTTAAGCACAGCATGAAATCATTAGTGTAACCCTTGTAGCAGCACATTGGCGTTGGCAACAAAGACACATTCTCTGTGCCATAAAATGAACATCATGAAAACTGCTTTCCTTTTGTCATTATTGAACTTCTGGTATTCTCAGTATCAAACCAAGAAAGTCTTCAACCAAAAAAGCCCAGTTGCCTGTGGGCTTTGCTAATTGGAAATATTCACATTGAACGAGCACTTTCCCTTAAGTAGTATTAGGAACTACTTCTTCAATTATATGTGTGTCATGAGAGGATACTCAGAGTCACCTTATGTCACTGGCATGCACTAAACTTCTGCCTGAAGGACCATATCAAATGTTGCTCAGAAATCAAAACTTGAAGTAGCATGGTACATGGTTTGTAAACTGGTAGTGCTACCTGTCTGTCCTGTATATGATGCCATTTTAACTTTTCTGAGACTGGTCTTGATGAAAAACAGTTTCTTCCATGATGTGCCATGCATGTACACAGTGTCATGCGTATGAAAACTTTAAGAGACCAACGTATTGACTTTTGGTTAAAGAGCTTCATTCTCTCCCATCTAGTTGTACGAAAATTGTCCAAGTGCATACATATGTGTTTACATAGTTCAGCCGTAGAGGCAGGCTCGTAGCCAAGAATTTTTTTCGGGGGGGGGGGGGGGCACTTGTTGAAGGCCTTGAAAAACACCTATTTTTTTATTTTTCCTCGGTAAAACACCCCCCCTTCATTCAAATTTCAGAAGGGGGGGGTGGGCTAGGGCCTTCCCCTGGCTACGGGCCTGCGTAGAGGTAGTATTGGTGTACTTACATCTGTTCAAGTGAAAGCTATCACCAATAGTGACCATGTTTCACTTCTGATCCTACTGATGTAATACCTCTATCATCATGATTATATGGCTGGATGTGTGCCTCACTCATTCATGTAGTTGTATGTGCAAGTAGTAAGTGTGGTTGCTGTTCGAATCACAGGTGATCAATAACACATATGCGTCGTCATACAGAAGCTGCCCATTGAAGATTCTAAACCACATGTCAGGCTGCTCGGTTATTAGTTTTCATGCAAGTTATCAAGTAGCCAATTTTTAGATACAGATATATGAAGCAAATTGGCCTTCCTGCTGTATTTTCCGATAGGCAATGAGTCTTCATGCACATGATTAATGCCTCTTTCAACTACACAGCTACATGAAATGAAACAGAAAAAAAAGAAGAGAGGAAAAAGACGAAAGAAAGGCACGGAGGTCAACCAGATTGAACTGATTTGCTGCCCTACAGTGAAGGGGTGGGGGGGGAGTGGTCAGAAAAAGAATTAAACGTGAGAGCGCAACTGATGTGTACGGACACAAAACAGTGTTCATCATTGATTCACGGATGGTCACGTACAGAGCTGTGTTTATTTATTTATTTATTCAAAGTACCTGCAGCGCCAGAAGGCATTATTGCAGGGGGGGGAATGCACAGGGTAACATATGCTTACATAAAAAGGATAACTATGAAAATAAGATTAACAGAAAAACAGAAAAGATGTAGCTATGACAGTATGTCTCTGAACGATGTTTCAGTGCAACAGTCAACAATCTCCTGTGGAAGCTGATTCCACTGGGAGATTGTGCGTGGAAAAAACGAGTGTTGGTAGACGTTTGTTCTGGAAAAATATTCTCTTATTTTTAGTTAGTGGTCAGTTCGGTGCGATAAGAAATGGGGAGGTAAAATGTAAGATTCTTTATCTATTTTAACCATGCCGTGAAAAATTTTGAAAAGCATTTCTAATCTAATGTCTTTTCTACGTGTACTTAGTCATTCCCACCCCAACCAATCCTTTAGTGCAGTAACACTAAAAGTGAAGTCATTGTTGCCACTGACAAAATGGGGTGCGCGGTATTGTACCAGCTCGAGCATATTACATAGGGTTTTACTTCGCGGGGTCCCAGGCCGTGCAGGCATACTCTAATATAGGCAATGAGAATTGTTTGAGAATTTCAAAAGCGTTGTTTCAGCCCACAGTGCAGATTACGCTTGAATTGCTGTGCTATACGATAAAACTTAGGGGCTTGTTTTAATTATCGAGAAGTTTGGAGGTGCAACAAATGCTTTTGTATTTAGATAATGGCTGCACGGACACACATGTGCAACATAAAGTTCAATAAAGTGAGGACGCTTGAGCTTCTCCTTCAAGAGAAGGGCGCGATAGTGTAATCGGGCCCCATGCGCATTGCCTTCTCAACTGCTTGCCTGGCTTCGGTACTCGGTGGATGCCTCAACCGTGCTGCAAGCAAAGCAATGTGTGTGCGTGTAGCAATTGGCCATTTCAAACTATCCTAGAATGCCTACTGCGAGTACAGTTACGCAGTGTGCCATAACTCTTCCTTTTGTGAATGGTAATTTTTCAAACAATCAACATTGCACACTTTCTGTCTCTTGACTTTGTGCCCCCCAATTTTTGGTTTGGCTCGATCACTTGTGCAGCCCTTATTTTGCAATATCGTCAGCTGGATAATGCCAAGAAACAGAAAAATAACCGGTGTGCAAGCAAACACAGTGCCACATACATATTCAAGCCTAATATTGCATCTTTTTTAGTTTTAGCGCTCAACACGTAAAATGAAATAGCAGTACATCAATATACGTTAAAAAAAAACTAGTTGTGACAGAACAGGATTTGAACTTTCGACAACATAGCCGTGTTCTCGCGCTCTAACCTGCTACGCCAGCCTGCTAGGCCATGCGCGCTTATCGCGACGTTACTTAATTTAATAGATAAAAGTGTGGCGAGTGAGTGCATAAGGGTGTGCGATAATTGCGATCGTACTTAGAATTGCGGGCATATATTTTGTGACCGTATCTACGCCGCACGCTTTTCGGGTGTCTTTTCACTATAGATTGCAGGTCGCTCGCGGATGTAAACACGGATTTTTATGCTTACAAACAAGCTTGAGCAGTTGAAGCCTGTTCCCCGGCCACCGTACGAAATCGGAGTGATACGCCGTTAACCCCTGCGTGTAGCTGTGTTCCACTAAGTAGCTGTCTCGCTCGATCACAAATTGAGCGCGGGACGCGACACTAATGCGCACGGCAGTGCCGCGCGTAGCGGCGGCATCAGCTGATCACGCCGGCCGGCTTGCTTCGCTTCAGCGCAACGAAATATCATGCCTTGAATGATCACATACTGCACTGCGTAAAAAATGTTACTGCTTTGTAGTCATCCTCTGATTCATTGAGAACGTAGATACAACTACTGTAGAGTTTTGCATCGGCGGAAAGCATCGAACGTAAAACCGCACTAACTACGTCCGTCGTAGAAGCAGTAAAGACTGTCGTCTGCTAGACCAAAAAAAAAAAAACAGAGGAAAAGAAAATTTCCTGAAAAAGTATTTGGTTTGCATTGTATAAATTGTTCTTCCAAATAATTCATTGTTCTTATTTTTAAACCATTTTGCCAAATAGCATACATTCTTTCTCAATTTATTACGGCTACAGGTTTTTTTTTTCGTTTTGCCGCGAACAAAACTTCAAGCCAAAGCCATCCACAGCCAAATCCAGATGTTGTTTGTCTTTGTTTCCGTGCGTCTCTCGTGTGTCTCGCTACGTCCACAAGAAGATTGAAGGTAAAAGTATTAAATTTACGCAATGAAGCGCCGTTCCTCGTTCGTGCGATGTGCAAAGATTGCGTGCTATTCCCGCGGTACTTGGAGTGCCGGTCAAGTGCGAGTCATTCAAGGAATCAACGGAATGTGCGGGCGCTCGAAGGACTCCGAGGTGGCGGTTGGCGCCCGTGGTCACTTACTACATGGCACTGCGAAAGAAACTGAAGGTAAGTGGGACACGTTATCATGTAAAGTATGCCACCCCGCGCAAGTCTGCGTTACCGCACTCGGACGAGGCGTCGTGAATAGGCAGCCTTACGCGCCTTTGCGAGTGACGGACATAGTGCTGTTACCGATTCGCTTTGTCTACGCTGATACGAGCGGAGCCATGGCGCATCGGCACGGCCTTACTGGAGCGAGTTCGCAACAACTGCGGGAACATGCATGTGTGTGATGATCGATTTTTTCTTATGTGCATTGTAGTAAGCGGAACGCCAAACGGCGCTTGCTTCGTTGTTAATAAAACAGGCTGCAGCGCCATTTGTTGCAGGGCAGCATTTTGCTCATGTTCGTGGGCGATATAATATGTCACTTGGCTCGATTCACCTAGCCAACCGCCTAAGTGGGTATTATAAGCATACATTCACGGTGGAGTCTTATTATGCCCTTGAACAGTGGCTTGAGCTAGTTAAACGTTATAATGTGTTTGCCTTGTGTAGGGAGAAGTGTTTCATGCAATCTGTGTATGAGCCTGCACGTCGCCTTTGCTTGTCAGTAATATTGTACCAGCCAGCATCCACGTTGAACGTCTGGCTGTTATGAACACTTGCATGCACAATGTGAGATTTTATCTGCCAGAGCTACTTTTTATGCATTAATGTACTGCCAGCATTTAGTAGTTGCAGCATTTAGTAGTTGCTGTGTGCTGCTGTGTGGCAGTGGTGTGATTGTCACGTTGCTGTGTGGTTGCTGATGCAAGCATTTATAGTTACGATGCTTTAAAATTTCTCATCTGACTAGCTCATCAGGTGTGCGAGTGTTTCAGCACAATCAAGACAAGGAGAGAAGGAAGACATGTAATGACGGGACCAGTGGGCAGTTACGCATCACCCTTCTGTCTGACTCTTGTTTGCACTAGAACACCTTTGTTTGTTTATTGTGACAGCCTCTTCTGTAGTGCTTTTCTTGCCCAATTTACGCTACAGCACAGTTGTCACTAATTCGAGAGGGAACCCTGAAATTAGCTTTTAAAGGTCCTAGAGACTAAATGCATAGTAATGCGCAGCACAAAGTAAGAATGAGAGACAGCAGTAAGAGCTATGCGGGACGAGTGCAGACTGTCATCTGAAAAATTTATTGCGGACAACGTTGCCGAAGTAAGATTAGCCGCACACCTCATGCAAATGAGGGTCCAGTTAAAAAAAACAAGCTTTGCTGATTTCGTAACTTGTATTTTTCTAACTGAACCCTCACTTGCACGAGTTGTGTGGCTAATGTTATTTAGGCAAGGTTTTGCGCAATAAATTGTTCAGTTGACAGTCCGTGCTCGTCCCACATTGTTCTTACTGATGTCTTTCGTTCTTACTTTGCAGTGCTCATTACTGTACATCCATAGAAACTAGCCCAGCTTGCCACTGTTTTGGACAAAATGCAGTTCGCAAGTGCAATAGTGTTCATAACACTAAATGCTCAAGCGAAAGGGTATCTTTTGCTATTCAGTAAGTCACATTCATATCGGTACATTACAAGTAATCATTGATTAAACATTTAATTCGTGTTCTTTCCCATATTGCTCACAACTGTAAATATCAAAATAGATGGTGCGTATAAAAAAACATGGGCTTTAGCAAAGCAAACTCCATGCTGTTACATTGAACAGCTGACAAAAGGCCACTGCATGCTTACTTGCCACTCATTTGGATGTGTTTGAAATACATTTCAATTCCTCACCGCACTGCCAATAACACTTCACATTGGGGCAACATTAACCGTGGATTGAGTGATTTTTAAGAAAAATGTCAAGGTGCTTATACGGAGCTTGCATGAACGACGGTGGTGGCCATTTGCTGTTAAACCAGTCGAGCCGGCGATGGGGAAAGTGCACGGTGCAGCATCTCTCGCTTGAATGGTGTTGGCGCGATGGCACACTGTGGTAGAGTTACTGTATGATCCCCTTGTCCCGTAGGGAGCATATACTCTGCTGCTGTGCGGTCGTGGGCTGTAGCAGTTCCACCGAAAGTAAGGCAAAAAAGTTGCAATTGAAGAAAGGTTGTTGCTGCGTCTACAAGATGCCCAAGGTGTGCCTCAATGAGCGCGACAAGACGAAGGAGATATTAGGAGCAGTGCTGGGGGGTGGGTATGGCTTGTGCATAGACAACCGCAACAGGCATCACGTCTGTCCTTGCCACGTCCGGTTCTGGTAGGCAAACCGTGCTTTGCTTTCAGAGTTTCTTTGTTTTGGTAGTTCTGTTTACTACACTCACACACGAAACGTATCGGCTTCTTCAGTGACTTCGGAAAGATTTTCTGAGAGCGCGTTTGGTAGCTTCATGGAAACACACGTACAGTACATACTGGTGTCACCTCCGGGATGATATAAAGGTTGCAATCTGGAACAGCTGTACTGAGTGAGGAGTACAAGGTCAGCAAATATGTACAGTCAACTCCACAAAAGATATAAAAAACGTCATATACTTGATGTCTTCGATTTTCCTGATAATTGTGTATATCGTGCCCATATGGCCAAATAGCGTGAAATCACAATTTGTTTTCAAATAAAGAAATTTTGAACGAACAATAAATCTACGAACATCACCAGGTGACGACTGTGTGTGTTTTTGAAGTGTCTGCGTTCGTAAATTTGTGATCATGGTAACAGCCACACATGCTAAATATTAAAATATCTTTCTTCGACCCGTGTTAAATTCTCGAATTCTGAGCAATTTACTAATTTTTAAAAATTCTCGACAAACACTGGGTTTTGGAAACTCGGTCGATTTCGGCATGCCATTGCTGCTTCTGTGAACGTCTTAGCTTCGGCATATCATTGCTGGTTCTGTGAACGTCTAGCAGCTTGTTCATATTTACAGCACGAATAGGCCTTTAGTGAATAATAAGGTTCAGCATTTGTATTAGTCTAATAATTTTCAGTTTCATCGCTCAAAACATAAAAAAGCTATCAATGCCACTGTATGTTAGAAAAAAACATCTCATCCTTGGTAAAAATTATTCGGATTATTCTGATTAGACTGCAGAATGATATTTTCGAAAAACATGTTGCATGATATTTATCAGAACAAAATTACAAATTTTCAAACATTGTGCTTTCAGAGCGTTGTCGCTACTGCGTAAAGGACATATCTTGTAAGAAGAAAATACAATAACATGCTTTTTTTTCTTCTGTGATGTTTGCGAAATAACAATGGTAAGGCATGTTCTACGAGTGGAAGATGTTCTGTAAATAAGTAACCATTTGAATTAAATGTATTTCAGTAGTTCCCAACTTCGCTTCTGTTTTCGATGTCCCTCAGTTCATAGGCAGCCCCTCCAGTCGTACCCTCCTTTTCTTTCATCTGCTTGGTTGGGACGGAATATACATGTGGTATGCCGATGAATGTATTCTCTCAATGCAGCTCTTATTATGTCGTGCTATGCCAGAATTGATAGGTTGGTATAAAAGACAAGGCCTTTTCAGGAAAGAACTGAGTTTCAAAATGCGCTTTTTTTCGAAAATTTTCAGAAATAGTTAAGCTGCTCGAAATTCGAGAATATCTTACGAGCTATTTCTCCTTTTGCTTCTATTTGTGCAAAGAAGAAAGATATTTGTAATATTTAGCTTGCATGGCTGTTAGCGTGGTCGCGAATTTACAAAAACACACACTGTAGTCACCTTGGCGATGCTTGTGAATTTTTCATCAAAATAATTTTTTATTTGAAAACGAATTGTGATTTCGTGTTATTCGATCATATCGGCATGCTATACAAAATTATCAGCAAAATCTGAGGTATATGAAGTTTTTTTTATCTTTCGTGTAATGACTGTATGCAGCAAAGCTCTTCTGGAAGGACTGTTAGCGATACAAAAAAAGAAAAAAAGACATCTATGCTGACCAGTTTGCGCTTCATGCAGCCAACTGCATCATGTACGTGGACTTGTGGCCACACACAGACGCCTCGGTCATTAGCAAATTGTTGGCTTTTGGACGAGTTTTGCCATGCAGCAGCAGTGAAGTCAGATATGGCTCAAGGCCACAGCAGTGTCAGAAGTGGCTTGGTACACGAGCCTAACAGTAAAGTAGTGGCCTATAGTGTCCTGGTCGTGGCATAAGCAAGCTTGTAAGGATGCTTTAACTCCCGGTAGATAATAATTTTATCATTGTTTTAATTCTACCATTCAATGACCCACTTCCAGAAACAGTGAAGGCCACGTTAAAAAGAGACCTTGCATGTGGAGACAGAACATCCCCACGAAGTCGCAGCAGAACCCGATATGTTTCGCGAGTAAGTGGACAAAACAGAGTAACTCCGAAACGAAGCATGGTTTCCCTACCTGAAAGGAAGCGGTTTGGACAGATGTGATGCTTGTTGGGGTTGCCCATGCGTGAGAGCCATCCACGCCAAGCACTGCTCTGATAGCTCCTTCATCTTGTTGCGCCCGTTGAGGCGCACCTATGACATCTTGAAGGTGCTGCAACCATTTTTCTTCGACTGTAACTTCTTTGCCTTACTTTGCGTGCAACTACTGCAGACCACAACTGCACAGAGCACCATCGTGTCAGCACCATTCAAGCAAAAGCTCCTGCTGCACGTGCTTCCCCAATCGCCGGCTCATCTGGCCATGACAACTACATGGCCGTCTACCCATCGCTGTCGTTCGTGCAAGCTTCCTATAGAATGGTTCTGTGTCTTGTATGTATATCTGTAACCCAAAAACACCGGGTAAACTATATTCGTCTCACAAATTGGTTGCAGCACTGTGGAGGCTTCTGGGCTGTTCAGCCAATATGAATGGCGGAAATCCCTAGAGATATATTCATCCACGCCGCATCAGCTGCTTGGTGTTTTCATGGCATCTCTACAGACGTGTTGGGTGAGTAAAGGAAGCGGTTTGCAGTGCAGGGAAAAGAAAAGATGGCAGCACCTCTTGAAGGGCGTGCCTTCCACCTCGAATTTAGCAAGTTCTCATTGTTCACTGTGTGGCCTGTAATGTTTAAGGAAGGAAGCAAACAGAAAGGGAGAAGGCAGGGAGGTTAACCAGAAAGACTTCCGGTTGGCTACCCTACACTGGGGGGATTAGGGAAGTTTAAAGTGGCACTTCTGTTTGCTTTACGTTTGCATCCTGATGCTTTGACAGCAATGTATTTTAGCAAGTGTTGCTAAACAAATAACTGATTTCAATAATGACAAAACACCCTTGATGCTTTGTCCTCAGCATAAGCTGGCACATAGCTATAGCTGATTTCACCGTTTATTTGTGGCTGAGATGGTAGTGGGCAAGTAGCAAGCAGAAGTTCAGATCGAAGCAGGTGGTCACGTCTGCATGGGCTGTGCCATGTTACCTGTGGCCACATATAGAATAAAGACATGACATACATTCGAAATGGGATTACCATATCACATATAACTGTGCCATATCATGTGCCAAACAAATGCAAATGTCTCAAGCTTTCCACTGTAAAGGGATCCTAAACCACCATGAGGTCGAAATTTAGTCACGGGGTTGCAGCTGTGGACGAGTCTACAACTAACACATAGCCGTGAGAATTTTTCTATACGCTGCCGTAATAGTAGTGTTACACACATTTGATGATACAAAACAGGCCCTCGCTGGTTTCGCTCTTTTGTTCGATATGCTCCATTCGTTGGCTTGTCTCATCTCCTGGCCGAGTGCTCCTCCTCACCGTGCGAGGAAGAGCGACCAGCACACAAACAGGTATTGTGAATGACGAGCAGATGTAAACGTTCACTTAAGGTGAGCACTGAGGGGCTGAAAACTGCCGAAAGGCTCGGAGAGTAGAAAAGATTGTTTCTAGGAACTTGTGGGGCACCCGTGGCTCATAGTGCTGCCGCACTTGGCATTGTTGACCATGACACTATTCTGAACTCGATGCATGCATTCACTTGCAATGTTGAAAAATTATTGGAGGTGGTTTAGGAGCCCTTTATTGCAATTACTGTAAGAATTAAGTTTTGCTGTGCAAGCAGAATCTGTTCACAATAAATCAGTCATAACGACATGTGAAATTTAGAAAAGTTTCACAGGAAACTCAGAAGGCTGAGCGATTGTCCCTTGCATGAGAGGAGATACCCTGCTTATGAGACATCATCTAGTGGTTACGACATTATAAGCAGTGTAAGATAGTCCGGCAGAGTGCTTTCTTCCATGTTATAATCAGAGGGGTTTTTAAACAAACTGTTGTCACTTTGCCCTGTATTGCTGAAAATTGCTGAAAATAGGTGTAACGTAGGAATCACTTTATACGTCTTGCTTTTAGGCGAATAGTGTACCTGCCTAGTCGATGTAAGCTGATTTGGATAAATTTATAAATGCTCTAAAAACTTTGTTGACTATTCAGCTGGTGTATGTTTAAAATATATCATGGTAGACGTGAACACACTCGGTGACGTGCTTAAATAATGCATAATGTGACAAAAATAATAGTACTTAATATTACAGGCTGCATAAACTTACATGTCTCATGTGTCTGATTTCAAAAGCATGGTAAAAGTGTGTTTACAAGTTTTTGGTTTCACTCCAAGTAAACATTCTTGCTGTACTTACTATGTGGGAACAAACAGCTTTTGCTCTTTTAAAGTCGTTGCATTACTTGATGATCAAAAGAAGTATCAATAGCATATACTTTCTTAGCCCACTCATCACTCTGCAACACTCAGTGCCCTTCGTCTTAACTGTGTGTGACTCGGTCCCTTTTTAATTGTTTTGCGTGTGTGTGTTTGTGTACATGTGTGTAGGTGGAAGGGAGGGCACACCACGTGTCACCTCATGCGACTTATATTTTCTGTTGTTTGTTACAAAAGGTACCTCATAATCGAAGTGGCTAACAAAATGCACCAGTGTCAGAGCTGGCTCTTTCTTGTAGCGCATGCAAGTAAGATATGTTTTGAAGAATCAGTCTTTCTGCCACTTGCCTGAGGAATGGCTACAAAAAGTGGTGCTGGATGCACTTCGTTAGCTTCGAATTTAGCAATCTTAAAGTCCATTTTCATACAACATTACGTGGGCTAGACATCACAGGCTTTAATGGCATGAAGAACATGCAGCGAGCAGGGCTATAAAATGAAAATTGCATAAGGATGAAGCGAAAACAGGGCGCTCTTGACGAGGACAGACAGAGGGAGCACAGGGTACAGGCGCTGTTCCCTCTGTCGGTCAAGTGCGCACTGTTTTCGCCTCGTTATGATAAACCAACTAGCTCGAGATGTGTTGTTCTAGTGCACAAGGATGTTCAACAGAAAGCTAGGTTCAGTTTAGGAATATTTGGCTCGAGCTCTGCGTGTGTCTTCCAGCATATGGTGCCCTGTTTCACAGTTCATATAGACCAGATTGTGTTAAGCAGGACACCCGTTTAACATAGTAACATGGCTCAAAGCATAAATCAATTAAAGTGACCGAGAATAAATTTTTATGGTAGCTGTTTTCTTTAGTGCAATGGAAAGCTTACTGTTCAGAGTGTCTTAATCATGCAATGAATCAAGGGAACTTTTAGGGCTCGTTTCTTTTTGTTTGACATGACCTTAATGAAAACATGGAATGGTAACACAGAAAGTGCCGTGAAGCATGTTAAGAATTTTTGGATCTCCGGCTGCTATGAAGTTGTCACACAACACAGGGTGCAAACAGCGGGAGGTGAGCATGACAGCATTACATGTTTGTGCGCTGCAGTTTGCTGTGAATGCATGCATGTTGCATGCATGGGCAGCAGCTCGATATGTCCCACAGTTTGCTACGACAGCAGCGCTGCTCTTCAGTGTCAACTCCTCCTGCTTGTAAGCAGCACAGAATACAGTGGGGATGAGCAAATCTTTATCAAGATTGGGAACTGAGCAAGTTGGTTGGTGCTGATGATGAATTTCGTGCACTGCTCTTGAGTAGGACAACAGACAGTGTCTCGTGTGCTTCAACGGACGTCGTCTTGTGACCTTTTTCCATCCCTTGGCCTACATGTGAGCGCTGCATGAAACTGATCAGGAAATCTTTGCATATTTTTCAGTATATTTGCACCATCAGTGTCAGCGTAACCCATTCTTTTAAAGCTGCCCAGACATCCAGCTAATGTTGTTTCCGTGTGCAACTGGAGTTGTGGTTATTCTGGACGAACTTTTTTTTACATAGAGTACATAATAAACTTGCATCTTCAAAGTCAAGTTCTGCTTCAGATGGATTGTAAATAAAGTTTGCCTTAAGTTTAAGAAGGGATGCCTCAATGTGCCACGAGAAAATGTGTGTTTGCTTCCGATGCGGAAATTGGGATATCGTAATTTACAATTCTAATAGACCTCATCTACGACATTGTGCAGGTTGATCTTAAGTGGAAAACCAGAAGCGGCAGTAGGCTCCAGAAAAGACCAAGGACCCCCAAGCTCCCTGTGACACACAGGATGGCCCACTGGGGGTCATTGAAAACCAGCGCCGGGAGTGCATTACCAGTGCACTATGCTGCTGTTTCATCACGGAGGAAGAAGGCAACCACGCCCAGAGGAACTTCACGCTCTCCAGTGTGAGTGCTTCAGTAGTTATGTTTTTGTCCTGCCACAAGTGAAGAAATAATGCGTCAGATTCAGCCGGGGTGGCTAGAAGGAATAGGGGTGCAAGCGTGGACATTTCTTTAGCCAGGTAGTGTCAACTTTTGCACTGGTCCTGTTAGCAGCCCCAAGTGGTTTTCAGAAGTTGCAAAATCGTTGTGGCTACCGCCGCAGATTACTGTAGCTTCATCACCTCGGTAAATGCACAGATGCATCAGGGAATATTAGCATTGTTAGTTTTTTCTAGAGCTGAGTGTTGCTAAAATTTTGCATTATGCTTGAGTTTTATTCCGATGTGAGAGTCTCAAGAATCTTGCCATAGATTAAATGCTGCAGTTTTACTTACGGGAGGCCGTACATGTGGGCTTGGGCTTGTTATCATAAGCACCTCGGCTGGGTGAGTATGACCATTTTAAACATGTACAGCAAAAAATTAGGGTGGACGGTTGTTTTGCAGTCGTCATGTTTCTCGCACTATTCTGTGACAGTGTTGTGCACTGCATTGGCAGTCTGGTTCGTGTGCATGGCACAAGATAGTTACACAATTTCAGGGCATTTCAAGTGCCATATTGTGGTATAACAAGCCAGGAAGCGACAGAGCAATGATTTTTAATGGACACAGTTCCATAATCTGATATACACAATAGATCACTGAAACTTTTGCACGTACTATTGGTCGATGTAAGCTCACATCAGTTTTGCAGAGACTGGCAAAAAAATATAGAAGTAAACAATTTTTTTTATCGTAGCCATTTCAAATGTCTCTTGTTGTATAGAATGTCCTCGCTGCATTTTATGGTCTTGAATCTGAGGTTACAATATTCGGTGTTGTAGTTTTTCTTCTTATGCTGGTTAAGGTTAACCAGATTTTGCGCATATTATGCTTACATCACGACTGCAGTACTAATTCTGTTAACCAAATTTTTCTTTGTTCTTCCCTTGTAACGCGCAGTCTTAACTTCCTGTCCTGCGATGGCAGCTAGGTTGCGAGATGTCCGTTGCTTTGCTTTACTTTGAGCTTTTTTCCCACAAGTCCGGTTTGCAAGTTGCCAGTCTCTCATTGTACTCGAGCAGGGCGTTGTTCCATGTAGTTTCTCTTACAGCAACATAGATTAGCTGTACAGTGGAACACCGCTGATATGTTTTTGAAGGGACCGTGAGGAATAAACATTAGAGCCAGGAAATGCAAGAGCTAAAAAGCTGGAAAAGCGAAAAAATATTTAGTGATGCAGAATTTTCTTCAATGCATACGCTTAAAAACAACGTGCAAAATTGTCTTGTGCTCATGCCCAAGCAACCCGAAAACTTTTTCGAGTACCTGCAGTGTCATAGCCTTTGAATAAATTTAGTGGCATCCTGGCCAATCAAATGCCTCACGGAAGTGGAAGTACCCCAGAAAGCAATCGTTGAAGAAAATTACCCCTGTTTCATCAAGTCCTAAGCTTCGTCACTGGTACACGCATTGGCGCGCACTCGGCCATGATCTCGTTGACGAATAAAACTGCATAGCTAAAAGTGACATCATCCGCAGCAATCTAATCAATGTATGCGATTCTTTTGCCACCAACTGTTATTGGCATCAAAGAACTAAGCACACGCCACACTACCAGCTCAAGCAATCCGACAGCAACCGCGACTATGGACTGAAAAATAACGATGATGAGCCCACGCCAGTGCGACAGTGGAAACAAACGTCAGCCTCGAAGGCCTTACTTTCATAAGCACAACATGTTTAAAACTACTTGTACATCACTAATGCCATCGTTTTCATTACGATCTCAAAGGCTATGCTTTTGTTCATGGCAACCAAAATTTGTTATGCGTGTCATTTGCACCGCTCATGCGGCTAAACAGTCAAGCCAGGCCAAGTGGCGTGAAAAGTCAACATTACCGCTCACTTCTGTGGTCGCTTCATTGGCTTGTAATGCACTTCGTGGCGTATCATATAGGAATGTTTCTACAATACATTGAATCCTGTGGGAGCTTTGCTGGGACGGGCGGAAAATGGCGTGAATCGGCGGGAAGTGAGGAACTTGACTGGTGGGTTCTGCTGTACCTCGAAACAAAAAACAATGTGGCTGCATGGAGAGATGCACAAACAAGCACAGATACATTGTCAGTGCTCTCACCTGCTCAATTTTTGCGTTGCCCCGTGTAGTGCATGAATCGATGACACATGGCTTTGCTATAGCAAACGTGCCTATGTGGCATGGTCGTCGGCAGGATTTTCTCTTGGGGTGAGCAAACCAGTGTTGCATCACGGCTGGGGGAGGGGAAGAGCACTGGTCTAGCTTGGGTGAGGGCAAGTGTTGGTAAGGCTTGAGGGGGGCAAGCGCCCCTTTTGCACCCCCCCTGCCGACACCCATGCTATTTGGTGCAGGATTGTACAGTGTATTGAATTTTTTTTCAGTTCAGTGTGATCACGGGCTCATCAAGTCTTGCGATAGCTGCTTCCTATCATCACACATGATCAAATAAAGGTTGCATTTGGCTCCTAGTATACTGGTACATGGCTCTGGTCTTGAACTTCTCAAAATGAATGTCCGGTTTGCTGCTGTTAATGGTAACAAATTTATCCAATATGAAAACGGCAGATTAGCAAAGCTTTCAAAGTAGGAGGGCACTTAGCAAAGCTTCCAAAGTAGGAGAGCCCTTCATTAATTGGATCGCTTGCTGCTACAGCGTCAATGCACCAATTGCTGTCGCAAAAGCCGATAAAACGTCTATGTACATTGTGAATGTTGTCAGACTGCCTTTTTCTTCCTTTGCTATGCAGCCACTTTATGCAAGGATGGCAGTAACAGAAATGTGATAGTTTGAGCTTTGGAATGATAAAAAGATGGCAGCTGGAAAGACGACAGATGCCTCGATGCACTTTGGTTTTCTGGGCAATTTTGAAATCATTTCATTGTTAGCAGCGACTGAGTTAAACCCTCATCACCAAGCTAAGGCCTGGAAACAACCCAGAAGCAACCAGAGTAGTCTTCATAATCGTGCAGTTTCACTGTTTCAAGGCTTGGGTGGCCTAGTTTAGTGGAAGCTTCACCAATTTTTTGTTTGAGATTCAACCAACAGATTTTTTTCGGGCACAGTGCATTTTCAGCTAAATGGTTTGACACAAACTACCTAGATAAAAAACAGCATATTGTCAACGGGTCGTGACGTTGACGAAGGAAGCAGTCGCCGTGTCTAAGAGAAACTCTTTATTTGGCCAAACTGGTGGCCTGGGAAAGGAAAGTCAAATTACAAGCAATGCACACTGTGCACTTATAGCGGCGAACAGAGAGTCGGCCGTCGATAATCTGATCATCGTTGGGACATGCCGTCTTTTATACATCACGCATAGAACTTTCCAGCCTTATCAATGGTGGTCGCGCAAGCTCTAGAATAAGCTTGACTGTTCGCATCCTGCGTGCAATCTTAACGAAACGATCTAGTACATTAGCGAAGCTTCTCGAACCTCCATGCAGCCACATTGTTTTTTGTTTTGAGGTACAGCAGAACCCACCAGTCAAGTTCCTCTGCGCCGAGCATTGCTGACAGTCTTTTGTGCGTCTAAGCTGAATGCAGCAAAATTGAAACAAGAAATGCGCGTGGCAATATATAGAGGCTAATACAAAGGGAATGAAGATGATGAAGAGGGCTGCTTCCTTTTTCTTTTTTTGTAATTTTTGTGATCCTTTGCATATGTGCTGTGCTTTTGTGATCAAGTTCATGCACAGTCTAGTGAGCATTGGCCTTAAAAACAAATTTTAGCAATGTTGAACCTGACTCTTTGGTTATAATCATGGTAGCCATTGTAAAAATTGAGATTTGCAACTTGGTTGTTCTCTTGAAGGTTTTATCCTGCATAATGATACTCCGAAGTCTGAGTCAATTTTGCTATAAAAAAAAAGAGCTGCGGTCATGATGTGTCACTTTGTAAAGAGTCGTTCATTTCTACTGCACCTTTCACAATCTTAATAGCGCAGTTATTTTAAATATCGGTATTTAAAATGTGATGAGTACACTGTATGTACTACGGCTTTAGTACTTTTACAGATAGCACATGCACCTAACTCTCCTGTTGGCAGTTTATTTCAGTGACTCTGCTCACATACCTTGCTCCCCTATTTCTGTTCGGGTGGCCAATAGTCTGGCTAGCACAGATTTCTAATGGCAGCTGCACGATCCTGCCTGCTTTCATGTTGATTTTTTGCCTTCGCAAGTTGCAGCATTTCACATTACAAAGTTGTTCGAGATGCCATTACTGCACACAAACTGCAAAGTGTAAAGGCAGTAAATGTACAGCCGCCCATTTTTTTAACTTGAACGCGCGAGCGTCGACCGCCCAGTGGATAAGCGCCGTATAACGAAGCACGGCGGCGAAATGAACGCGAATACGCGCATGTGCTTGATGAACAGTCCTGAGCAGCTGCCTTCTGCGAGGCTGTTCCAGGAACCGCACATCGGGACGCTGGGAATCGACGCTTATTGACTCGGTGGTCAACGGTCGCGCGTTCAGGTTAAAAAAGCGGGCGGCTGTACATGTACACACTATAAAATGTACATTGAGGGCTTTTACTGGAAATACTAAAAATTGTATTTAGTATACAGGAAGCATTTAATTCACGATGTTATGTAATGAGATTTCACTGGATTTATTATACCATTCAAAATAGTAAAAACCACCTAGTTAGTTTCCATGCGATAAGCATGCCGTTGTGTTTTCTTGCGTGCAGCAGAGCTCATTTGTGCACTTTTCTCTTCTAAGACTGTGTGTTATTATTATGTGAACTAAGCTGCTTAATGTGTGTCTGACATCATATTTGTTTATCATTTATATATTCAGGTGCCTGTGAAGAACACGTCAAGGCGCATGGCAGTGACGTCCCGGATGCACAGCGGTGCCGGAGCCTCAACCAGCATTTGGCCGATCTTCTCAAGGTCTTGAAGAGATCAACACAACACCACACCTTCACAAACAAAGCCGGGATCACTATTTAATTATAAAGATTTTGTTTCTAAATTGCTGTTGTTGCACTATGTTTTGTGCCACCATTCTGTGGGTGACGTACAACTCATGAAATGACTGTGCAGGGTCACCTCATTTGAGTACCGTCAACACTGAGGTATGGGTATCGACACAGCTAGAGCGTACGAACATATAAAACAAATTTTAGTCATTGCAGCAGGGCTAGCTTATTTTATTCACGCATCAAGACTGTTTAGAAAGATACCAATCTTTCATTTCCTTATCCAGCAACTTTAAGAAATATTATGACAAATTCTACGCAGCGCTGCTTTTACACAAGACGCGGATGTCCATTCAATTTCCACGTTACGTTGCTCTCCACCAGATTCGGACATCGAATTCATTTCCGCATAATTAATACGGCTTTCCATAAGATGCGGATAACCGCATGATTTCCGCATTTTACGGCTTTCCGCATGATTTCCGCATTATACGGCTTTCCATAAAATGCGGCTTTCCGGCATGATTTCCGCATAATACGGCTTTCCGCATTCCAATAATTCCGTATCTACGGTTTCCGTACATACGGAACGTTTCAGTAGGGCGTATGCGTCTACCGTAACACAGTTCGCTTTGTTGTTAAAGATGCAAAACACAAAGGTTAACAGCCCAATATGGCGGCACTCAAACCTGTCCGTAAAATAGTCTATAGAAGTTACGCTACCAGTTTAACCAACGTAGCAGACAAATACAAGACCATTTCTGCCTACCACTGCTGGCGCTGGTAGTGCGCACGTCAGTGGTGGCGTCGTTCCGCAACTATGAACAACCAATTCTCGCATTTGCATGTTTTCTATAGTCGGTGACAGCCTAAGAATAAATATAGGCGCCGCCGACGAGGCCGCATTGCCCTTATTTTTCATGCTTCCGCCGTGTTGCTACTTCACGCTGGGGAAACGACGGGATGCTATAAACCGTTGCAAAACACTGCGAGCTGCTGCCGCTTCGGCGCACGTCAAAGGCGGCACAATCACAAACTTCAACTGCATCGAATGACGACCGGCCGAGGCTGATGCTGTGTTCATGTGGATAACAGTTGAATTTTTTCATTGGTTCGTCCTAACCATTACGTCATAGCAAAGGGCAGCTCTAGTTGCACGCGCATAACACAAATGGATAATGGTACACTTTACTTTTTAACGCGATATCGTTAAAGAGCTCGTTTTGCGGAAATTCCGGCGTCGGCGTCGGCGTTGGCGTCGGCGTCGTTGGTTGTGAGCGAAAAATCATCTTGTCCGTGATCCGAAAAATCGAGAAAGATGCAAATAAAATAAATAATAAAAATTTCCGCGTCCGACTGAGGATCGAACCCGGGCCGTCTGCGTGGCAAGGTAGGTGTTCTACCACACAGCCACGCCTCTGCTTGGAAATACAGTGAAAATACATTTCATGCTTTACAAACACAGGCGTCCTACAACATGTAATATCGCAGTAATGTTTCGTGGTACAAGCGTACATTGCCATTGGGCGTCAGAACATGTGAATATCACAACTACATCGTGGTTTACAGCGAGCCACCCATTACAAAAGGCACACAAGTTTCTGCGCGTATTCCCTTAAGACCCCGTAGTGGGCACATAGCAAGTTCGAAAACATTTCACGCGCATTCAGACAATTGCTCGTGGTTTAAAGCATGCTGCCCATTACATAGTATGCACCAATGCACTAAGTGATTGCAGTACGCACTAGGGACAGGCTACCGCTATCGCGTTCAACTCTTAAAGACGAAGCTTCAGGGATTTTTATTCTTATATAGCTTGTCACCGACTATAGATACGTGAATGCGTACAAAGCTTCTACATACGTTTACTGAGATCCGTCCGCCTCGTAGGGTTATGCTCATTTCAAAAGTGCCACGTAGCAAACATCTTCATGGATGGTTCGCATATCGTTTCCCACGGTATGTGGAATCTGCCGAATTGTTGTCATTACAAGGTGTAAACATGGTTGCTAGGAACAGACAGGCGTATACCTAAATTTCCATAGGGAAATCTGCGCCACTGTCGCTCAAGGGAAGAATGAGTTCAACAAAGAAGAAGAAGAACTTTATTCATAGGGGCTTGGGACAAGGGGTCATGAGCTCGATGGGTGGGGCCCCAAGTCCAGGGCTCCACTGGCAACTGCCGCCTGCCTGACGTGACCCAGGAGCGCAAGTTGAACCTCCGGGTCAGAGCTGGCGAGCTGTGCCTCCCATTGCTCGAAAGTATTAGAGAGCCTGTAGTGACCTAAAAAGGTATCTAAATTTGGTGGTCGGTTTAGGCATCCCCATGATATGTGATATAACGAAGGCGAGCCGCCACACCACGGGCAGGCGTGCCCATACAGCGTTGGAAAAATTTTGTGCAATCTCTGCAGGTTGGGAAAGACCCCCCGTTTGAATTCGGCGGAGATCAATCGCGTCCTCCCCTTGTAATGATTGGTGGGGGGGTGCTGTATTTTTGTCGCGTGCCTCGCTGGTGAGCAAGAAGTTCGCGAGGGGCCATTCTGAATGGGTCTTTGTCCTCCTCGCTAGTTTCCTTCTGGACTGTTTGGAAGGATTGAAAGTGCGGACGAGGCTCTGCTCGGTTCGTGAGCCCTCGAGCAAAAGCGTCGGCCCTTTCGTTTCCCTCCAGGCCTGTGTGTCCTGGACACCAGATCAGCCTGTAATTGTTTGCCAATGTTCCGCCAAGGAATTTACTTATATTTATCTGGAGGCGGCCTTTTAAAAAGAAACGGCACGCTTCCTGCGAGTCGGAGATTATAATCGTCTGTGGTTCCTTCCTCCGTTCTTGCTCTTTGATCGCAAGGGCAATGGCAAAGCATTCCGCCTTGGCGATCGAGGACGTGTACAGCGATGCACATGTCACCATGCGGTTCTCGCTGCTAATTACTGTTGCAGCGGACCGTTTAAAGTTATATCTGGAAGCGTCCACATATAAAACATTTGTTTTGTTTTTTAATGTTTTTCGGAGCCATCGCACTCTCTCTTCTCTGCGCTTTTTGTTTGTTTTGACGTCCATGTTCTTGGGCAGGGGAGCGATCGAGATCTTGCTGCGGACGGGGTCCGGGATTTCTACAAGAACCTCGTCCAGGTTCTGGAGGTACGGTGGGAAGCCCACCCTAGCGAGTATCTCTCTTCCCGCTTTCGTCTGACTTAGACGATTTCTCTGCGCGATCAGTACCGCTGTCTTTAGCTCAGGGTATGTGTTATATATACCCAGTTCTAATAGCTTTTGAGTTGGTGTGCTTACCGGCAGCCCTAGGGCCACTTTGTAGGCACCCCGGATTATAGACTCGATGTGTTCTTCTTCAGATTTGTTTAGCGCGTGGAAAGGTAGACTGTAGGTTATCTTACTCAGTACGAGTGCCTGTACTAATCTGATTGTGTCTCCTTCCCTCATTCCCTTTTTGTGGTATGTTATTCTGTGTATCATTCGCGCAACTTGTTTCGTAGCTGATTTTAATATGTTTATTGTGTGGTTTGCTCTTCCGTTACTCTGAACCCAGTAACCCAAAATTCGTGCGACGGTTACCTCATGAATTTTGACGCCTTCAATGTGTATATCGATGTTTCCATTACTTTTGTATCTTTTTCCATGTACCCTGATAATTTCAGATTTGTCTGGGGCACAGCTGAGCCCGCTGGCCTTGGCGAAATTTTCAACTGCTGTTGCAGCCTGTTGAAGTGTCTGCTCTTTGCTAGCCAGAGATCCACGCGTTGCCCATAGGGTGATATCATCCGCATATAGGGTGTATCTCAATTGCGGTACGTCATCCAAGGCTCGCGTGAGTCCTATCATGGCGATATTAAAGAGCAGGGGAGAGATGATGGCTCCTTGAGGGGTACCTTTGTTTGGCATCTGAAAAGATTCCGACGTGACTTGCGCCACGCTTATTGTAGCTCGCCTTGCTGTGAGGAAAGCCTTGATGTAATTGTAGGTGTTTACCCCACATCCGATGTTGTTTAATTCTGATAGGATGGCCTTGTGCGAGATATTGTCAAATGCTCCTTTTAGATCAAGGGCTAGTATTAGATGTTCTCCTCCCTTAGGTATGGAGCTCAGAACTGAGTTCAACAAAACTTTTTCTGCGGCATGGTGGCTTCTAGAAAGCACACGCAGCTTTATTGAAGTTTTCCTCGCGTTTCATATTTAAGTCTGGTTGTGGATGCATGCCCGTATAGTTGGGCTTGCTCAGTGAACGTATTCTCGCGATCTATGGCCACTGCCACACAGTGTAGAAAACTAAGAGAAGCATTTTCCCATTGTACCGAAAAACTACAATCTCAGGTATTGCGCGCCAAAATCCCGACATCGTAATGAGGGAAGACGTGGTGGGGGGGGGGGGGGGGGGGGAGGGCGCCGGAATAAGGTTTTTCCATCTGAAGCTTCAAGGTAGGCGCAAAAACAGGGACGTACGAGTCTGTTCTGTTCATTGTTTTGCACAAAGCAAATTTCCTTCAAACATGAACCAACATGCAACATGAGCCCTAATAAAATGCGGCCGCCGTATTCAACGTGCGTTCTCGAGTATTGAGTAACAATGCCGTACATGAGCATTACCAAGCGGCAATCATAATGCCTGAGAGTATGCCTCTCGGAAAGCCCTACTGTGTCGGCAACTTCAGTAAGCACTCGAGTACATGTATGCAAATACGAAGGGCAATAAATCGCCCTCTGAATCTGCATTTTTTAATGTCACCATAATTTCTGAAGAACAAAACATCACAACCATCGATTCCGATTATGGATAATATTCCTTAAACCCAAACGTCGTGAACGACACCCTGTTGCTCCTCGCGGGTCGAAAGACGTCTGACAGCAAGCAGTATATGTCGTGGCTCTTTTACAAGCAGAATGTGCAGCGACGTCAAATAAAAAAAACTAACAAAAGAGAAACGGTAAGGGCCTTCTCTCGGTCAAGCAAAGTATGCAAGTTTGAAAAACATGAAGCAGGACGCACAGCTGCCGCTCCGATAGCCCCATCATGCAAAGACTTTAGGCGGCGTCTGACTGCCGACGAGGCGTGTGGGAAGGGGTTGTACCACACCTACGCACATTTTTCGCTAATATCGTGTGCAATATGAAATGCGATTCGCTTGGGTGAAAAGGGCCACCAAATGTCGGCACCTCGCTGTTGCTGATAAAAAACTGGCGCATCACGGGCCCGAGCATAATACCCCTGTCACACGGTCACCACTGAACTCCATTTATCTCGTTTGTCGTGTCGTCGAGGGAGATGGAGTTCGTGTCACACGCTCTACATTTCGCCGAGGAAGTCAAATGGAGCGTTTAGCGAATGGAGTCCAAAAACGACCATTTGTGCTCGATGAAGTACTCTCGTTCCCAGATAGTGACTGCTGCAAAAAGCACCGCGCTAACAAAATCGTCTCAATAAGGTCAATAAGACGCGAACACCCAATTTCACAGCGCATGACCATAGGAACCAGACACGCTCACCTACGTTCGCTCACCACACTAGCCACCAAAACAAGAGCGCAGTGTGGCCAGCATTGCTTTCAACATGGCTTTCAACTTCTCCGTGCTTGGAGAACACAAGTCTTGCAATAACATATCGCATACTTTCTAGCTTTAATTTTATTTGATTACATGCCACACACACAAAAAAACACGTCTACGTTGTTTTAAAGGTTACTACATACGTGAAAAATGGGACGTTTCGACATGCGCCGCCGCGCCGTTTCTGCCCCATGCTGCTCCCGTCGAAAGCTTGTGCTGAGCCGTGTAGCACGGCCACAACTCCATTCTCGTAATGCTCCATAAGGGAGTTAAATGCCGAACGGAGTGAAATGGAGTTGGGTGGTCCGTGTGACAGAGGTATAAGGCGGCTATCGCAAGCAGAGCGCGGCAGCTGTGCACAATATGCCACCTTCCCATTGTTTGCGTGTGTGCGTGTTAGACGTAAAATCAAGATTCAGCGAAATACGATATTATTAAAAACGCGCTCTTTGCTGCTCGTGAGTGCTACCACAGAGTACAATATCAAACTGCTATTGGTGTCATATATTTCGTGCATCGTAAAATCAGACGCGTGGGGGGGAGTGACAGCAGTTTGTGGAAAAGCCTCTCTACTTTAACAGCGCCAATTCTGGTTTGAGGCTATATGCTACGTGCCCGCGTGTTCCATTTCATATTGCTTACAATAGTACGTCGAAAACAAAGTCACAGTTTCGCAGCAAGGGCGAAGCAATGAATGCGATCAGAATGAAATTGGAATGTGACACGAAGAATGACAAGCAGCACGATTCTTCTAGCGCGCCGCTGCAGCATAAAGAAGGACGCTGGACAGTAACGCGCAGGTATACACAGGACAAGCGTGAACTAACAACTGTCACAACTGTTACGCCTTTGTGTTTGAGCAACGCGCTGCAAGTGCCGACGATGCAGAACCCGACGCTCTTAGACATGTCTTTTTCTTTTAAACTGCGGCACATGGAGTGACCCCTCTGCGTCTCCTGCCACGCGCTGGCGTCTTACCCAAGGTGTTCCCAGTAGTCCTTTTTTTCCTTTCGACATGACGACTGCGTACAGAAAGGGGCCACTTTTTCGTGCACGTTTCAAGGGCAGTTTTCAAGCTGAAAGGAAATGTAGGAGCATTGCGTGATACTAAACATGCTCAAGCTCCTCCGAAATCTGCGTACCGCCAGCGGTAAATGGTGTATATAAAAAAAAAAACGGCAGATCCCACGCATTGTGGAAATCGATGTAATGCGAAGCAGCCAGCAAAGGGTAAATTATGCTGTACATAACGTGCATGTCAAGATTTACATGTTAGGGCCTGTCAGTTATGTTTCTTCATACCGTCACATCACACAATACCAAATTTGGTGTATATCAAGCTAGCGAAACGGCCGCGAGCGTACCATGAGTGTGGCATGTAAATCATGCTGTACATTACATGTCATAATATTCATATTAGCACTTGTCAATGATGTTCGTCATACCATCACGTCGCGCAATACCAGAATCAGAATCACAATCCACTTTATTTCCAACGCACTTGTCGGGGTGCCACAGGCAAAAAGCTGTGCAAAACAGCTTGACGGGACTTGGGGGCCTACACAGGGCAGCACATGCAGTGGATTTGACACAGATGTACACTTGTAAGCGAGCGCAAACGGCATAATACAAAGAAAGTATAAAAATCACTATAGTATGTACAATGAACATCAGAAGACTGTTTCTGTATGACGCACAGAACATGAAATATTATTTAGATTTGAGCAAAGAAAAGTATTTATGGCTTCATAAAATAATCACGAACATCTGATTTGAATACACGGAATACTAAAATTAATATGGGTTTTTAAGTAGTTGTAAAGTGCTGGTATGCAATATTCAAGTCTGGCTCTACCGTAGTTTATGCGTGTATGTGGTACTGGTATTTGCCTGTTACGTATGCTGTAGTCATGGCGGGTGTGTTCTTCGTGTTTTGGAAGCTTGTATTTATACATATAAAGAGGCAGTTTATAGTCGTGTAACTTGGAAGCTTTTGGCATATTATGTTTAATGAATAAGGGAGCAGTGGGTAGTAGGCTTGGGTGTTCACTGACATTTTCAAAGATTCTTAACACCTTCTTTTGCAGCTTTTCTAGTTTATTATAGTTAGTGGTAGTTGTACCCCAGACTAAGGTACAATATCAAGGACGCGAATAAAAATTTGCATAATATATAGCACTCTTTAGACTTAGAGGAACTAATTCTCTAAGTTTGTGGAGACATCCAACTGATTTGCCCAATTCAATCGTCAGCTTGTTGACATGCGTGTTCCAAGACGTTGTACCTTCGAACCAGACACCTAGAAACTTTTCTGACGAAATACGCTGAAGGACCGTTCCTTGAAAATTAAGGGCGAGTTCAGAGTCACATTTTTTGTTGAGTGGTTTAAATATAATATATTTTGTCTTCTTAACGTTCAGAGTTAATCTGTTACAGTCCAGTCATTGCTCAAGTTTAATAAGGTAATTGTTTATTGTAGTGTTTAAACTTGTTAAAATTTGTGCTGAAAAAAAATGTTTGTGTCATCAGCATACATGACCAGTTTCGGTGAATCGGGCACATCACGTATATCATTGATATAGAGTATAAACAACAAACGCCCTAAAATTGACCCCTGAGGCACCCCAAATTTTACATAAGTAGTTGGAGACGCTGAGTCACCGACTTTCACACGTTGCTCCCTCTTACAGAGATAGCTTTTCACGAGATCAAGGGCAATGCCAGGTATACATAATCGTGCAGTTTAGACAGCAGAATACTGTGGTTCACGCAGTCAAACGCTTTCGTTAAATCGATAAATAAGCCGACAGTAAAAAGTTTGTTTTCCATGTTGCTGAGAATTTCATTTTTATTTAGCAGTAATGCCATTTCGGTAGATTTCTCTTTTTGGAAGCCATATTGTTAATCACTGACTACGTGGTATTTAGTTAAAAAGTTAACGAGCCGTGCATTGATGACATTCTCAAAGACTTTGGACAAGATAGGCAGAACGGATATCGGCCGGTAGTTCGATATCTCACTAATAGCTCCACCTTTATACACGGGGATTACACATGCCACTTTAAGATCAGAGGCAAATATACCGGTTTCTAGCATTTGATTAATTATAAATGTCAGCGGACGGGCTATGATTGAAGCAACATGCTTAACAGGGACGGCGCTCAGCCTATCCAACCCAGCAGTGACATTGTCTCTAACTCTACAAATAAAAGTCGCGACTTCCTGTTCAGTAACCGGAGGGAGAGTAATTGAATTTGCTAGTTTTGAACGTCCGAACATCAGCGCGTTAGTGCAACTACTGCGTCGAATCAGAGGCACGTAGTCGCCAACATTCGAAAAAACTCGTTCATTTCTGTTAGGGCTTCTACATCTGTCTTGTCTTGAGCAAAAGCTGCAATGTTAATTGGACACTGTGCTTCAGAGGTGTTAGATAAATTGTTAATTTCTTGCCATAATTTTCTCGAATTGTTGTACAGTCTAGCAAACAAAGAATGGTAGTAGGAAAGCTTTGCCTTTTTTAAGTCAGCGTTTAATTTATTGCGGTATGATTTGAATTCTGCAAGCAAGACTGCATCACGTGATAAAACGAACCGATAGTACATTTTGTTTTTGGTTTTTATTCTTTTTTGCAAGCTGGTCGTTATCCAAGGCTTGCGCATTATTTTGCTTTGTCTAGTATTGCGCAGTAAAGGAAAGTGTTTTTCGTAGCTGGCTACAATTTTCTTTAGATGATACGCACGATTGGCATCGCTTTTTGCGTAAACGCTGTCCCATATTATCCTTTCAACATCAGAGTAAAAGTTCTTGAGGGAAATGGGGTTGATATCGTGATAACTCGAGTTCGCGGTATTTGCGTGCTTTTGGGGGGGGCTATTGGTATGAACGCAAAAATCGGGAGATGGTTGTCGTGAGTTCGAGAAGCGCGAAGAAGAAGCGACTCTCCACACGGCTTGCTGGTAACCAAAAGCGTTTATTTAACAGGCGCTCGGATGCGCCTGCCCTCGGAGTGTAATCCGATCCGCGCACCGGATCGGATTACACTCTTCTGGACGTTTATGAGCAAGCCGGGGTAGTATAGACGCTGGAAAAGTTGATGACGGTGTTGGCGGTGGTCCTTTTCGTTGAGGGAGGAAACCAGCATGTGGTCTAGGTAGGCGAAACAGAAGTCTAGGCTGCGGACGACGTTGTCGATGAAGCGTTGGGAGGTTTGTGCCGCGTTGCGGAGGCCAAAACTCATGAAAGGGAATTCGAATAAGCCGAAGGGCATGACAATCGCCGTCTTTGGGGCGTCATCCGGGTTGACAGAAATATGCGTGTAGGCCTTCATCAGGTCAACAACTGAGAAGACGGTGCTGTCGTGCAAGCGGTGGGCAAACTCTTGTATATGACGGACGGGATACCTGTCGGGGACGGTGCCAGCATTGAGGGCGCGATAATCTCCACAGGGAGTCCTGCCATCGGTCTTCGTTGGTACCAGATGACGTGGTGGGGCTTAAGGTCTCTCTGGGAGGCGGACCTATACACACACACACACACATATATATATGTATGGACTTGACGGCCATAGCAACGGGGCCGAAATCCGCCGAGAGTGTGCATTAATTGCTCTCGCAATAAAAGGAGACTTCCTAAAAGACATCTGTTGTTTTCTTGTAAGCGGCATCTTCGGCGACTGAAATCCGAGACACGCGAAAGAAGTGTTGGTAACTGCGGCTGCTGCTGATTAACGTGGTGCCCTATCCGATTTCCTACAGTAACAGTGAAAGCGCTTAGCAGAGTTGTCGAATGCCAGATGGGGTCGAGCGCAAAAGAGGAAGGAAAGAGTCTTTCCTTCTTTCACACTGGAAATTCAACCGCCGTTCACCTCGTGATTATGAAGAGGGAGTAACACTGATACCTCCGCCAGGGAAGCACAACTCATAGATATTCAGATTCTAGTGTTGCCTATCAGTTAGGATTCCTCTCAAAATTCGCATGCAAAGCAGTACAAAACCTATTGCGGTAGAAATTCGCAAACATCACGTATCAGGTAGTCACGTGGCATGTCTAGCCAAGTATAGCCATACCTCGTACTGCTAACAAAAACTTGGCATTTCTAGCAAAAGCTTGGCACTACTAGCAAAACTGAGCCAGGTCGAACAGCAGCACCGCTGATGATTCCAGCCTTGCGTCACTTGTGCAAGCTGCACACTTTTTTTATTGCAGGGTGCTTTGGAACACTTTGTAAGGCAGAGGTGCCAATTACAATTTGAATCGCGAAGGGGAATAGTGTGCTTCCATCGATTTAATATTCATCAGGTCGCCTTCCTCAGGTAAGAGCTATTCAACGCCATCGCCATGTTGATTCCATTGGCTTTGTGACTATTTAGACTACTTTTGAGCACGTACAACCGAACTCATGCACAGTAACGTCTCCGCAAATATTTACAGTCTAGTCCAAAAATTCCACATTGACAGGTGTTAAAGCGACGAGGACGGAAGAAAGAGCGTCACGACGCGAACACAGCTTTCCTGCTGTCATCCTCGTCTGTTGGGTTTTTCTATGTAGAATTGCCGAAATTTCCTATCTATATCTACTTGCTCCTATGTCTGTTCCGCTTAGTAGGTGCGTCATGTGTAATTACTGAGCAGCCTTCTGAGGAGACAGCACAACAGCTGAAATGTGTAGCTGTCCGCAAAACATTATCTACGGTTTCAGCGAGCTTTTCGACATTGAAGGCACTCCGCGGTATGTAACACCGTATGATTTTGAAGACACGTAGTAACGTAGGCACTCCGCGGTATGATTTTGAAGACACGTATGAACCAGTTTGCTATAGAGCTAAACGAGGCGTTAGGAAACTATCTGGTTCATGCATCAGTGAACCATCGGTGACGTTACGTGATTGCCAGTACGAATCTTTAGACCCGCACATGTGACTTTGATCTGTAGTGTTGTCTTTTTTTTTTTGGTGCGCTTGGTTTTCTTTTTGTTGTTGTTGGTACGCAATGATTCATGCGTTCCTTCAGTTTACGCATGCGGGAAACATACGGGTGTTGTTCTTACAATTGGCGTCTCATAAAAAAAATTGTTGTGAGTGAACGCTGCGTTTTCGTGTTCTCTATGTCTGTGTGTGGTTGCGCTGCCGCTCCATCATGAAGATGAATGTATCATGCGCTGTGTTGCTCAAATGCGTGCGTGCAGCATTGCTACGCATTCTCGTGTGCCTGACAGCCCTCAAATAAGGGCTCGCAAGCTTTCCGAAAGCAAATAGCAGTAAACCATGCCCAATAAAGTAAATAGAGCTCCAAACACCGCAATATTAGAATAGGAGGTATGTATAATCACTCGCTCGTCCAACGTCAAAAAATTAAGTGATCGAGATCAGGCGTTTGTGAATGTCTTTAGACGCATGAAAGCCCGGAAAGAATTACAGAACCAGAAAAGAAAGGCCCTTGACCAAACTAGGCGTGGTTACCGTTGACGTTGCTATCTCAATAATTTCTACCGGTGCGTTTGGTTCAACGATATATTAGGAGAGCGCAATATGATAAAACGTTTGTGGAGAACGTGACTACAGTGGTGCGCGTACAAGGATTGGTGAAAAATATACGGTTTCGTGCTATAGCTCTTTTATTTATTTTCATCCTCTCAGGGCCCGAGGACATACAGAGAGGTGTGGTCTAAGAATACATCAATAATTGCAATTTTGCAGGTGGCAGGTATTGCAGCAACGGAGGCAGGAAAGTGGTTCCAGTCACTGCTTGTTTGCGGCAAAAAAGAAGCATAGCAAGTAGGGGTGTGCAAATATTCGAAAATTTTGAATAACGAATCGAATAGCGTTCTGTTCGATTCGGTCCTCGAATCGAATACCGCATGTTCGAAATACCCAATATTTTTCGAATAGTTTTCGAATAATCAGCGACGACGAAAAATGCTCGAAGGAATGGGACGTGGGAACAGTGAGAGGTACCTTTTTTTTTGTTTTCATCATCAAATTACGCAGATGTATGCAACCCATGCACTTACGGCACTATCGACGCCATATTGCTGACACTGTTGCCGAAGCAACAGTGTCAGCAATCAACTATCTTCGCTATGAAATTCATGATATTGTTAACTCATGGCAGTTGCTTAATATTTAAGTATGAGTTTTATTTAAAAGCTGATGACAAAGTACCACAGTGAATATATAGTCACTGCTATATTCCAGCCTGTAGTTACAAAATATTTCGAAGGCTCCAGCTGCTGTTCACTTCATATAATTGTAGTGTTTTTTTGTCGATTAAAAGTGATCGTAATATTCCTCTTTAAAGGTTGTGAATTTTTGTTTCAAATGAAATGTGGAATTCTTCGGCTGTCTTGAAAATTGTCACCTTAGCAGTCTAGGCCTGCTTTGAAAGTTGTTGTCTTACTATGCGAAAACTATTCGAGCAGTATTCGATTCGTATTCGATTCAGTTGTAAAATTCACTATTCGCGCACCCCTAATAACAAGTGTTAGTACGACATAAGGCAATTTTAACTTTAATATTATGATCGAACCGTGGAGGTACGTAATTTGGGGGGAAGGAAAAGATGATTTTTAAGGGTTGGATTCATGTACAAGAAACTTGTGAAAAAGCTTTAAACGGAAGTACTTACAACATTACTTAAGTTTTGGTGCACCTACAGTAGCTTTCATTGAACAAACACCGGTGTAGTGGGAGTAATTAGAAAGCACAAAACCAGCTGCACGGTTCTGAGCGGATTCACGGGCTGCAGTTACTACAGAGCTAGATAGACCCGAAATAGAATAAGCGTATTGTAATTTGGACCTAACCAGCGTAGTGTACAGTTTAAGTTTTAAATGTCAAGGAACGGATGAAGAATTACGGCGTAAAAATCGAAACATGCGATTAGCAAAAGTGCGGAAAGCTGGGCTTGTTGGCTGTACATGATTAGAAAACTGCGCGAAAAACCACAGCACACACAGAAAGGGAAAGCACACCGCAGTGACTTTCAACAATTTAATGTGAAAAGCATATGCATCGCCTATATATACACATGATAACGACTCGCATCACTGGACATAGCGCAGATACAGATTACGAAACCGCTTCCGTAGATACTCCATTTCCTTGGGCCTTATGACGGGGCGCTGACACAGTTGTCACGTAACTGCGCAATCTTATACGCTTCAACAATTTCGCGTGTTAGGCGATCACTGTGTTTACTGACTACTCTACATTACTCAAAAACAGGTGAGCACGCGCATGACCTACAGTGGATGGCTTACCAACCATCTTGCGCATGTTTTACATTGTTGTCATGCTCTATTATTCCATCGTTAGCACAGCGACCCGTCTGGCCTATATAAAATCTACCGCACGTGAGAGAAATCTGATACACAACATTTTCAATGCAATCGAAATACCTAGGTCTGTGCTTCTTTTGGCAACCTCTTTCCCGGTTCATTGAATTGCATGGCCTCGTCAAGCGGCAAGTACTGTTTAATTTCGCAGGAGCAGAAAACGCCATTTAATGTTCGCTTTTTGCGTGATTTTTTTCAAGTTATGGGATGCTCTGTGTATATATGGAATGACAGCCACTTCTTCTTTTTCGCTTTTTTTCGGGTTCATGATTTTCCTTATCACATGCTCGAAATTTTATGCGCATTCTCTCTGCGACAGAAACGACTACATGGTCAGGGTAGCCTGCGGCAACCAGGCGCTTCACCTGTTGTCCTAACGCTTCTGACAGTTTATGAGGACGTGACCGTTCGAGCGCATTGGTCAAGCTGAGGTTTACAATACCACGTTTAACTAGCTTTGAGTGTGTCGAGTTGAATGGGAGAAGGGGGTTTATTACCCCGAGGTTGGTACATCCAACAGATGTGATCGCTGCTAAAGGGAAACAAAACATCAAGGAAATGAAATCTCCCCTAATCAGGGAATTCGCATGTATGCTCCAGGGGGTTAAAGAGAGTTATAAAAATAGCCAGGGCATTGTCGGCATTAGTTCGAAATTCGTGAGAGTCACCGTCAATGAAAACTCGTCGACGAACCTAAAAACTTTTACCACTTTTGTCGAACGTCACGTGTGTTATGAATGACACGATAAAGCACGCAATCAGTGAAAAGCTTAATGGTCGAATTAATACCGACCGGTAAATCATTAATATAAATAAGAAAAAGTAATGGGCCTAAAACCGAACCCTGTGGTACGCCTGATGTAACAGCAACGGTCAGAGAGCTATAACGATTAACGTGAACGTACTGCAGACGGTTAGTTAGAAAACATGAAATCCAGTGTATGATGTCAGGATCTATACTGAACTTGCTTATTTTAAGAAAAAGGGGAGTATGCGAAACAGTGTCGAAGGCTTTAGCGTAATCTAAAAATATGCAGTCGGTTATGGAATTATAGTCGAAAGCACGAAAAAGATCGTCAGTAAAAGAGAGTGACTGCGTTTCATCATATCAAAGGTGCAACACCGCTTGAGAAATCGAGAGAAATAAAACGGAGGAGCTTCCAGAGAGGCGCCCGTGCCGAGGGCTGGCGCTCCGTGGGGGCCGCCATCTTGGCCTTTGAGTGTGGTAATTAAGCGTGACCCCCCTCAAAAAAGGCCCTTGCGACGCAGCGGCGCCAGCATTTGTACTCTTGTGGAGCAGTCCAGGAAGGAGCTGCTCCCTGTCTCCGATGCAATCGTCTATAGCGGGGACTGAAAAAGAAAACGAACGAGCGAAAAAAAAAAAAACAAAAAAAAAAACACCTTAGGTCACGACAAACAAGGCTGGACAAATTCGCCGTCAGGGTTCCGAGTAGGAAGTGATGGATTTGATGCCGCCGCGCACACAAGTAAATCATTGAAGTAAGCAAAGAGAGCGAACATCGAAAGAAAGCGCGGCGAGATGGGGAGCCCCTGTCAAAGGAGCTGCAGGAAAAAAAAAAGCAAACAGAACGCAACCGGTCCATTTTCACAGTGAACATGGGGATTGCGGGGAAGCGAGAGAACGAAAACAGAAAGCACGGCCGGAAGAAAAGAAATCGTTTGAATGTCGATGCAGTCTGCGCCGCTAAAGTGGGCCCTTAGGGCGTCAGTCAAACAGCGATAGCAAGAAAGCTACAGAAGAAACAAAAAGAGAAGCTGGCGAGAAGGCCTATGTGACGATGACGATTATTTCTGCTGCGCTTGCTTTGCGACTTATCGATTGTTTCAGAAAGCGGACAGCCAAGACAAGACGCGAATCCACTGCCTGCAACTTCATAGTGTGCGGTAATGAAAAGAATCAGAACATACGAATAAGGTCTAGGCGTCTGAGTTTAGGCTGTTGCAACAAGGCACAGTCATCATTGCAGAGCAGATTGCACGCTCTTTATCGTGCATGCCTGTCGGCAACTTTTTTTTATTTATTTATTTTTTACCAAAGCGACGTAGAGGCAGCACGGGAATGAACTCGGCGTTATTTGCCTACGACACAGAATACGTCCGTTCAAGACTGCAAGCTACCCTTCATGACGAGATTGCACGCATCAGTGCGCGACCAACTGGTCGAATGAGCAGCCGTTCATTTTTTATTGTACTGCAGCGCGCATGCAACAAACGAGAACACGCATGCGCTACGGCATAGTAAAGAAAGTACTTACCAACACGCCCTAATTTGGCTTTGTAAGAAACCACTCAGTTTGTTTATTTCTAAATCATTGCAATATAATGATTAACTCTTTTCTCCTTTCACTTATGAAGTGAGTACGACGTTTTTTCACTTAAGCTCTATGTGATTACCCTTTCAGCATCCTTCAGGTGTGCCGCCTGCATTTGTCCTTAGGCATCTATGAACAGAAGAAAATGATTCATTGATTCTTTCGTACCACTGACTCGGATTGCACTTCCGTCTTTAGACGACACGCTTCGGTAAAGCTTTTGCGTCGTCAGAGTATCCGGCGGTCACATGAAAAATTATGCCATTACCCCAAATGTTTCGAATTATCATTTTTAGGGGTGCTCGAATGAATCAGCGGCTTCGCGTGTCTCTTCGACATGCTGGACGATGAAGTGTTCAGAGAACAAACATACTGGCACCATGGACTCAGCAGCCATTTACAACAGCACTGCTGCAGTTTTTGTAGACGCTGTACGAGAACTTTCGAATGCACAATGAACTCTGTGTTAGGTATCTCGCTAGTCTTTTATCGATACTTTTAAAGACAACGCCTTCCTAAAGCTCATCCACGTGCATTCTGTGGTGGCTAGAATGATGTCCGATTTCTGGCCAAAAAATATGGACCAAAGCCAGTGCAGTCATAGAGAACGTGTCACCAACACACGTGACCAGCTGTCGTCAGTACTATCTAATTTGGGTTAGTGCTAGCTGCATCATCGCTAAGAGCGGCTAATGGTGGCTAAATGTTGGCAAAATGTTGGTTGTCCGTTCTTACAGCACCAACATTGTCTTGATTCTGTAATATGGGGTTTTACGTCCCAAAATTGTCTTGATTCTAGTTCAGTCCAATAATTCAAACGTCTACATTTTAGTTTCATGCCCCCCTTAGCCTTCTCCCAGTGGAGGCTAGCAAATGGATGGCCACCTTATCAATCAGCATTTTCTTTCTTGCCATCTCGCTTTGTCCTTCGATAATCATTGTGAGGGCATCTCTTCTTGCGATCACTTGCATAAAAAAAAAGAAAAATCGGGAGATCCCACGCCTTGTGGGAATCGGTTTCATGCGAAGCAGTCAGTGAGTAGTTTATGCTGCATTTCTTGGCTTTGAGCCAAGCGTTACGGGGCGGACCGACGTGTTTTTGTAAGTGTAGTAGTTGTGTGCACTTGCTGCGCTTTCAGGCACGTCGACAACACTGGCATTTAAATGGTACTTATGGTCATGTTTGAACACAGACGTCAGTATTATCGAAACGAAGTGCACTTTACGATGCGATGAATATCATACGTAACTTTTGTTAGCGCATTCCTCCGGGGTCGAGCAAGGCTTGAATATAGCTTGCTGAATCATAGGAATACAAATGTAATTTCTATTACACTGCAACAAAAGCCGAGCCAACACTGGGACCATAGACGCTAACCTGATATGATGCCTGTATCGTAGGAATACATATGTAGTGTTTATCGCTTTGTTATAAAATTAGATAGCCAGCACCACAACGACAATGGACGTTGCACCGACATTACGCCTGCATAGGGTGTCTTTTCAAATAGGTTTCTAGACCTGGCGTGGCTCTGTGGTAGAATACATGAATGCCACGTACGCATGATGCTTGCATTCGATTCCTGCAGGGATCCGAATTTTAACACGAAAGTGTTTTATGCCGGGGTCCATCAAGATTTGAGTGACGTATTTCCGTCACGGAAATGACGTCAAAGAAATACGCATGATTAGAAGACAAAGAAAAAAAGTTCCGTCAACGGGAGTCGAACCTACGACCTCTAGGTCCGCGACAAGAGATGCCGGGCACGCTATCCACTGCGCCACGGTCACATACTTTGCAGGCTTTAAAAACAAGCCTTTTATATCTACCACTGTCCTCCCACAGTACTCTTGCTAAGAGAAGTAATGCATTATGACCGTGAAATGCACGATTAGTTTCTTCAAAGCGTTGTTTCTCCGCGTCCGTCCCATTCGGCGTGTTTCGAATAGTAAACGTGCAATTTTGCCGACCCATTAGCACACTGCCAGGTGGCGACCTTACCCCTAACATCCACACTCGTAGCATCCGTCCATACCAAAAATAGCTGTGCGACGCGCGAGTGCGTCGCGTAGCCGTAACTCCGCGTCCCTAGCCATGTTCCTAGCTCGCCCCGCGAAATATCACAGCCGGCCAACGGGGAAGACACGACGCGCGTTGCGTTTCCCTCTGGTCGGGCCGCGTCGTTCAATAACTCTAACATGCCGCGAGTAGGCGACCTTAGCCCAAGTTCGGCGCCCAATCATTCATGCTCTTCTGACTGTCACACCGCTTTCAATGACTCCGCTCTCACCGTACAGCTACCACAATCATCTATGACCACAAGGGTTTCTTTAATCATTCATCATAGACGTTAGTCGTCGGGTACAGATGTACCATCAAGCGTCAACGTGGATGCATCCACGTTAAAGGGTGCTATAACTGTCAACACACCAATAGACATTGTGCAAGCTCTCTTATATCAACGTGCAGTAAACATTCGACTACTTCTGTAAGGACACGTTTGACTTTCGTGTTATACCGATTCCTATGACGGAGGGATCAACCATGTTTTTTTTTAAATTGGATTCGTCGGCCCAACGCTGCCGATGTCGGTTTTTCTTAACGCTCTCGCATTTTAAGTAGCCACGTCTGTTCTAGCCGTACCTGAGTAGATATCAACTGTCAATCACTTGTGGCTCATATACCCGTATACTGCGGCCCGTGGTTAAAGGGACCGACAACTGATATTTATTCACCCATTTTTTTTACGGCGCGAAAGAAAGCTCACCCTTCGTAGTGTTTGTAGCTGCAGTATTTAGTCCCAAAAGCACGTAGTTATTTTACAAGCAGTATTTTTTTTATCTGAAAGGCTCTAAACACAGCTGTACCTTTCCTCCAGCAACGCTGAGAACTGATAGCGATGCCGCCAGCCCTTCTCGCGATGTGTGAAAGCTGTGGTCGTTCTGCTTTCGCAGGAGTTCCTGTAATTGTGCTTAACCACCTTTATTTTGAGCTTTTCAACTATTTTTGAAAATAACAACCAGCTACAATGAGATGATGTGGCATCATACACTTTCCCTGCATTTATACCGCGTTGTGTGCGCCTGCGTCCAAGGTTGCCTGTGCCTGTGTCATGGGTGGCTTGTACCGGCGGCGTTACTCTCTCGATACACGAGCCAAGCCAAGTCACCGAAAACATCGCTACGCGTTATGCACGGCCGCGCCGAGTAGCCGTGCGCGTCATTTTTGAGAGACGAAGTGTAGGTAGCAAAATTATGTCGCTCAAAAACCATAGTGACTTGCAAACTGCGTGCACGGTTGCATGAGCACGCTGAAAAGTTGCTCAAGACGCGCTGACCAGCATGGTATCATTACGTCACGCGAAGGCAGCGCAGCTTTAATGCATACTACTAACGCAGGCCTATTTATACATTTTTATTGAGTAATATCTTTTAATATAAACAAACGAACAATATTTCAGTACCAACAAAAAGATCCTCAACCGTCTACAGCAATCAACGGTCACGTGACAGGGTACATCGATTCGTTGATATATTTGCCACCAAAAGCGCCAAAGGTCATTTTTCGCGTCTTTCGATGAAGAAATAAAAATATAAATCCACCTCTCACGAAAAAAACAGGGATGGTTTGAGTCAGTGCGACGCACAATCTATCCATCAGTGGAGTAATCTCAGTTCATGTTCTGGGCAGCTGTCGGTCCCTTTAACGGTTTTAATAGATGCGAAGCAGCTTAAGGCTAAGTTCAGTCATGTGGTGGTGGTGGTGGTGTGCGTCCTGACCACCCTCACTGCCACTTGTAGTCATATTTGTAGCGCAATAAACCCAGACGAAGACAAAAAATACAGAACACATACACAGGACGGGCGCTAGACAATACAGAACACATACACAGGACCGCTAGACAATACAGAACACATACACAGGACGGGCGCTAGACTAGCGCCCGTCCTGTGTATGTGTTCTGTATTTTTTTGTCTTCGTCTGGGTTTATTGCGCTACAAATATGACTACAAGTCTCTAGCGCCCGTCCTGTGTATGTGTTCTGTATTTTTTGTCTGCGTCTGGGTTTATTGCGCTACAAATACGACTACAAGTGACTCAAACCAACTAGCCCGCATCACCGCCTTGACCCTTACTGCGTATGCGTAAACCCTCTCCACACACCTCCTCTCCTACGCTCCCCCCTCTCTCTCCTCTAGGCATCCCTCCCCGCGGCGACCACACCCCCCACTGCGCATGCGCGTTCTCTCCTCTCCTACACTCCCCCCCCTCTCTCGCTCCGCAACGCCGACGCAGGCGGCGTCTGCTAGCGAGTTTCTTGATTGAAAAAACGGACTGCTCGCACTGCACAACCGTTAACTGGCCAACCCGTATATATAGGCACTGGATCTTGACCTGCAAGGTAGTGGCGGTGGGAGATTTCTCCTGTGCGTTGATGAACAATAAAAATTCGCAGCGTGCGCGTTAACTAAAAGCGGACTGCGGGTCTCTATGTTCAATCGGAGTCTTCTGTCTCTCATTGCCCATTAGCAGCGATTAGCATGTTCCAGTAGGAAACACCGGTCCATCACTGCGTGCTTTGCGCCCCCCCCAGGTTTATCTCCTGCGCAACGCCGCGATGAGCGCCAGCGTCAACGAAAAAAAGACCGCTAGAAACAAAATAAGCATTTGCCTAAAATCCGGTCTCTAGTTATGACTGTAGGCGAGATGGGCGTATTTTGGGTAATTTTGGTATTTATATCATAACTAGTTTCATTTCTTTTTTTTTTTTTTTGCTCTACACACTTGAAGTGTCCTTTTGAATTGTGCTCCGAAAAGCAGCCAAAAGAATTAATTTTGGTTCAAAATGTAAAATGATTGATAGAAAGGCGGCAACATATCTTATCTTACACTTACTATAATACCGTTAAAGCACGCAACTGACGTCCCCTATACTCTGCTTAGCTTGAATGTATGTTGGTTGCATGTGTCTAACTAAAGAAACGAGCTTTAGATCCATCCTCCCTCCGTCTTTCATAAATAGAAAAAAAAAAAACAAACCGCCAGGCCTGCGCGGAACGCGCAGCACAGTCACAGCGAAAGTTGGAAGAGCTGCCTTTCTAGAGCAGTTTTTAAGCACTCTTGGGGCAACTACTACAAGCACACTTGTATGGTACCCACTACGTCATAAATCATCATAATTTTTGCGTCGTGGGGAGAGAGAGATAAAGAGAAGAGGAAGGCAGGGAGGTTAACCAGAAGGTAGTATCTGGTATGCTACCCTGCACTGGGGTTGGGGAATAGGGGGTTGAAAGAGAGAGGGGCGTCGTGGGGAAGCGTCCACTATGCCATTATTCGTCATTCTTCGGGAAAGCGCGGTATCCGCTACACACTTGTAACGCATTATGTACTTTGTTGATGCTGTGGCTGACGACGATGACGAATTATGCCTGAGGCTTTTGTAATGGGTTGGTGCATTGAACGACCCACTAGTTACGCAATTCACATTGTATGACGCCTGGTTGGTACTTTACTGTTCTAAAACGCTTTACAACACAAGTTAACGCGATTACTTACCCGACATTAAGCCTGCATATGGCCGGTTTGCCACGCAGTTTCAAGCACCGGCGTAGCTCAGTGGTAGAGTGCTAGGCTGCCACGCAGAGGGCCCGGGTTCGATTCCCATTCAGGAGTAGGTATGTTTTATTTATCTAGCTTTTTTTCTTATTTCGCGCGATAGTGGTTACGGACACCAGCGGCGGCGGCGGCAGACAACTACGGCGCAAAAACGGCCCTTGTTGTGATCTCATCACAGCTTTCGCTGTAACAAACAGAGCTAAAGAGAGCTGAAAGGAGGGTTTATTTGCAGAAAGGCAGAGGTCGGCATGATATTGCTACTTATTGCTCTGGCATGCTTATCTACAAAGGAGTAATGGAGCTTTGAATGACGCTAATAATGGAATGGGGTGGGTATTATATAGGTCCAGTATGTTGTGGCAACTCTAATGTCGTGCGTTTAGTCCAATGGCTTGAAGGAAGACTATACAGCCGCTCCTGTAACCACGGGTGGTCTGTTAGGCCAAAGTCCAAACACAAAAGTATCGCATACTTATCTTTTTTCAGTTCGTGAGACAGAGGAAATCGGTTTGTGTCGTTCTGGCACTTGAAAGCGATTGCAACTGGGACTGGTGCAGCAGAGAATGTCTGCGTAACGCCTCTTCAATGACATATTCAATGAATAATGGTTGTTACGCTTCGCTTTCGCATATAATGAACGCAAAATCTCATTTCCGGGCACCATTTCTGGTTTAGTTCAGTGCTAAAGTTTCGAGTTCCGTATTATGCGAGCGAAGAGGTTCAAAGACAGTTTTATGAACACTCGGCTGCTCACCCGAAAGTCACGGGTTCGATCCCCGCCGCGGCGGTCGCATTTCGATGGAGGGGTGACATGGTAGAGGCCTGTGTACTGTGCGATGTCAGTGCACGTTAAAGAACACCAGATGGTCGAAATTTCCGTTGCCCTCCACTACGGCGTCTCGCATAATCATATCGCGGTTTTGGGACGTAGAACCCCGGATATTATTATTATTATTATTATTAAGACGACACCACCGGTGACAGGCGTGGCCTGCAAAAGCCTCTTTACCATTCTCTCATGACGCTGCATTTAGCGTCGTTAATATATACGGGGGGTCATCGCAGGGTGCTGTAATTTTTTTTCTGACTTTGCTAGTAGGTTGCACTGCAGGCAGAATTAGCCATGGCATGGCCTGCTTAAACGATGCTGAGGATGATGTGTGGCGTTTATCGGTGCGACAAACTTAGGCGCGCAAAATCAAATATGTTGTAGTGTAATCTCATAACGGCCGCGTTAAAAGAACGCAGAAACTGGAGAAGACGCTCGGCTCCGGTGGTGGCTCCTTTTAGCCTGATTGTCGCATCATCTGCCCGGCCACCGCTAGAGCTTCCCGTGAGCCCGCAGGAAGAGTCAGCCGCATCTCGGCCAAATAACGTGCTTAATATATGCAGCGGCTCACGTCTTCAGACTACGTTCGTCCGCGCTTCGTCTTTGTCATCGCGAAGCCAAGCAAAAGCAAGCGGCTGCGTACATTCTTCATGAACTAGCGCTGGGGACCCGACGTGGGCCCCTGCGTTATTTAATATTTTCCATCTTGCTTCCTGGAGCCGGAAGGACTTCTACATGGTCTCCAATAACACTGCCGTGAATACCTCATCTTTCGTTGATGACTATGCATTTCTCTGAGGAAGAGTGAACCATTTCAAGAACAAAATCAAAACGGCACACCTTGCACTTGGCCGCGCAAGGCTTTAAGCTGGTCAATCCACGAGTGCCGTTAATTTTAGTCTTGTTTTATTAGTTTATGCATGGTCTCTTGATTGAAACAGCGAAGCCTTGCGCGGCTGAGTGCAAGCTTTCCCGTTTCATTTATGGCGTATTTAAAGACGTAAACGGCAACCCTTATATTAAACTTCATGTGGTTACACTTAGTAATTTCGGTAGCTTCGAGCGGCTCCTCCGCAGCTCTTGCTATGGCGCATGCGTGGCTTCGCATTACGTCACATAAGCTGTCGCTGTAGCTAAGCGCGGCCGGTTCCGTTGCCGCGCGCGACTTGGCGGCGGCTTCTGCGTTGCTACTGCTTCCGCGCATGCGCGGCTTGACATGACGTCACACCAGCTGGCATGGTAGCGAGTTGAGGCTAGGCCAGGTGGTGCGCAGCTCAGGCGTCGGTGGTTGCTAGGCTAAGGCGTGGTGAGGTTTCTTGCAGGGAACAGTCGTTTTTCTGCCATGCTTTATTGTTAAAAAAAACCGGCAGATCCCAGACATTGTGGGGAATCGATGTAATGCGAAGCAGCCAGCAAGGAGAAAATCATGCTGTACATAATATGCATGTCATAATTTGCATTTTAGGACCTCTCATTTATGTTCCTCGTACAGTCACGTCACGCAATACCAATTTGGTGTATATCAAGATAGCGAAACGGCCGCGAGCGCAGCTTGATCGTGGCATGCAAGTCATGCTGACATGACATGATTTTCACATTACCACTTGTCATTCATGTTCGTCATACAGTCGCGTCGCGCAATACCAAATTTGGTGTATATACCAAGCTAGCGAAACGGCCGTGAGCAAACCCTGAGCGTTGTTTATTCGTTTATTCGTTTCATCGTACCTAAAGGGCCCAAGAAGGGCTTTACATGAGGGATAAAAAATAAGAAAATAAATAAAAGTATGAAAAATAAGCGGAACAACAACAACAAGAATAACAACAGCAGTATTACACACTTGACGACGAATGGCTCTATAAAGCAGATTTAAATTTAGCAGAGTTAGTTGACATGGCGATGTGGGCGGAAAGGTCGTTCCAGTCTTGCGCTGTCTGAGGAAGAAAGGATTTCTGCCAGGTCTTAGTTCGGGTGCGTACTGCATAGACGGCGTTCGGATGATAATGGCGCGATTTCCGATGAGCAGGTCTGATGAATGCGTTGTGTGGTGGTAAAGAATGAAAGAACTTGTAATACAAGCACAGACTTTAAATTTTACGGCGAGAGGCAAGATGAGGAAGGTCAAGCTGAGATTTAATTGTTGACACACTTATGTTAGTCGAGTAATTCGAGATAATGAATCTGGCAGTATGGTTCTGGATGGATTCAAGCATATTAGTAAGATTAGTTTGCTGAGGATCGAAAATTGCGTTAGCATACTCAGGTTTAGGTCTTACAAGCGTTTCATAAGCGATTAGTTTAGTAGAGGTAGGTGCCGATGCAAGGTTGCGACGAAGATAATCAAAAACTCGATTTGCAAAATGAGTAATGTTAATAATGTGTAGCGGGCATGCTAAATCACAGGAAGTTTGAACACCTAAATATTTAATGGTGTTAGCAGCGGCTACGGGGTAATTATATGGTGTAGTTTGCGATGCAGTCTTTACGTCGGTGAAAAGTCATTACAGAAGTTTTGTTAATATTTAGGGACATTGACCAGTTTTCATGCCACTCCTGTATAGTGTTAAGATCTCTCTGCAAAACGGAAGAATGTAAAGCGTTAGATACATGTTGATACAGCACGCAGTCATCAGCGAATAGTTTAATATTACAATTGATGTTACGTGGCAGGTCGTTAATATAAATTGAAAAAGGAGGGGGGCCTAGTACAGTGCCTTGTGGAACGCCGGAGTGGACACGAGAGAGGGGAGACTTGCAGGAGTTAGCAACAAGCTGCCGGCGATGAGTTAAGAATTGGCGAATCCAGTTGAGCACAGATGGGTCTAAATGAAGGCATGAAAGCTTAGGCAGTAGGTGACGATGTGAAATTTTATCAAATGCTTTCTCGAAGTCAAGAAATATGGCATCAATGGGAATATTATTATCAAGGTGCGATGAATTTCATGGAGGAAGAGGGCTAAATGTGTTTCACAAGAGTGACCGGGACGAAAACCGTGCTGATCAGGATGAAAAAAATTGTTAGCAGATAACAAAATGCGCGACTCCAGATTACATGATATGCTCCATTATTTTGCAGCAGACACTGGTGATTGATATGGGACGCGAATTGTTAGGGGACGACCTTTCTTGTAGACGGGAACGACCTTTCGGATCCGCCAGTCCTCTGGAACCCAATCATGTTGTACATGACATGGATATCATGATTTTCACTTTAGCATCTGTCATTCACGCTCGTCATACAAACACGTCACGCAATGCTAAATTTAGTGTATATCAGTCCTGCAAACTGGCCGCGAGCGCACCATGAGCGTTGCACGCAAGTCATGATGTACATGACATGAATTTCATGATTGTCATGTTACCACCTGTATTTAATGTTCATTTTACAGTCACGTCACTCAATACCGAATTTGGTACATGTCAAGCTAGCGAAACAGCCATGAACGTACCATGAACATAACGTATATGTCGTGCTATACATGACACGCATGTCATGATTTTTATATTACCACCTGTCTAGTTATACAGAAATGTCTCGTCATGCCAATTTGTGTATATGTGAAGTTAACGAAATGGCCATTAGAGCACCATGGTTATGACATGTAAACCATGCTGTTCATGAAAAGTAATCCTGATTTTTATGATATGACAAGTCATATATGTTCGTCATACAGTCATGTTATTCCATACCAATTCAGGTATAAATCCCATTAACGATACGGTCCGTAGAGCACGAAGTCCTAGGCGGCTAGATAGATAGATAGATAGATAGATATATAGATAGATAGATAGATAGATAGATAGATAGATAGATAGATAGATAGATAGATAGATAGATAGATAGATAGATAGATAGATAGATAGATAGATAGATAGATAGAGACGCTCAAAGCCACCGAAGTTCGCTACTGCCCCTGTGTGCAAATTGTGCGACAATGACATTCCGGGCTTTCCACGGATGCAACTTCATACTCGTCAGGGGTGCTATTCTGGGCATTCTCCATTTTGTGTATAATTTGACGTAGGCGAGACGTGTACACAATGGTGAGGCAAACACGTGAATTGCTTGCGCAACGTGACGTAAAGGGGACATGAAATACAATGAAACGTGCAATTAAATGACATTTTATTTCTTTAATTGTAAGCGCAACAACAATAAAAAAACATGGTTGACCCCTCCGTCATAGGAATCGGTATAACACGAAAGTGAAACGTGTCCTTACAGAAGTAGTTGAATGTTTACTGTACATCGATATAAGATAGCTTGCACTACGTCTATTAGTGTTTGACAGTTAGGGCACCGTTTAACGTGGATGCATCCGCGTTGACGCTTAGTGGTACATCTGTATGCCGACGACTAACGTCCATGATCAATGATTAAACAGACCCTTGTAGTCATTGATGCTTGTGGTAGATGCTATGAGCGAAGACGATGCTAGGGGTAAGGTCGTCACGTGGTAGCGTGTTAATGCGTCGACAAAATTGCACTTTTCCTATTCGAAATGCGCCGAATGGGACGAACGCATAGAAACCACGCTTTGAAAGAACTAATCATGCATTTCACGGTCAAAATGCATTACTTCACTTTAGCAAGAGCACTGTGAGAAGACAGTGGTAGATATAAAGGCTTGTTTTTAAAGCTTACAGAGTATGTGACCATGGCGAAGTGCAGAGAGTGCCCGGCATCTATTGTCGCAGACCTAGAGGTCGTAGGTTCGACTCCCGTTGTCGGAACTTTTTTCTTTGTCTTCTGGTCATGCGTATTTTTTCGGCGTAATTTCCGTGGCGGAAATACGTCACTGAAATCTTGGTGGACCCCGGCAATAAACCCTTTCGTGTTACTAAAACGAAGGTGAAGCGTTTAGCTTTAAAGTCGTGAAGCAGACGATATGGTCTGCAATTTACCGCTATTTATGAAGATGAGCGGCGAAGCCATAATAACTTTTCAAGCCACTAATCGAGCCGGCCAAGCCAGCGTCGACATTGCGGACAACGTTATTTTGTAAGGTGTTTTGTGGTTATGGTTATGTCGGCAGTGCACCGAACAGCGCGTCGCGATGTTGGATGTTATTACCGATTGTCCTCATCTTGGGAGGGCAGCTTGAGACTTACTGCCGATGGTGCGACGGGAGCTGTGACACACGTTGACAGAGCACCTTAACCGCCTGGGCCCCAGCAGCAGGCCGCCGCCGGAGTGGCGGTGGCTATGGCAAAGTACGGTGGCGGCATCGCGAATCCGGGATGCGGAATCGCAGCGCAATCGGTAAGCTTGCGTATCACTAGGGTGGCGTTGACGTTTCAGCTTATATGCACATGTTTAGTGCAGGTGAACAGGTGGAGGGCCGTTTCATTTGGCGACGCACGTTTCGGTGGACGTCGCCCTAATCATTACTGTTGTGCACGTCGACTCCGTGTTGGGTTGTGGTCGCCCTTCGTTCCCAAGGCCCACGGCGTCCAGAAGCGCTGCCGATAGTAGAAAAGTAAGGAGCTGCACAGCACTGCAAGTATGAATAGTGTCCCGTCTGTTTCTTCTATATATTTTGTTGTGGTGGCGGTTCAGTGTCTAGTTAATTTGAAGTAATGTACCAACTAGCCTAACAGCGAGTTGTGCTATGTATAACGTCTACGATGCGCGAAGTATGTTGCTTAACTGTTGTGGTCATTAAGATGGTGCGATATGCTTCGCTAAGGATGCGTACGCACTGCTGTAAACAATAGCTACGCTCATGTAGAGAGCGAGAATAAAAAGAGAGAAAAGCAGGGAGGTACGCTCATGTAAATACGCAGAAGCACATGTCAAGTTTCTGGATGTCATGTAATGCAAGATCAATTGAATCTGAACAAGAAGGTCAACGAGATGCACAATGGAAAATCAATACTATTTTACGGAGTTGATGGTACTGTGCACTGGCAGCACTAAGGAGTGCACAAACCGCATGCAAATAGATGTCTTTTTTCGAGATGGCCACGTTCCAAAACTGGCTGGCACAATATTAGAGGTATCATTTTTTCTTGGCAGTTGTGTATGATGAGACAATGATGTAAACAATGAGACAACTTGACTGCTTTTTTAATATTGCAAGGATGGACCATAACATGGTTGCTCAAAAGCTGTAAAAAAAGCACGGCTATTTCTGCAAATCACTTTGAAGATTATTACAAAAACAGCTGAAATGCCTCGCAGCACATTCGGAAGTATCACGCGTTACTTCTGCATGTAAACTTATATAATGCACCAAAGAAACCAGGACAGAAAGGAGCGACACGGAGACAGCACTGTGCCCGGGTCGTCGCCCCTTTTGGTACTGGCTCGTTTTGTGCGCAATAAGTGTTTACATATATTTCCAACAGGCGCAAGGTTGTGCTCGTGCATGTACAGTCGCGCGCGATATGAAGGTTATCGCGCGAGCGTACCGATCAACGCTTCCGCGATAACCTTCATATCGCGCGCGACTGTACGAGTGGCTACTGCATCAATAGATCTTTTATACAGCAACTGCGAGACTCCTGCATTCATCACATGATGTGAAATGTGTTTCACAGGGTTCGCATTGTGAATAAAGTGCTGAAAAAAATGCTCTGGAATGACATTCAAAATTGCACGAACTCCTGCAAAATAACGCACGCTGTTTGCAGAGTTACTATGGCCTCAGCAAACTAGTCCTGCTGCGATTCACTAGAGAAATTGAGCAGGTTTTTGCCTCAGTCCGCCTCGGTGGATCAGTGGCTACGGTGCTCGACTGCTGACCCGAAGGTTGCGGGTTCGATCCCGGCCGTGGCGGTCGCATTTCGATGGAGGTGAAATGGTAGAGACCCGTGTACTGTGCGATGTCAGTGCACGTTAAAGAACACCAGCTGGTCTAAATTTCCGGAGCCCTCCACTACGGCGTTCCTTTTAATCACATCCTGTTTTTGGGACGTAAAGCCCGACATATTATTATTATTATTATTATTATTATTATTATTATTATAGGGCTTTTGCCTAGCTGACTGGTACAATAAGCATACAGTTCCTGCAATAACACTCATAGAGGTGATAGGTATAAGATCAAATTTAAGGCAAGCGGCTACTTAACCCTGAAAAAAAGGCGCTATATTTAATTTACAGGCATTATAAAAACCCTATAAAAACACTTCTTAACCACCAATTCATGCTCATATATTAGAGTGGCGCGATAGGAGCGCAAGGCTCAAAATAGGCATTTGCCTATAATCCTGTCACCAGTTCTGGCTAATGAATGAAACCTCACCACAAAAAAAAAACTGGTAGTGGCTATGAGAACGATATGTACCAGCTTTGCATCGCGCAACGCCATTTCTCTTTTTTATCAAAATCGTGCTGCGTTCGGACACCCTGAATGCAGCGGAGTGCCATAGCGGTATTGGCCGTCTGTTCTTTGTTGCTAACGTGGCGTACTTCTTACATTTTTTTCCCCTGAAATATGATTCCAGTTTTTTCGGCGCAATAAATAAACTTGTAGAGAGCATTACATCAAGCTCTCAAGCTTGATAAGCCAAGTATTCGTGACGCAGTACAGCGTTCGTGAGCTACATATTCCCTATAATGTGCAGTCTTTCAGCATTTCTTCTCTGACAGAACTAGTGCCACCCATAAACGTCTCCGACGCAGTGCAGCAGCGCAAAGCGTCGTAGGACATCCCTGCCATTCACACTATTTCCACTTGTAGCTACCCTTACCTGGTAATTTGCAAATGCAAAAAAAAAATTTACGCGGATCGATCAAAGCAAAACGAAGATATCTAGTCAGATAGCAAGGTGGCTTCGTACCAGACAATGACACTGAATAAGTACACAGGGTGTTTCACGTAACTAGAACCAAATATCTAAAATAGTGGTTAATCGCGACTGAATGAAACCAATGGCGTATGCTCTACCATCATGTGGCGATCGTTATGGTATTTTTATACTGTGCTTATTTGATTGACGAAATAAGGCAAATTTTTCAACGTTTTAATATTCGCTTTAGGACCAAGTGGGTGTCGTCATGTCGCAGAGGGCATTTCAATACGACCCATCAGATTTTTTGGGCGACTTGGCTGATGCGTCGTAATGTTTTTCTGGCTTGTAAAGAACGCACGCGAAATAGGAAATCAAACATGGCGACTGCGCCACCATCCGCTGCCGTACTGCCGCGCCTACAACCGTACTTGGAGTGAGATAACCGGAGCGTGAACCGTCAGCCTATCACTTCTCAGGAACGATGGCGTTTCCGTGTTGTGTGCGGCCTTCAACAATGTTGAAGCACTCTGAAGCTGATGCCTAGAGCAGTGGCCGCTCATTTCGTCAAGTCCAGTAATACACGGGCCGGTGCCTCTAAGTGTCCTGCATACCGTGGCACACACCAATGCTAGGGTATTGAGCAAGAACCAGGTAGTTTTAAAAGAAAGTTCTAAAAATTCTAAACATTTAAAAATAAAATTGTGTTACATTTTGTCTATACTAAAAGAAAGAAAGTAAAAATGAAACAAAGATTGAAAATATTAAAAATAGATGAATAGGAAAATACGATTGTAAGTGATCAAGCGGAGAAGCTGAACAAAAAACGAGCAATTTTTTTGAAAAGCGACTGCTGGAGCAGAAAAAGCTATTTCTATTCTAGAGTAGAAACATGCGCCTGAGCGCGCCGTAAATGAAAGGCGACCGATGAAGGTTCTGATATGTGGGTGGGTGTACACACACACACACACACACACACACACACACACACACACACACACACATATATATATATATATATATATATATATATATATATATATATATATATATATATATATATATATATATATATATCATCAGCCTATCTACGTCCACTGCAGGGCAAAGGCCTCTCCCATGTTTCGCCAATCAACGCGGTCCTGTGCTTTCTGCTGCCACGTTATACCTGCAAACTTGTTAATCTCATCTACCCACCTAATTTTCTGTCTCCCCCCTCAAGCGTTCGCCATCTCTTGGAACCCAGTCAGTTACCCTTAATGACCAGCGGTTATCCTGCCGACGTGCTACGTGCCCGGCCCATATCCATTTCTTCTTCTTGATTTCAACTATGATATCCTTAACGCCCGTTTGTTCCCTTGACCCACTCTGCTCTCTTCCTGTCTCTTAAGGTTACACCTATCATTTTCCTTTCCATCGCTCGCTGCGTCGTCCTCAGTTTAAGTTGAACCCTCTTTGTAAGTCTCCAGGTTTCTGCTCCGTAGGTAAGTACCGGTGAGATACAGCTGTTATATACCTTCCTCTTGAGGGATGGTGGTAGACTACCATTCATGATTTGATAATGCTTGCCGAATGAGCCCCATCCCATCCTTATTCTTCTAGTTATTTCACTCTCATGGTTCGGCTCCGCGGTTACTACCTGTCCTAAGTAGACGTACTCCTTTACAACTTCCAGTGTCTCGCCACCTATCGCAAAGCGCTGTTCTCTGCCAAGATTGTTCCACATTACTTTAGTTTTATGCATATTAATTTTCAGACCTACTCTTCTACTTTCCGTATCCAGTTCAGTAATCATCAGCTGTAGTTCGTCTCCCGCGTTACTCATCAATGCAATGTCATCAGCGAATCGCAGGTTACTGAGATACTCTCCATTAACTCTTATCCCTAACTCTTCCCAATCTAGGGCGCTGAAAACCTCCTGTAAACACGCGGTGAATAGCATTGTCTACAAGCTATTTACAAAAGTAATTGCTAACAGAATTAATACGACATTAGAGTTCAATCAACCAAAGGACCAGGCAGGATTTCGTACAGGCTTCTCAACAACAGACCATATTCACACTATCAATCAGGTGATAGAGAAATGCGCGGAATACAACCAACCCCTATAGATAGTCTTCATAGATTACGAGAAGGCATTTGATTCGGTGGAGACATCAGTAGTCATGCAGGCACTGCGGAATCAGGGCATCGACGAAGCCTATATAAACATAATATATATATATATATATATATATATATATATATATATATATGTTTTTTTTTCAGGGAATCACTTCTTGGACGCCGGTAAATAGTATGAGTAAAAGAATACACACGTCGAAATACTTATTTCTTCGTCCAGAATTGCAACTTCATGCAATTGTCATGAAATACCACCAAACGACGTGACATCGCAGAATTCCGCGTTTTTCAAAGCTAGCAGCTTATATCTTCGTCTAGAGTTACTACAACGTCATGGAACTGCCATGAAACACAACCAAACGATGTGGAATCGCAGAATACATTGTTTGGTAAAGGTAGAAGGCGAGGCACGAAGGAGACAGGACGACGTGCTACCAGCATCAAAAGCGTAAAAAGATATACACACACATTACAAAAACAAGATTCAGAAACACGCAACCGCAGAATGAATATGCATATGAAAAAACGCCAGGCACGTTGTGGTCACCAGATTAAGTTACATCAAGGTATTGTCATGGGGTCGTGACGTTGACGAAGGGAGCAGTCGATACGTCCAAGATGAAACTGTTGATTTGGCGAACTTGTGGCCGGTAAACGAGGAGTCAGAGACACTGGCACTGATAGCGGCGAACAAAGCGTCGGCATTTGAAATACTGATCATCGTTGGGAAGCGCCGTCTATTATACATCACGCATGGAACTTTCCAGCCTGGTGGTCGCGCAAGCTGGAATAAAAGAGCCAGGGTAGGGGCCAGTCGGTTGTTACATAGTGTAAACTTTTTGCGCCCTACAACGAAACAAAAATTGATGAAGAAAGACCGATACGGGACATTTGTGTTGTCCCGTATCGGTCTTTCTTCATCTATTTTGTTTCCTTGTAGCGCGCAAAAAGTTTACACTCTGGAATAAGCTTGACTGTTCGTGTCTGGCGCGCAATCTTAACAAAACGATCTACTGCAACAGTGAAGCTTCTCGATCTGCGCTGAGCATTTCTGATTGTATTTGTGGGCGTAAACCAAATACAGCAAAATTGAAACAAGAAACACGCATGGAAGTATTCTACCTCGCGGCTTGATAGCGCTACCGAAGGACAGCTTACGCACGAAACACCCGCTTTAGTGATTTTGTGTGATATGGGCGGCTTCAACAATTTGTCGAGTCCTCTAATCTCGGTTTGAAAACAAAATACATGTTTACTTAAACAATGGCTGGCACCCACAGGCCTGAAAATGAGCAGATAGGTGTGTAAGCTGTCCTTCGGTAGCGCTATCAAGCCGCGAGGTAGAATAACTTGATGCAACTCTGGTGGCCAATATGTACCTGGCGTTTTTTCGTATGCATACTCATTCTGCGGTTGCCTGTTTCTTAAGCTTGTTTTTCGTAATGTGTGTGTACATCTTTCTACGCTTTTGATTAAAACTTCAGTTGTTAGTAGCGCGTCGTCCTGTCTCCTTCGTGCCTGTGTGTTGTGGTTTTCTCGCCTTTTTTTCAAACATGACCTTAATTAAGACTAATTAAGAATGAAGCTAAAACACCAATTAGGCTGATTGGCCTAGTTTGGTTGGGGTGCGTGATGATACGCATTTGAGCGGGTTGGCTCATGATTACGAGTGGAAAAGCAGCGCGAAAAGACTAAAAAAAGTCCCAGTTTCATCGCAAGGGCGAAGCGATCAATGCGGTAGCAACAATTTGTAGTGTTATACGAAGTGAGGCTGGCAGCTAACTCTTTTGAATCCGATCTCACGCAACTCAACAGAACGCTGGTGTAAGAGAATACGGCCGCGCCAGGGAACGATGCTCTTTCAGCACAATCTTTTCACGTTGAAAGCGCAGCACCTAGAAGAGTATACGAGGCCCCCCGCTGATGCTGGCCGCGGTAGAGCGCGCGCCAGCGATTGCGACCGCGCTCTCAGAATCAAACTTCAAAGTGGCTGCTCGAGCTACGACCCCCCCCCCCCCCCTGCGTCTATTCATCTCTTCAAGACAAGCGGGGTGATTCCTCTATGCTTCAACGGAGGCTTCTCGAACGGGGTGAACGTTATCGCATTCGCCTTCCTGAGCGACGGAGATGGGCCGGCTCGTTTGATCTCTGCTGCAGCTGCCGTCATCGCCCCCCGCTCTCACACTTTTACCCCCGGTAGAACATACGATCCGCGGGGGGGGTGGTTATCTGTCTGGACTTTATACAGGACATGACACCGACGGCAACGGCGACGGCAAAAACCCGTCGAGAGTGTTCATATAACTGTCATCGCAACAAAAGAGCAGAGACCATGGCATTGACAAACAGCCAAATGCATTTATTCCTTCAGTCAGTATCATCATTATCATCATCATCAACCTTCAGTCAGTATACAAGGTGTTTAAAAAATGTGTACGAAAACCCTCAAAAATAGGGTAAATGGAATATTTTCTAGGTGTCTTCATAACTTTTTCTGTGGTGGGAGACATCTTAAGATGACTAGACACAGCAATTACGGCAGAATATAAAAAATAATTAACTTTTCAATTTGCGGAAACAGGCGGTCGGGTCAAGTGAGAGAACTGCTGTCCTTTCTGCGAAGAGGCCGTTGCCGCTTTGAGACTGAAAAATCGGCATCCGGCAAATATTGCGGTGAAATGAAATTTAGCCAAATCAACGCCTCCTCTATTTTATTCAATGCCAGTGTAACTTCTCGCCCCTCAATGGGAGCCGCCGGTCCGCCTTAGTTCAGGGAGTGGTCGTGATGCGACGCCACATGTAGGGTAGGGTTGCTTGCGTCACACGTGCGTCCGAGCGCTTTCGCACGGAGATGCGATAGACGCGTTTTCCCTCTCCAATATCATGCGTCTGTCCAATTTGTTCCTTCGTGCTCCTTCTTTGTAGCTCGAAGCAATGCCGCTGCCGCCTCACAGTGCTCGTGAGGCACCTCTTAAAGGGCCTCTAAACCACCCAGAGGTCGAAATTCAGTTGTGGTGGGGAAGTTGTGCACGAGTGTACAACGAAGACGCAGCCGTGAGAATTTTTCGAAACGGTGCCATAATAGCGGAGTTATACGCGTTTGATAATCGAAACGCGGCGATCGCTCTTTCCATCGCCACCCTCCGTTGGCATCCTCTCCCAAAGCCGGTTTGCCCTCTCGCCGAGCACCCCTTCCAATCTCGCGTGGCATACGTCACCGCCGACGCGCTGCTCGAAACACCTTCTACTTCCGGTTGCCGCCCCTCCGTCTGCTCCGTCGACTGCACGCTTGTTGACTAACCGCTGCTGCCGTGCCGGCCCGTTCTCATACGAATCGTGCCGGCATGGACCCTGTGTTGCGCGCACGCCTTCAAAGGATCGCCAACATGATGGATCCGTACGGTGACACGTCGTGCCAGTACACCTCCGCACGGGCAACACGACGAACAACAACAAGGAGCGCGGCCAGCTGATTGCAGACTTACCGGAAGTCTTAGTTCGACCAATCGCGCATGACCTGCTCTCTACGTCACTTATTCACATCATGACGTCACGCGGAGGCCGGAAGGGCTCGGAAAGGAGGAGGGATTGTTTTTTTGAATTTGTGGCGCGCCCGCGGCTTTGTAGCGCTGCCGCGTGTGGCATCGTTGATCGTGACGGCATTCTGCACACGATGCGCGTGTTTACTTGAAATGTTTGAAAAAATATCGGAGGTGGTTTAGTGGCCCTTTAAAGGCGGCGCATGCACTGCAGCGTCGCACTGACGCGTCCCCATTGGTTGCCCGCATAGCGCCACGAACGGAGACGCGCTATCTCAAAACACCGTGTCTCTTACAGAGCCAGCGTGACCGCCAACATAGTGAACACGAGGAATGCAAGACGCCGCCCCACGGATCTGCACACAACTGAACAAAAAATTACTTCGTATGATTTCCGTCGTGAGGCACTACATGACGGGTGCTCTCCCCCATGAACGCAAAGCACACGCGAAGGCTAGGCGATGGGTGAGAGTAGAAAAGGGCTAGAGGAGAGGGTGGTGAACGGCTGGAACGGGCGCATTTGGCTGGCATTGATAAAATAGAGGAGGCGTTGGCCAATTTCACCGGCGAAACCGAAACAGAAGTTCCGATGAGCACAACTTGCAGACGACCAGAATGACGTCACCGTTCACGACGGCGACTACACTGGTGGTGTTAGTTCATCCGCATTTGTTAACGTACGTGCGCCATAAACCAGAAATGAAAACCGTACAACCACGAAGCAAAGTGGATCGATGGTGGGTACAACGACCCTCGCTCATTCTGGACGTCTCGGGACAGTTGCGCTTATGCGAGTTTCGGTTTCGCTGGCGATAATGGTAAGATTGTATTATTCCCTAACCACTGTCAGCGACTGCTTTTGCGAAATCTCAAAGCGGCAACAGGCTCTTCATACAAAGGGCTGCAATTTTTCCATTCGCCCGAGCTCCTGTAAGCAATTGAAAACTTAGTTCACTTAATTTCATTATTTACTCTCGAAATTGATGCCTCTACTTAACTTAAGATGCCCGCTGCCACAAAAAAAAAATAGTAATTATATAGGCAGCGTGAAAACATATTTCTTCCTCATTTTTGAGGGATTTTCGAACACATTTCTTGAGACACGCCGTAGTCCCGAGTGCAATTAATCACTGGTAAAAAAAAAAAACCTTTGAACATCTTTGAAACAGCGCAACAACGACACGGACGAAGAGAACATAAGCAGAAACTCGCAGCTTAATGTTTATTAAAAGCATATGAAAGAAAAAGACTGCTACACCCCTCACACCCATGTGACTTCAATAAAACCATTTGCAATAAAAAAAACCTTCCGTGCATTAGAACACATAATATAAATGTGGCTTGTGCATTCCTCTTTGATTCATGAAAAAAAAAGTCACAGTTTCACCCCAAGGGTGAAGCAATGAATGCGATAGCAGCAAATTGTAATGTTATTCGAAGTGCGGCTGGCAGCGAACTCTTTTGGATCCGATCTCACGCAACTCTACTAAACGCTGGTTTAAGAGAATACGGCTGCTCCAGGGACACTCTTCGCACATTCTATTCGCGTTGAGAGCGCAGCACGTAGAAGCGTAAACGAGCCCCCTGCTGATGGCTGCCGCGATAGCGAGATAACGCGCGCGCGCCAGGGACGACCGGCGCTCGTAAAATCAAAGGTCGTAGTTGCTGCTCGAGCCCCCCCCCCCCCCCTCCCCGCCTCGTGTCTTTTCATGCTCGTTAAAGACGGGCGGGGCGTTTCCTCTCTGCTTGACAATTCGACGGCCGGTCTAACAGGCGCGAAGATCTTATCGCGTGCGCCTCGGAGCGACGGAGATGGGCCGGCTCGTTTGATCTCCGCTTCAGCCGCGTTCGTCACCCCCGCTCGCGCGCTATTACTCGCAGATAGAACGTATGATGCGCTGCGGGATCTTATAATTCTGGACTTTACAGGCGACTTGACGCCGACGGCGATGGCAAAAACCTGTCGAAACCGCTTGGCGTTACCATAGGCAATTGCGCGAGTGGTTCTAAAGTTCCGTTTTCGCTGAACAGCGCTTCCCTCGCATGGTCGCGTCTCAGTGGTAGTTTTGGTATCGCGTACGGCTGCGCGTACTTTGCCCGCTCACGGAAGTCGCTGTGACGGAAAGTTCGACAAAATGCCGCATGCGTATGATGTTGCCGGATGCCCGAATGGTGTATGTCTCTTGAGCTGCAGCAAAGAAACCGACGTGACTTTCCGCTGGGTGCCGCAAAACGAACCCTTATGATCGAAGTGGCTAAGTGCCGTGCCTCTACGCCAGTGTGCAAAAGAGGCAAAAAATCTGCCTGTGTGTTCGCTGCACTTTGGAGTACGAGATCAAGCGCAACTTGTGCAGGGCTTGCAATGTGCCCTTCCGAGTAGTGTTCGGCTGCTACTTGTATCGGTAGCCGCGCAGTAGAGGCGGGCAATGTTGGGCAAGGCAACTTCTACGTTAAAAGCCCCGTCCAGGCGGCTGACTTGAAGGGCGCTAACACTGTGCGGATCCACTGAAACGTGATTTTATTTCAAAATAAGGATTTCGTTGGCACGAAATTAACATTAAGAGATTTCTGGACAGCTGTTGCAACAATCAACGTCGACTTAATAGTTGCCTTTAGTGTCCCTTTGTGACACCCCGAGAAACGTGCATGAAGAGCCAAGTTATGATGTGGAGCGACATGGTCAAGGTAGCATGTAATCGAGAAAGTGCATTTCTGAGGAATACAGTTATAGACGTGTCACTGACACAATCAGAGTCTTTCTTTTGGATGTGGAAGGGTGCCACCATCTCTCTGGCAGTTTGTTTGCTGCTTTTGGCGAGAATATTTTGCGCCACAGTCAAGTGTACCTCAGCAATGTAAGCACGAACTCGCCCAAAAAGAAGTCCTTTTGGAATACCGCATAAAACAAGGACGAAGAGAGAACAGCGCTGGTCTTCCTTGTTATACGCGCTGTCGTCGACTTTTGAATGTTCGACTTTCCTGTCAAAATACCATGACAGACGCATCATTCATATAAAAATTTACTCCACTCAATGGAGTCAGCAGAGTTAATCAGTAATAATGTTAGTCCGTTCCATTCGTCTATAGTGGGAGGAAAAGAAAACTTGAAAGTTCTTGTTTCTATAGAGTTAAGGATTCAGTGTTATCATGTGTGGTTAGTGTCAGATTTGACCAGGATGGCAACAGAGTTTGTTATTCTTAATGATAAAAAGAAATTAAGCCTGATAATTTTGCGTCTTAATTTTCAAGTTTGTATTCCATGAGTATGCATGATGGCTGTTAGTGAGTTGGTGCTACAGAACTCAGGATAAATGGATGTGACAGCTTTCCGATGAAACATTTCAAATAAATTAATTATTATTTTGGTTGGTACGGGGATCCGAGACGTGGCTTGCGAATTCTAGTTTAGGCTTAATGAATGTTTTGTATTACTCCAAAAGAAAGGCAAGAAGGGGAAGATGTAAGCTTGCGATGAGAAATTTGTAAACAGGGGGGAGGGTGCTGGCGCCGACATTTTTCAGTTGTAGCCTTGAAAAAGACATGTCCACTTGCCGAAACGTCGGTTCCAGCACCCACCCCCTAATTACGAATTTCTCTTTGTATTAATGAAGTTTAGCTTCTGGGGGGCACCTGTTTGTGTCGCCAGAATTTACTTATTTATTTACTTAAAATACCCTCAGGGCACGCGCAGTACATTATAGAGGCGAGGGGCACGAACACTAAAAGTTTTAGCATGGAGCAAAATAGGAAAAAAAAAGTGCGTAACAATATTACAGTAGCAATGCGCGATCAGAACTAAATGTAAAGGATGACACTGATATAAAACCTGGCAATAGTAAACCTACAGCTCAGTTTAGTGAATCCAGTAGGAATGTGTAATAATAAAGAGAAGTAAAAACGCACAAGTTCTGAAAACCAAATAACAAAAGATGTAAGAAGCTTGCAGCTCTAGATCATGTGTAATAGGGCATTTTTGAAAAGAATTGGATCACGTATGTTTACTAGGGGTGTGCAAATAGTGAAATTTCATGTCGAATCGAATTCGAATCGAATAGTGACCGAAAATTCGAATATTGAATCGAATATCAAATACAAGAACGAAGCTCGCCACTGCTTGGCAAGTGGCGAGCTTCGTTCACGTCGTCTAAGCCATTTTCTGCATGCTTGCCGGAGGTTGGTGCAAAGACCTTTTTCTAGTTCCGTTTATATATTGTAGAGAGCGAAACAGAGAGACAACGCCCTTGCTGCGGGCCGGCTGCCCTTCCTCTTTCTCTGCTTCGTGCTAGCCGAGCGCGAGCCCATGCTACGCTGCCGCTCATCGTCATCACAATATATATATATATATATATGGGTCATTCCATATCAAGTGTACCAGGTCAATTTTCAACCATCTCCGATCCTGCTGAAAAAAATTGTGCAGGTATACGTGAGTGTGATAAGTAGTTATTGAGGCGTTATTTTTCGCAAAAAAATTTTATGTTGCCTAGAGGGTGCTTCGAACCCCAAGTGAAACTGTGTCGCGCTAAATAATTTGTATAAAATTACTGTTCTGAGGAATTACTACGAAACATTTTTTCCATAATTTAAAGGCGCTGATCTTTCATGAAAACGATAGTTTATTCATTTTAGTCTTAACCTTCTTTATTTTTGCTTTTGGCGAAAAATTGCAATATGCTGCATGTTTAGCGTATTTTATAAAAAGCACAGATTTTTTCGCGAGTGATATATTCACATAATGTGTTTCATGGGTTCCTATAATAAATGATGAAAACACCTCGGGAGCGCATGAAGCAAGAGCATTGCCACAATATTGTGACAAATTTGGAAAAAATGGCATTTTGACTCATATTGAGGCTTCATTTTCTCAATGTAGCGGTCTAAGTAAAAATATGGCTTATATATTGTTGCATAGTATGATCTGTTGGCAAGACATACAGAAAGTTTCAAAAGAGTAGATTTTGTTTTAAGGGAGAAAAAAATTTTCCAGCTGAACAACTACAAGGTAGTATAAAGTTTGCCTTTGCCTCGCTTTCACTGCATAGCAGGTCAGCGCAAGATTCTAGCGGGGGCTTTTCGGCGGCGAATAATGCAAGTCATACAAAAGTTTGCCACTTGTTTTGGTAATACTGCTGTACAGAACGCCAAAAAGGGCAATAGTGCTAATTTTATGGAACGGTATCTTTCCACTTGGACCATCATAGGGCAGGTTATACTCAACCGCTTCATAGTCCCAAGGGGCAGAATTATAATGCAGTCGATGGCCTGCAATACAGCATTGGGGCGTTGTGTTTGGCTTCTGATAATTAATGCACATGGTTTTATTAATAATTAATGACAAAATTAAGGTATAGTTTACTTAAGATGTTTTTATGATGCAACAGGTATAGGCCGATGCGTGATCGCTTATCAGTAGTTTGCATGATGAAATGATGTATGCTAGCTGTACGCGTTAGAGATGATTCGACATCGTGCCCATAAATGACACTTAATGCGCCATTTCCAGTTGCTTTTTAAAATTTTCATCCACCTTTTTCTTAAAGGTCCTAGGGTGCTGATTATCTTAAAAGCCCCTCACCATTACCGGACGGGCTTTTAATTAGAACATTCTCAGCACCTTCGGACAATTAAGAAATAGGGTGAAGAAAATCTTCAAATTCCTCCGGAAATGGTGACTGAAGTGCCATTTATGGGCACGAAGTCGAATCATCTCTAACGCGTACACCTTGCATACATCATTTCATCATGCAAACCACTGATAAGCGATCAGGCATCGGCCTATACGTGTTGCATCATAAAAACATCCTAAGTAAACTATACCTTAATTTTGTCATTATTTATTAATAAAACCATGTGCATTAATTATCAGAATCCAAACACAACGCCCCATTACTGTATTGCAGGCCATCGACTGCATTATAATTTTGCCCCTTGGGACTATGAAGCGGTTCAGTATAACCTGCCCTATGATGGTCCAAGTGGGAAGATATCGTTCCATAAAATTAGCACTGTTGCCCTTTTTGGCGTTCTGTACAGCAGTATTACCAAAACAAGTGGCAAGCTTTTGTATGACTTGCATAATTCGCCGCCGAAAAGCCCCCGCTAGAATCTTGCGCTGACCTGCTATGCAGGGAAGGCGAGGGCAAAGGCCTTGTAGTTGTTCTGCTGGAAAATTTTTTTCTCCCTTAAAACAAAATCTACTCTTTTGAAACTTTCTGTATGTCTTGCCAACAGATCATGCTATGCAAAAATATATAAGCCGTATTTTTACTTAGACCGCTACATTGAGAAAATGAAGCCTCAATATGAGTCAAAATGCCATTTTTTCCAAATTTGTCACAATATTGTGGCAATGTTTTTGCTTCATACGCTCCCGAAGTATTTTCATCATTTATTATAGGAACCCATGAAACACATTATGTGAATATATCACTCGCGAAAAAAATCTGTGCTTTTTATAAAATACGCTAAACATGCAGCATATTGCAATTTTTCGCCAAAACCAAAAATAAAGAAGGTTAAGACTAAAATGAATAAACTATCATTGTCATGAAAGATCAGCGCCTTAAGATTATGAAAAAAATTGTTTCGTAGTAATTGCTCAGAACAGTAATTTTATACAAATTATTTAGCCCGACACAGTTTCACTTGGGTGCCCAAAGTTCGAAGCGCCGTCTAGGCAACACAAAATTTTTTTGCGAAAAACAACGCCTCAATAACTACTTATCACACTCACATATACCTGGACAATTTTTTTCCGCAGCATCGGAGATGGTCGAAAATTGACCTGGTACACTTGATATGGAATGACCCATATATATATATATATATATATATATATATATATATATATATATATATATATATATATATATATATATATATATATATATATATATTGCCACGCGCGTTTCTCATTTTGATTCTTGTTGTAATCGGTTTTCATCCACAAAGACTGTCCGCATGCTCAGCGCAAACCGCGGCTGATTGTTCTAGAAGCTTCACGATTATTGTAGATCGTTGTGTTAAGATTGCGCGCAAGACGCGAACACTCTAGCTTATTCCAGAGCTTGCACGACGACCAGTGATAAGGCTAGAATGTTCGACGCGTGGTGTATAAAAGCTGGTGCGTTCCAGCGATGATCAGATTATCGACGGCCGACGCTCTGTTCGCCGCTCTTAGTGCCAGCGTGTATTGCTGTAGTCTGACCTTCAGTTTCCCGGCCACAAGTTCGGCCAAAATAAAGAGTTTCTTCTTTAACTCGCCGACTGTTGCCTTCGTCGACGTCACGACCACGTGACAATATATATATATATATATATATATATATATATATATATATATATATATATATATATATATATATATATATATATATATATATTTCTTATATATTGTCACTACTGCCAAGCTGCGTTTGTTCTTTTATATCTTATCATGCGTGGTGTGTGCTATTTAGGTAATCCTTATCTTTTAGTCATGTCGATAGATATTGAAAAGATTAAGGAATATGTCAAGAATTATCTCCTGAAATCGCGAGATGAGTTAAAACAGGAAATGAAGACGTTGCGTGAATCGTTTGAGAGGGAACTCAGAAATGAAAAGCGTGAATTTCGAACTGAGCAACGCAGCGTTGCACAGAGCCTTGAGTTTGCGCATACAACTATGCAAGATTTAAAAAAGGAGCTGGCTGCTGCAGTAGCAAAAAATACTGAATTAACGACAAGAAACGAGGCACTGCAGGCGAAGTGCCACACTCTTGAGACCCATACAGGGGACCTAGAGAGACGTCTTGTTGAGCTAGAGCAGTATTCCAGAAACTCAGACATTGAAATTCAGGGTGTTCGAAAAGAAGAAAATGAGGATGTTCTGAGTGTCCTCTCAAAAATCGGTGAGGCAATCAATGAGCCTATTCAAGACTCTGACATAGAAACATGTCATCGAGTACGTACCCGAAATCCTGATCGCAGTAACATTATAGTTCAGTTCAAGTCTAGGGCAAAGCGAGATCTTGTACTAAGGAAAGGAAAGAAGATGCGCATCCGCTACAATGACATCGGAGTTTCAGATTCTGCGCAGATCTACATAAATGAGCATCTCTGTCCTGCTCTGAGCGCCTTCTTGGCATGGCAGTAAAACGCAGGCATGAAAAGCATTGGAAATCTGTTTGGTCTTTCAATGGAAAAATTTTCGCGCTGAAGTCTGATGAGTCCGATGCCATACTGATATCTCGCGAAGCTGATCTTGAAAAAAAAAATTTAACTAATAGAAGTATCACATCTTGCACAGTTACAAAAAAAACGGTCAAAATGAATTACCATAACCTTTCTCTACCACAAAATATCTCCCTAGATAGTCAACTGCACAACAGCATTTCACATCTGAATGCACGTTCTGCAGTTGCGAAAAAAATGACATCACATGCTTTATTAATCAATTTTCGTTTAAGTTTGACACAATCATGATCACTAAGACATGCTACTATGATGGCTGCGATTTGCTTCGTCTGGACGGTTACACGCGTTTTGTTATTCATCGTTCGAATCGTCGAGGAGGGGGGTGTTTGCATCTTTGTTGAAGCTTATCGGACCCATGAATTTGTTCCCGATTTTGCTGTAATTACAGATGACTTTGAATTTTTAACACTTAAAGGGACATCGAAATTGTTACTGCTATTTACCGTCCCCCCAAATGGTAACATCATGAATTTTCTGAATTTTTTTTAGTCTTTCTTAGAATATACCAACTCAAACAAATACCGGTTTGTATGCGGTGGTGAATTTAATATAAAGGTTTTCGAGGACACTCAAAGCGCGTGCGAGTTTACATCATCCCTTCACTCATCTGGATTTACAAACCTAATATCAACGCCAACTCGGATCACAGTATCTAGTTCATCACTGTTAGACATGATGATTACCAATGCTGATACACTTGTGTCTAACGCCGGTATTACCGGTACTATGACCAATGTTCAGTGTTCATGCAATACAGTTCCTCAAAAACAAAGAAAGGGCGTCATTTTCAGACTGTCACAGTACAGGATATCACTGATGAGTCACTGCAGGCTTTCAAACGTGGCGTTAGCATGCATGACTGCTCTTTGGTTTATATGATAAGAAATGTTCATGAAGCGTACTTCAAAGTTATAGAATCTTTTACAAATATCTACCTCGCTCATTCTGATTTAACACATTAAAACCATGAAAGAAAATAAGAAACCCGTGGGTCACTTTTGCTATAAGGCGTTTGATAAACCAGAAAAATAAGTTTTTTCATGCAGTCTTGAAATCTCGAGCGGAAGATTTACTAAAACAGTATAAAGCCTTCAGAAATAAACTAAACAGTGCCCTTCGAAAGGCGAAGATAGCGTAATATGAAAAGTTATTTGCTGGTATCTGTACAAGACACCCTGATACAGCTTGGAAAGCAATAAACAATGTTTTAGGACGCCAGAAGGCAGACGTCATGCCACATGAAATCACATTAAGCAATCGTGCGCTAACTGGTGCAGTGCTGGCTGATTCCTTAAATGAATAGTTCACTTCTGATATAACACCAATTGATAATACGGTGCAAATGAGTTGCTCAAGTATTCGAAATACTGAAAGCATATTTCTCAACCCGTCAGACCAACCAAAAGTATTCAGAACATTTATGAGTCTCAAAAATAGCGGTGCACTAGATATTGACAATCTTCAGATCGGTCCTGTAAAATTTGTTTTAGAACATTTAGCCCTTGTACTTGTATACATATTTAATTTAGCAGTAGAGTCCGGGGAATTCCCACTCGAAATGAAGCGCTCTCGTGTGTCTGTTTTGTTTAGAGGTGGTGATAAAAACATCCTCAGAAACTATCGCCCAATATCAATTATACCGGTATTTTCAAAGGGTTTTGAAAAAATGCCACATTTCAGATTATCCATTTTTTTAAACCAAAAGTGACATTATAAGTGACGCTCAATTTGGTTTCCGTAAAGGAAGTCTACGGAGTCAGCTTTGTTACGCCTCAAAGAAATAATTTTAGAGGACATCGACAGCAGGCGTTTCACATTAGGTTTATTCATTGATTTCACCAAGGCTTTCGATTTCATTGACCATAGTACACTACTCCATAATTTAGAAATATACGGTGTTCGGGGCTCTCCCCTGGCTCTCATAAAGTCATATTTAGGAGAGCGATCACAATGTTTGTGTTTAGATAACTATCACTCGTCTTCATTGCCTATTAGTAGAGGTGTGCCGCAGGGAAGTGTATTAGGACTCCTTCTTTTCAATGTTTTCATAAATGATATTGTTAATATGCTGATGATGCCATGGTCTTGTTTTCCGGCGTAGATGCAGATAAGTTGGTAGAAAGTTGTAATCGTTTCTTGTGTAACATCATGTTAAGGTCGTTATCAAACAAACTTAAAGTTAACCCTAAGAAATTGAAGGTAATAATATTTAGAGCTAGAAATAAAATTCTGAACATCACACAGGATATCATGTGTGCAGACCAAAAGATAGATATAGTCGAAGAACAGAAGATTCTCGGTGTCACATTGTCATCTCATCTAAGTTGGGACTCTCACGTAAATAATTTGTGCAAGAAACTTTGCTTTACTACGGGAGCACTGTCGCGTTGTCGACAAATCCTCCCAACCCAAATAAAATTCCAAATTTATCAAGCACTGTTGCAATCACATATAAATTACTGCAGTATGGTTTGGTTCACTACAACTCAACGTAACATAAGCACAATATTGCTTTTGCAGAAGAAGGCTGTCCGTCACATTGCCAACACTTGTTACCTATCGCCAATCTCGGCACATTTTCGCAAACATAGTATAATTAAAATCCAATATATGTATGAGTTCCGCATCCTGCGGTCATTTTAGTTATGTTCTTCTGCATTTAAACAATTTATTCAGTCAACTGCTGCTCCGCAACGCAACAATCGTGCTATCAACACTCGTAATGTAGGATACTGGCTTATACCGCGTTTTTGCTCTGAATATAAATTACACTCATTGAAATATAACCTCCCATGTACTCTAAATAAGCATAGACATATACATTCAACCTGTGCTTCAAACATTACGTGAAATATTTCTGAATTACTAATGTTCATACATTTAAATTATTTCATAAACTTGCACTGTATTTTCCTTGTATATTGCTGTGTATGATAAACTACCATACTTTTTCTTTTATTGCATTGCGTTCATGCTGTTAATAATAATCATATCTGGGGTTTAACGTCCGAAAACCACCATATGAATATGAGAGACGCCGTAGTGGAGGGCTCCGGAAATTCCGACCACCTGGGGTTCTTTAACGTGCACCTAAATCTAAGTACACGGGCCTCAAGCATTTTCGCCTCCATCGAAAATGCGGCCGCCGCGGCCGGGATTCGATCCCGCGACCTGCGGGTCAGCAGTGGAGTACCATAACCACTAGACCACCGTGGCGGGTGGTGTTCATGCTGTTATTTCGTGTAGTTTACTGCCACAATTTGCCGGTGTGATTTTACTCTATTGCTCCTTTTTTTTCTTGTGCTTGTTATAATCACCATTTATTTTCTGTAAATAACTTCGAGCATTTCTGTTGGTATTGCTTGTTGTTGAAGAGCGTTAATGTAAATATTTTTTCTACTAGTGACTGTACATTTTTTGTAAATTTGTTCAGCTGTCACTTATTGCCATGAATTGGTCTCCTGGGTCCCAGTCAAGCTGTTTATTACAGCTTTTAGGCCAGGAGACCATCCAGAATGAACTATTTTGTTATATTCTGAAAATAAAGAGAAAGAAAGAAAGAAAGAAAGTGAGAAAGAGATTTTATTGGAAAATTAAAAAAAAACAACGAAGAAGTGAAATCTGCTCATGTATTCGAGCTCATAACGTGGTGAGTGACTGCTACGGAAAGACTACAAATTGTCATGCAGACGCACAAGCTGTTCCACATAACCTGGCTTCAGGCTCCCTCACCGTGACGTTAGGGGCTTTCCTGCCGTAGAAAACATGCGCTCGCTCTGCACCTCAGTAGCAAAGATGGGAAGGTATCGCGAGGTATCTTTGGCGATACCTGTATAAAGTGCAGCCCTATGCTTCTTCCAGTATTTCAAAGGGTCATCTTTCTTGGGCTCATTGAAGTATTGTAGAACCTGTTGGCTATAAAGTCTGAGCTCAGTGATGTGGTTATTTTTTAGATGTGAAGCATCTTATGGCGAAGCTTAATCCGGTGGTGGTGTGCCGGCGTGACCACCCTTACTGCGCATGCGCAAACCTTTCAAAAAAAAATAATAAAAACCTCCTCTCCCCCCTCTCTCTCCTCTAAGCATTCCTCCCGGCGGCAACCACACCCTCACTGCGCATGCGCCTCCCCTCCTCTCTCCCCTCCTACGTTCCCCCCCCTCTCTCCTCTAGGCATCCCTGCCCGCGGCGTCCACACTCCCACCACGCATGCGCGTCCCCCCCCTCTCTCTCCTCTCCTACGCTCCCCCCCTCTCTCGCCTCGCGACGCCGACGCAGGCAGCGTCTGCTAGCGAGTTTCTTGGTTGAAAAAACCGACTGCTCGCGCTGCACAACCGTTCACTGGCCACCCCGTATATATGGCAATGGATCTTGACCTCCAAGGTGGTGCCGGTGGGAGATTTCTCCTGTGCGTTGTTGAACAATAAAAATTCGCAGCGTGCGCGTTAACTGAATGCGGACTGCGGGTCTCTGTGTCCAGTCGGAGTCTTCTGTCTCTCATTGCCCATTAGCAGCGATTGGCATTTTCCAGTAGGAAACACCGCTCCATCACTGCGTGCTTTGCGCCTCCCCAGTTTTCTGTCCTGCGCAACGCTGCGATGAGCACCAGCGTCAACGCCACCGCCAATGTAAGCGTTAGCGCCCGCTGCTTCACATCTACACATGGTTCCCTTAGCGGGAGATGGTGTAATTTTTTACATTAGCAGTTTGACAGTCTCTCAGACTGTTCCCTGGCTTCCTTTGCTGGAACCATGATTTGTCGATGGTTTAGAGCACATTTTGAAACTGCTCTGAAACGAAATATAATAATAATAATTAATGGGTTTAACGTACCAATATCATGATATGATTATGAGAGACGCCGTAGAGTGGATGGCTCCGGAAATTTTGACCACCTGGGGTTCTTTAACGCGCACCTAAATCTAAGTACATGGGGGGCTTGAAACGAAAGACCTGCTGTAACGACGTTAGCATTAGTTTTAGTCACCAAACCCTAACCCTAAGTTGCATTACTTCCCTTTGTTGCGTTTTAGATATTCGCCCTGTCGAATTAATCAAAACTTCGAATTCTAGCTACTTGAAAGTCGAATCGAATAATTCGATTAGGTATTATTTGATTCGAATTCGAAACTCGAATATTCGCACACCCCTAATGTTTACTATTGATGACGGTAGGTTATTCCATTGGACAGCGCTTTAGGAAGAAATAACTGTGAGCACGTGAGAGAGTTACAAAAGATGGCGTTGAATTTATGGCGATGATCTCTACGAGCAGGTGTGAATCGTGGTGGGTGAATCAAGAGCGATCGGAGAGGGCTTTGTGATCGTATATTTTATGAAAAAGTGAAATGCAAGTTCATGCTAAGGCAGGTAGCGCAAAGACACACGGACAAAAGTGAGGACTGAACACACGGGACAAGCGCTGACTTCAAACTAAAGTTTATTCTCTGAATCCTCGCCTATTTATCAAAAATCACAACACCACATGATCACCATGAAAAGAACGTCTGATACCGCTATGAACGTCATGACGCCGACACAATTTGATCAGCTCTTATAACTAAAATGATAACTACAATGAAACGCGGAAACCGCGCAGTGAAACAATGATACACTCAAAAACATCACAATGAAACACGCATGCTCAGACTCGAGACTTCCTTTCACGCGCCCAGCGTAGAAGCCAAGTTGGCCGAAAAGAAGGCTATCTCACACGGGTGTAGGCTCAGTGAAGCCTGGCTGACACATACGGAACTGTTCTTGAGAATTAAAAACGCTTCTACGATCTCTCTTGTCAGCTTGTTCCGGTTCCGGTACATCACCGCCGTGTCAGAAAAAAGTGGATCACAACCGCACTGCCGACAGTGCATCGTGAGATGAGAGTATGGCGAACCTTTGAGAGAACTGAAATGCTCTCTGAGCCTGATGTTCAAACATCTGCCCGTCTGACCAATATATTTACGTCCGCATGAAAAAGGAATGCAGTACACAATATTACGGGTGCAAGAAACGAACCGCATACCGTGCCTAACGGTGCATAACGCCGTTCTGTGGTCTTCCCTGCTGCACATGCGCCTCTGCAGCTTTGGACAAATGGCGCCCACCTTGTTTTTCGCGGTGAAAACAATGTCAACGTCATGACGTGATGCCACCTTTTTTACGCGATGAGACAACCCGTGGATGTACGGTATAACCGCGAAACTATTCCTCTCTGCCGTTCGAACCTTTGACGCACACTCTGTTCCCGTTTTTACTGCCTTTAAACACTTGACGGCGGCAGCAGTAATGATAAACTCTGGGTACCCAGCCTTCTCATTACTGCTGCCGCCGTCAAGTGTTTAAAGGCAGTAAAAACGGGAACAGAGTGTGCGTCAAAGCGGTTCCCAGCCTATCATTACTGCTGCCGCCGTCAAGTGTTTAAAGGCAGTAAAAACGGGAACAGAGTGTGCGTCAAAGGTTCCCAGCCTATCATTACTGCTGCCGCCGTCAAGTGTTTAAAGGCAGTAAAAACGGGAACAGAGTGTGCGTCAAAGGTTCGAACGGCAGAGAGGAATAGTTTCGCGGTTATACCGTACATCCACGGGTTGTCTCATCGCGTAAAAAAGGTGGCATCACGTCATGACGTTGACATTGTTTTCACCGCGAAAAACAAGGTGGGCGCCATTTGTCCAAAGCTGCAGAGGCGCATGTGCAGCAGGGAAGACCACAGAACGGCGTTATGCACCGTTAGGCACGGTATGCGGTTCATTTCTTGCACCCGTAATATTGTGTACTGCATTCCTTTTTCATGCGGACGTAAATATATTGGTCAGACGGGCAGATGTTTGAACATCAGGCTCAGAGAGCATTTCAGCTCTCTCAAAGGTTCGCCATACTCTCATCTCGCGATGCACTGTCGGCAGTGCGGTTGTGATCCACTTTTTTCTGACACGGCGGTGATGTACCGGAACCGGAACAAGCTGCCCAGAGAGATCGTAGAAGCGTTTTTAATTCTCAAGAACAGTTCCGTATGTGTCAGCCAGGCTTCACTGAGCCTACACCCGTGTGAGATAGCCTTCCTTTCGGCCAACTTGGCTTCTACGCTGGGCGCGTGAAAGGAAGTCTCGAGTCTGAGCATGCGTGTTTCATTGTGATGTTTTTGAGTGTATCATTGTTTCACTGCGCGGTTTCCGCGTTTCATTGTAGTTATCATTTTAGTTATAAGAGCTGATCAAATTGTGTCGGCGTCATGACGTTCATAGCGGTATCAGACGTTCTTTTCATGGTGATCATGTGGTGTTGTGATTTTTGATAAATAGGCGAGGATTCAGAGAATAAACTTTAGTTTGAAGTCAGCGCTTGTCCCGTGTGTTCAGTCCTCACTTTTGTCCGTGTGTCTTTGCGCTACCTGCCTTAACATGAACTCCCACAAACTAGCCCAGTTATCCGTTCTCGTGAAATGCAAGCTTGGTTTCGGCGAACGGATAGTAATGAGGTGTTAAGTGCTTTCATTTCTATTGCGCTTGCTTTACGATGCTAGTTTGCTGGTGTAAAATGGACAAATAGATATTGCAGTGCTTCAACTGGAGGAAGGAAAGGCAGGGAGGTGTGCATCCGGTTTGCTATCCTAGCGCAGGTATTAAGGGCTGGAAACAAAGGAAGATAGAAAGCAGTGAGCATGCAAAAATTTTTCCAACTGCCTCAATAAATATGGATTGATATGAATCCCTACCCACGGGCGTATGTGGTGTACAGAAGTAATTTTAGTGAAGATGGAGCGAGAAAACGATTTCTTTTTAGGTATCTCAGAGTACGGTTACTTTTAGATGTGTTCGGCGGGATGTTTACATGACAGGTCGTTAGTTATATGGACGTCAAGGTAACCGTATGCTGTGACAAATTCGAGAATGGTGTTATTTATTATATATATTGATCATGCCGTGTTAAAACGCGAAACTCGCATGTATTTACATTTGTTAGTGTTAAGATCCATTTGCCACGTGACGCACCACTCCTGGATGTGGTTCAAATCTGACAGAAGATAAGCAAATTCAGAGGTCACTTCACGATATATGACACAGTCGGAAGCAAATAAACAAACTTGCGAAGAAATTTTATTCGATAGCTCATTTATATGAATTAAGAACAAAATAGTAGCCAGAACGGAACACCTAGGAACGCTGGATTAAACAGGGGCCATTAGATTACAGGTGACAAATCGAAGCCTAGAGAGAAGAAACGCGTGTTACCAATTGTAGGGTCTATATTTAGTACGTTTATTTTATGGAAGAGAAGCACGTGTCGAGCTTCTCAGAGGCTGTGGAGAAGTAAAAAAAATAAAAAAAAATGTCAGGGCTGCGCGGACAGCGGAGCACTGTCACAGGAAAAGCTGGAACAGCGGCACTTCTAGAGCCCGTTGTAAACTCTCTTGGGGCTAATAATACAATTACACTTGCAAGGTACCCACTCCGCCATAAATCATAATTTTAGTCAAATTGCGAAACGCCCATTACGCCATTAATCGTCATTCTGAGGAGAAGCAAGGTACCCGCTACGCATTTGCAAGGCATTATGCGCACTTTGTTCAAGCCGGGGCTGATGGCGATGAAGAATTATGGCTGAGCCATTTGTAATGGGTTGAAAGCTTTAAACGACCCACTAGTCACGTAATTCACATTGTGTGACGCGCGGTCATTATCTTAATCTCCTGCCGCGCTATGTTACATGCATTATTGAGGTAATATATTGCATTATTGAGAGAACTTTACTGAGGTCCTGAGGAGATGGATCATAAGCGCCTTATAGGCTTCCTTGGCAATTAATACAAGTACACTTGCGAGGTACCCACTGCGCTTTGAATCATCATAAGTTTTTTTGAAAATGGAAGCAATCGAAATGCCATTATTCATCATTCTGGTAGAAGTCTGCTACCTGCGACACATCTGTAAGGTATTATGCGCACTTTGTTTATGATGTGGTTGATGACAATGAGGAGTTATGGCTCTGCCTTTTGTAATGAGTTGCAAGCATTCAACGAGCCACTAGTTACGCAATGCGCATTGTGTGACCCCTGGTTACACAATTCTGATCGTGTGACGCCTAGTTGTTATCTTACTCTTCTACCACGCCATATTACATATGTTAACGTCGTTCCTTACCGAAATGAAGCATGTATAGGGTCTTTTTGCGAAAGAGTTTGAAGCACTGGCGTGGCCTTGTGTTAGAAAACAGGGCTGCCACGAAGAGGGCCCAGGTTTGAGCCCCGTCCCATCCTGGATGTTTTTTTTCTTCGTCTTTTTTTCTTATTTCGCGCGATGTACCGCGACGTAGCGTCATGTAGCCGTTGTATACAGTTTGCTATTAACATGCGGAAGAACATATATTGGAAGGACCTCAAGGCTTACAGAATAGAGGTTTCAACAGATTACCCAACCAGGGTATTTAGCCACTCACTGTAACCATTGCGCATGCGTATCCCAGTTCGAAAAAAGAAAGGAATTATGAAGTGGATAAAAGACGACAGGGAGAGTAGTTTACGAAGCTGCTGTCATGACATCTTTGGGCACCGTAACATGCTTCAGTGAGCCATCAATAAAACTATCTCCTGCCAAAATCGATTTGGTGATGGACGTCACATAGGCGGGGTCAAGTGCACTGTCTCTTTCGACGTGCTTTTGCGAACTTTTTTTTATTTATATCGACTACGCATAAATGGTAAAACCAGTTGAAGTTTGCGTTCGTTTTGTTAGCCTGTGTCCTCTGTCCTTCATAGCGTCTGCCTATTGCAAGCGCATCGCCTAGCCAGCATGAACCAACTAGCCCCTTTCGTCGCATTACTGATTGTGATTGGGATTAGCGAGTGTGCTGCATATTCAGTTGGCAGTCGGCGTTGGTCCCGAGGTTCCTTTGTCGCCTTTGTTCGCTGTTACTTTCCTTGCTGTAATTACGAACCAACTCGCTCTAATTAAGTTGTTGCACATTCAGGGTTAGCATAATGTCAAGCAAACATCGAACATCCGTATTTCGGCCGGTATTTCAAAAATGGATAATGCTAGCCGATAGAAATTAAGTGAATGTCGCCAGCAACGAGTACCTCATTACGTGAAAATGAGCGCAAGTGGTCGCATCGATCATACATAAATCAAGATGCTGCTTCGGGAGGTCGATAAATAATCATATCTGGGCTTTGACATCACAAAGTGGTGTATATATTCAAGCCATGTATATATTCAAGCCATGTATATATAGATGTATATATTCAAGCCATGTATATATACATGTATATATTGCCACGCGCTATTCTTATTTTCAGTTTTGTTGTATTCGGTTTTCGCCCACAAAGACCGTCAGCAAAGCTCAGCTCAAACCGCGCCTTATTGTTCTAGAACCTTCGCGATTATTGTAGATCGTTTTGTTAAGATTGCGCGCAAGACGCGACCACTCGAGATTATTCCTGAGCTTGCGCGATGACCAGTGATAAGGCTAGAATGTTCGACGCGTGATGCATAAAAGCCGGCGCGCTCCAACGATGTTCAGTTCATCGACGGCCGACGCTCTGTTCGCCGCTATCAGTACCAGCGTTTATTGCTGTAATCTCACCTTCAGTTTACCGGCCACAAGTTCGGCCCAAATAAAGTGTTTCATCTTGGACTACTGCCTACTGCCTTCGTCAACGTCACGACCACGTGACAATATTCAAGCCTTCGCGCTATGAATAAATCAGTTGGAAGTGAGCACTGTGCATGTTTGATGCCTGGGTGTGTGGGTGTGTTTGCGCTCTAATTAAGTGTTTAGAAAGAGACATCACAAAACCCCCCATATGATTATGAGTGACTCCGTAGTAGTGATGCAGAAATATCGACGGCACTATCGATACTATCGATAGTTCTGCACTATCGAGCTATCGATTGTAAAAGAAACTATCGATGGCGCTATCGATAATTTTTTGCTACGACCGTTAGTATAAATTCAACCCAGCGAACTCATTGCAGCCTTAAGCTTGATTCCCCGAGTGTGTGGAGCAGGAGGAGCAGGTTGAAGGGCACGAATGTTTACATGAGTGCGCTCCTTCACCATGAGTTTTGGCTCATACATTATAACTAAGTTGAATTATTCAGGTGTACAGGAAACGAGACAGTTACAATTGACGGTACTGTGCGGCTTCAAATTTATATCGCATTTTGTAATTCTGAGGTCAAAATATCAAGAAATAGGTTTGTTAATTGTAAGGTGCAAGTGCTTACTATTGAATATCAATTTATTGATGGACGTATTGCCGCATTTTCACTGCTGGAATACTGATTTCGCCCAAAAATTTCGCCCCGGCCGCCAACAGCAGATTTATTCAAAGCACTATTGATACTGTTGACAGTAATGTCGGTAATAATACTACCGACATTACTACTACTGACAGTATTATCGATTGCACTATCGACAATAGTACCGATAGTAGTACTATCGATAGTTTCGTTGCACTATCGATAGTTCAAAAGAAACTATCGATGTTATCGATAGTAAATTTTACGATAGTTCTGCATCACTACTCCGTAGTGGACGGATCCGGAAATTTCGGCCATCTGGTGTTCTTTAACATGCACTGACATCACGCAGTCAGCGCGCGTCAGCACCATAGCCACTGCTCCACCGCTTCGAGCAATTTCAAAGTAACGCTTTGGTGGTTATCTATCTGACGTTCCAGTGACCTCTAGTAGGGCGGTCACTGGTGGGGATAGGCAATCGCGGTGGCGTGTTCTATATTTCCACGAAGAAAGGAAGGTAGTCACTGCTGTTGGCCAACTCGTGGTAATGGCGACTCATCTGGACACATGAGACACATCATCATTTTTAGCATCACACGCCGCCAATGGTCAGCTCTCGCGTTTCATGAGCTGTCTTAGGTTGGGGTGCGCGTATATTCGAAAATTTGAGTAACGAAAAGAATAACCTTATATTCCATCCGGTACTCGAATTGAATAGCGCATATTAGGAATAACGAATAGTTTTCGAATAACAAGCACCGATAAAAAGACCCCAAAGAACGAAACGTAGCATGATAGAGATGTGGCGCTTTCTGTTTTAATTATCGATTTACAAGGTGCATGCAGCCCAAGGTTTCACGCGACTATCGACGCTCTATTGATCAAACAATGAATGCGTTTTCGCTTAAAGCTCCAGTACAGCCGAAGCGACAGAGTCATCAATTTACTCTCTTCATCGTGACATTCATGGTGATGTTGACTACTATATATTCTTTAATATTTATATATCAGTTTTATTTCAATGATGTTGAAAAAGTGCCACCTTGAATTCTGCAGTTATTGCTGTATTTCAACCTGCAGTTACAAAATATTTCTAAGGCTCTAGTTGCTGCTGTATCGGAGTCCGTTTACACAAGTGTGCCTTTACAAAAGTGTATATTGATCAGATAAAACTACGACGGGCGTTCACAAACTTCTTATTATTGACGTCAACAAAGAGAAACACTGAAACGAAATTTGAGTCGCGGTTTATTCTTGCTCTGCATAACCTCCTCCCAAAGTCACGAACTTCGGCCAACGATGCACGCCATTTCAGTGGAACTCTTCATTCTGAGAGTTCAGGAGGATTTAAGCGATGACTTCTTGCAGTCAATGTTCCCGCGCAGTGTGTTTTTCATGCGAGCGAAGAGGAAGAACTCACTTTTAGTATAGCCTAAGGAGGCTGCATGCCTCTTGTGCGGAGTGAGCGGGACTTTACCGATGAGCAGTGCCGTTTTTGTTCGGTTGCCGTAGTAGCGTTGCGCGATATTATAAAGAACACACGTTTTATGTTACGGTTCAACTTATCAAATGGGCAGTCATTTTGATGCTTATCCTGTAGGCCTTCTGCAAATCTGCCACACGGATAATACGAACTTTATCCACGCCCCTCGTCGCCTTAATTCTAGTTTGTTAAAGCTTGGGAATATTTTAGCTTGATATACACCGAATTTGATATTGCGTGACTGGACTGTATGGCGAACATAACTGACAAGTGGTAATATGGAAGTCATGGCATGTCATGAGTGATATGACTTGCATGCCACGCTCATGGCGCACTCGTGGCCGTTTCGCTAGCTTGATATGCACCAAATTTGGTATTGCATGACGTGACTGTATGACGAACATAAATGACAGGTCCTAACATGTAAATCATGACATGCATATTATCTACAGCATGATTTGCTGCTTGCTGGTGGCTTCGCATTACATCGATGTGCGTGGGATCTGCCGGTTTTTTTTTCAAATCAAATCTTGTCAAATATTTGGATGGTTTCTAAACTGGTTATATTACCCCTGTAGGGTGCATTGAAAATAATTCTTTTTGGAATAGCATTCGATTCGGTTCTGAAATGCCCCACTGGCATACCCCTAATGTGAGGTTTTCACATTAATAAATAAAACGAAATCTTCGTGAAGCTCGATTCAAACCCGGATACCCACCGTCCGAAGGCGAGCGTCGTAACCACTCGGTTATCCAGGCATGCCAGCCGGACAAGACTTTATGGGAACGACATGAGTCTGAGCTCATGTGGCTATATTAGGCTTAATTGTCTTTCTGTGGACTAGATTTTGCGAGTGAAAGCAGCCGAGCACTGCTCTTTCTTCAGACTTAAGTTTCCATAATTTTTTTCTTCCTCCCTGTGTTTTTGGGCGCCTCAGTACTGAGGCCGTGGTTCGGTGTACCACGAGCAATGTGCGGTCTCGTGAGCAGCAAAACAAACGAGTCGAAACTCGACCTTCAGCGATCACTTGGGCGGGGGGCGGTGAAAGCGGCGGCCATCAAGTTGGAAGGAAAGACGAGGGATTCGCGGGCGCCTTGATGGTGTGGCTGTCTTCCGGAATACTTCCGGTCAAAGTCTTTTCAAAGCATGGGGTTTGAAACTGTCGGCAACGCGTAACTCGCTCCAATAGCTTATCACACTGCCAACCGGAAGCTTGGATTCCCCATTTTCCAAGCAAAAGCGGAAGCGGTGGAATGACCTGGGAGAGAAAAACTCTTTTGCCACTCTTCGTCACACCGAGAAAGAAGACTGATATGATCATCTTTACTTGACGCTGGCACATAATTCTCTTTTACTTTGATAAAGTTTTGTTTCTTGCGCGCTGCGCAAAATCACTAGTTTGCCTGAAATTCTTCGTAGGAAACAAAAATAAACAGGTGATAACTGTGACCAACCGAGTACTCTAAGCATAATTTGGTGCCGAAGTACTGATACCACGTGGCGACATTTTCGACGGTCTTCAATTTCTTTGTTGATAGTTTTACGAGGCGTTTGTGTCTTTCTTTCTCTGTTTGTTTCCTTTTGCTGTAACAGTGTCTTGAACTTTCTTTTTTTGGTTTTTTTTCCCTCGGTCTGCTCCAGTTTATTGCCGGTTTATTGTCACGGGAAAGAAATAAGCCTGCCAGTTTCAGGGAAATGTCTTGGTGAAAAAAGAGTGAGCAACTTTTCAAGGCCACAAGGACATTTTTAAACTCAGTAGATGTGCTGAACGTGCGAGGGCCTAGCCGGGGCAGTGTGACTTAAATATAGCTTTAGGTATAGTGGAGATAGAGTCAGGAGGAAATACGTTGTGTGGCAGCCAATCGTGGAAAACAGCATGCGTATTCTTCGTGTCAAAAACCAAAGTGTGCAAGTGTATATAGGGGGGGGGGGGTGGCGACAGGGGCGATGGATCTAAGTGTGTAATACATTCATTAATACAGTGCCATAAGCTGGCAGTGAGTAGCGCTCAGGCAGTGCAAGAAATGCGCCACAAGGTTCCGGTCCATGCTGTATTACCAAGCGATCGCTGAATGAGATTGTGCAAGTTTTTCTCTTTGAAAGGAAGGACACTCATAAATACTGTAGTCCAGACAATATTCACTTACAAGACACATTTGCTGCACCGGAACGTTCGGGAATGTCACTTTGACAGCTAGGTGAATGGCGCTGCAATCAGATTACACGCGCTACGAAGACAAAGTTTCACAATCTCAAATCCATGCTGTCAATTACTGCGGAAAGTGTGCGATGCGGCATGTGTGACAGACGAAGTAACATGCAGCGGTCTGCAATGAGCGCACGAAAGGAGATGTGAATAGGGGCAGAAGTTTGAATAAAATGGCGGGTGACACCCGTCTGATTGAAGTTATGTCTTTTATGTGTTAGTTCCTTGCAGGAACACTCCATTGTGGCGCAGCCGTCAGCTTTTGAAGACCGAGCTGGTGGGCTATCTATTTCACCGCCGAGGCATCATCGGAGCTCATTGTTTTCGCACGGTAAGAAGTGCACGGTGAGCCAGGGAAGGACATTCCTCGCGAAGTTCGACCGGACCACAAAAAGCTTCGATGAGCCTTGAAGCCCTTGTGCAAAATGATCGGTGAAAATCAATCGGCAGCTGCAGACACTAATCGAACTCGTTCTCGAACCTATTCGCCGTCGCACTTTCAAGCAAGAAACGCCTTCCGGAAAGGTGGCACAGCTTTGACTGCTATAGAGCAACAAAAACGGTTATGGTGTAGCAAATTGATAGAACCAAATCACTGGTCAAGTCGCTTCGCCAAGAAAAACCAGCCCGACATATTAGAGAACAAGAAGTATTTGAAGGAGACTCAAAATGCGGACCATTGGATGCGGTTTTTGAGCACGCATGCGACAAGAATAAGCGGGAAAGTGAGGACACAAATATCTTAACTATGCGCCATTGTTTTTCTGTCATTGCGAGAAAATGGTACCATTTGGAACGTATAGATCAAGCACCAACGTATTGCGAACGGTGGAAAAGTAAATATATCGCGGCTTTCGAAGGCAACGCTGTAGGAAGATGGAATGCGGCACTACGCTTCACATACATGTCCAGCTCTTTGCTGGAGTACTGTCGTGAGAAACGCCATGTTTTGCATTCTGCAGAAACGAAGTTCCCGTCTTCTGCAGTTGTAGTTTTGGTAACGCAAGGCTTTTGCGTCGACATCCGCAGGTAAGTACAGTTCAGTGATTTGAAAACGTTTGACGACCTTGAGCGGATGTATGCAAACCTCAGTACCTATACATTTACTTCGCAAAAACAGCAATGTGGTAAAGAAGCACATGATCTCTACAAGCAAAATAAAAATTAAGCGCCGGTTCAGTCATCTGAGTCTAACAACGAACATCTTGGAAGTGTTCACCAGCCGAACGGTAAAGAGGGACCAGCTGCTGCATTACAGGAGGCAGAGCTTCCACACGAGGGAATGGCGTTCGATGAGAAGCCCAAAGAAAAAAATCACAGCATATCCACGGAGTGAATGATGATGAGTGGGCGAAGCTGCGGAGGTTCATCTGTAAACCGTGAATCTTCCGTGAATTCTGCCCGGTACATCATCACCGACGTGAGATCGGGCGCGTTTATATTAAAGGGTCGATGAGAGTTATGGTGACTGAAGCAATCATGGTTACACCGTGAAATCTTCAGTGGTTTCGCCCAGCAGTAATCAAAGCGATAGTTTGTGTGAAATTTTATTCAAACTTCAACGACCGGTCGTCGTCCATGGTCCGCCAAGCAGCACGATCCGGCAAGCGCACTCGTACGGCGGTCCGCGCAATCGGAGAGCAGCTGCACCGCCAACGCCATCTAGCGTACCTTCACCCAACCGCCATATTGTACGCATGTCTATAGGACAGCGCCCTCTCGGAAACGAGACGAGAACTGGAGATGACGACAACCAACCATATCCACGGAGTGAATGATGATGAGTGGGCGAAGCTTCAGAGGTGCGTCGGTAAACCAGTAATCTTCCGCGAATTCTGCGCAGTACATCATCAACGACGTGAGATCGGACGCATTTATACTAAAGGGTCGATGAGAGTCATGGCGACTCGCAGCTCACTTTAATTTTACATGCACGTTGTGAATTTTAGGGGCGATGCTCCCTAAGCCGTGGGTCGTGCGTCCTCGATGTATGTAGTTGTAGGTAGCCACCTCTCGTTTAGTACTTGTATATGGTGAATATATTTAGGGGCAAAGCTCCTTGTGGTATCACCTCGGCGGTCCTCGGTTGTCCATGCATTCTGAGTAGCCGGTAGGCACTGGATTTCGACCTCCAAGGTAGTGCCGGTGTGAGATGTCTCCTGTGCGTGATTAAACAATAAAAAAATTCACAACGTATATGTAAAATTAAAGTGAGCTGCAAGTCGCCATGACTCTCATCGACCCTTTTGTATAAATGCGCCCGATCTCACGTCGTTGATGATGTACTGCGCAGAATTCGCGGAAGATTACCGGTTTACCGACGCACCTCGGAAGCTTCGCCCACTCATCATCATTCACTCCGTGGATATGGTGTCGTCATCTCCAGTTCTCGTCTCGTTTCCGAGAGGGCGCTGTCCTATAGACATGCGTACAATATGGCGGTTGGGTGAAGGTACGCTAGATGGCGTTGGCGGTGCAGCTGCTCTCCGATTGCGCGGACCGCCGTACGAGTGCGCTTGCCGGATCGTGCTGCTTGGCGGACCATGGACGACGACCGGTCGTTGAAGTTTGAATAAAATTTCACACACACTATCGCTTTGATTACTGCTGGGCGAAACCACTGAAGATTTCACGGTGTAACCATGATTGCTTCAGTCACCATAACTCTCATCGACCCTTTAGTATAAACGCGCCCGATCTCACGTCGGTGATGATGTACCGGGCAGAATTCACGGAAGATTCATGGTTTACCGATGAACCTCCGCAGCTTCGCCCACTCATCATCATTCACTCCGTGGATATGCTGTGTTTTTTTTTATTGTTTAATCACGCACAGGAGACATCTCACACAGGCACTACTTTGAAGGTCGAAATCCAGTACCTACTGGCTACTCAGAATGCATGGACAACCGAGGACCGCCGAGGTGATGCCATAACGAGCTTCGCCCCTAAATATATTCATCATGTACAAGTACCGCCATCTAGCGGACATTCCAAGAACTAAACGAGAGGTGGCTACCTACAACAACATACATCGAGGACGCACGACCCACGGCTTAAGGAGCTTCGCCCCTAAAAAACCCACAACGAGACGGTCTACATGATATCAACAGCCCCACTTTACTAAGGAAGACGGCACTGGTACGAAGGTCCTGAGAGTGGGGCTTCTGTCTGACCAGTAAGAGTCGAGTGGATGGTGGTCGTCTGCGTGCTGGTGCAAGCCTCTCAATTGGTCATTAACCCATATATGCCTAGTGTCCTACATATAGGACGCTTCTTTGATGCATTCTAACATCGGTAGTTCTTTAGCTGATGACTAGCGCCACTTAGAGCACATCAAACAGGTCTTATTCTCAATGTGTGCAAGCCTACACATTGCTTGCTTTTCATCCCGCCACGTGTCGACTGCTTTCTCCGGGCAAACGCGTGCTTCGTATGAAAGACGTCTTGTAGACGCGCACCGACCACACTGTTGTCCCTCAGAGTAAACAGACAAGGTGCGCTCACTGACATGAGAAGACAACTCCTTGCTGTGAGAAGTGCAATGTCGGTATGCACGTGAAATGTTTCAGGGCTTACCACACCCGCACATAGCACCCATAATGCCCAGTGTCCAGTATGTAGGACCGCTGGAAAAACAGTGTCACGTTTACCTGGCAGTAAATAAAAAACTTGTGCTTTCTTTTGAGGGTACAAGTGCACTTTTTTGTGAAAAAAATATTTGTTTTGTCATTTTTTCTGAGTTTGGGCATATATGGGTTAAGCGCGCTTCACTATTGAATGTCAAAGATTATCAGTTCCCACGGGTCTATCTGCCACTCCTGACGTCAGTTACGATATTCGTTGGTCCCTTCCAGACATATAGAAGCTTAAAAGAAACATCTATTGGGACGACAAACTAACGGTCGATGACCGTTAGTTTGTCCGAGAGGATCTTCCTGAGGCACCTAACGAAACACGGATGATTTTCGAGCAGGAGGACATTAAGGTGAAGTGCGCCGGACTTGTGTGCATGGGCAGATACCCTGGAGCGATGTAATCTCATGCCACTCCTTTCGAGCTTAGTGAGAGAAACGTGGCTCGCAGAGTTCCTTATAGTGTTTCCAGAGATAAATAGTTGTGGCTGAAAAAAGAATCGCCAGAAATGTTGAATGCTGATGTTATGCGCCCTTCAGCTTCTCAATTTGCTTCTCCCATAACTATTGCTGCCAACGAAGATGGACGATTCAGACTCTTCATAGATTACCGGGGACAGATGAATCAACATCACGGATCCATCCAATTCCGAGAATCGACGATATTAATGGCGAAACTGGTGGTTGTCATTGTTTTTCGCGAATAGACGTTTAAAAGGTTCAAATCAAGGCTTCGACAGGACACCCGCCTGGTAGGAAATAAACATTGAGTAAAATAAATATGACCCCCGCAAACGCATAATGTTTAAGTCACATGTTTTAGACGATCTAAACGCTTGGCTTCCTTCCTTCGCTTCTATTGGGAACAAGGCTCCCGTCCTAGGTGCTGAAACGTCAAGGCATTTTTATTCTCTTGTGGTCAGCGTTCTGGTCTTTTAAATGCGATGCATTTCCTAGCGAACATCGGCGAATTTGACCATATCTATCTATCTATCTATCTATCTATCTATCTATCTATCTATCTATCTATCTATCTATCTATCTATCTATCTATCTATCTATCTATCTATCTATCTATCTATCTATCTATCTATCTATCCGCCTACGACTTCGTGCTCTCCAGACTGTATCGTTAATGGGATTTATACCAAAATTGGTATGCCATAACATGACTGTATGACGAACGTGAATGACTGGTCATACCTTGAAAATCATAAATTGTCATGAACGGTGTGGTTTACACGTCATGGCCGTGGTGCTACTGAGGCCGTTTCATTAACTTGATATATCCAAAAATTCGTATGATCAGACATTTCTGCATGACCAACATAAATGACAGGTGGTATTATGAAAATTATGATGTACATGTCGTGAACAACATGATTTACATGCCACGCTCATGGTGCGCTGACGGCCGTTTCGCTAGCTTGATATACACAAAATTTCGTATTGCGTGACGTGACTGTATGATGCATATTAATGAGAAGTGGTAATATGGAAATCATGACACGACGTGAGGAAATTGAATTGCATGCCCGCTCATGGCACGCTCGCGGCTGTTTCGCTAGCTTGATATACACCAAATTTGGTATTTCGTGACGTGACTGTATGCCGAACATAAATGAGAAGTGGTAATATGGAAATCCTGACATGTCATGTGCACCATCACTTGCATGCCACGCTCATGGCACGCTGGCGGCCGTTTCTCTAGCTTTTTATACACCAAAATTTGAATTGCGCGACGTGACTTTCTGACGAATATAAATTGCAGATGGTAACATGAAAATCATGACGGCATGTCACGTATATTGATTTACATGCGATGTTCATGGGGCGCTCGCGGCCGTTTCGCTAGCTTGATATACACCAAAATTGATATTGCGTGACGTGACTGTATGACGAACATAAATGACAGGTCCTAACAAGTAAATCATGACATGCATGTTATGTGCAGCATGATTTTCCCCTTGCTGGCTGCTTCGCATCACATCGATTCCCAGAATGCGTGGAATGTGCCGGTTTTTTTTTTAATTCAACGTCTGAAAGCGGTTTCGGCGAGTCCCACTTAGCGAGGAAACGAAATAGTACGCCGCATTTACTTGTTTCATTAAAGCCACCTACCATTTGGTTCAAAAAATACTCCTGCGTGTTTCAATAAAATTATGACTGACAGTCCGAAACATTATTTTGGTGTATCTGCAACGTCCACATCAATGACATCATCGTGTGCTGAGTGATAAAAAGGGCGCGCTATGGTCCCCTTCCAAAAGTTATGCACGCTTTGAACCTCAATTTCAAGAAAAGTGCTTCCTTTCAAGATAACGTTATATTTCTCGCAAGGGTGTACGACAGAAGTACGAGAAGCATGAAACTAAATCAGTTGAAAGAATTTCTAAGCTCAGCAAAACCTTATGAAGTGCATTCTCTGCGTGTTCAGCCTGACCTGGCAGGATAATAATAGTAATAATAATATCGGGGGTATGCGTGCCAAAACCAAGATATTATTTTCAGGCACGCCGTAGTAGAGGTCTCCGGAAATTTTTGACCAACTGGTGCTCTTCCACGTGTACTGACATCGCACATTGCACGAGCCTGTAGCTCTTCGTTCCCATCGAGATGCGACCGCCACGGCCGGTATTGAACACGTGACCTTCGGGTTAGCAACCAATCACCGTTACCGTTACACCACCGAGGTGTTCTTGGCCTGGCAGGGCTGTTCCAGCGTTTGTAAAACAATATACGCTGTAAACACGTTTAACGAAAAAAGTCGCGCCCAGGAGTGCGAAGCTGTCTATTGTAGGCTAGTAAAGACAGTTTCGTTGCTAGTTTCGTTTGATTCCATACGTCGAATACCGGGTTTTTCTCCGCCTTTTGTACTAACCCGGACGCATCACACTACGCAACTAGTGCAGTTCCATATCAGAAGCCTTAAAACGGGCTGAACAGAGGAAGCATCACGTGGTGGGGTGCTACAGCTAAATGCTGAAACCAGCGGAAATCAGTAATTCCACTGCAAAAAAGGAAGCGCTTGCAGTCTGAAAAGCAATTCAGTATTTTCGAACTTGCCTTGAATGGGCTACGTTAATGCTTTTCGCGGTTCACATAATGACACAGGTTTTTGGCATAGCCAAGAGGGTGCGTTACAAGATGGGTCAAATATCTAACATAATTTGATTTCCAAGTTTTCCATTATCCTTGCTGCTTTTCAGCGAAGCCGATGTTCTGTAAAGGTTGCCCAGTGAAAGTCGACCTATTGGAAGGCACACAAGATGTGCAGTTTATTAATTGAAAATATTATGTAGCATCCAGTCTGCTTCAGAAGATTCTCGATCAGTAGCATGGCATCCCAAGATCGGGCGGACATGACGGGCGCACAAATAAGAAATTGCTGATGAGACTCACATGGCCAGGTATGTAAAAGGGCGCCAGCCATTATATCCGCACATCATCATCATCATCATCATCAATCAATTTATTTCCTTTCGAATAGGAAGAGTACATGACTAAAAGCTCGAGAGCTTGACGAGGTCCCGACCCCTTTACAAGTTGGCAAAGCAGCAGGACGACAGACAATCATGCATGAAGAATACAAAATAAACTTTACAAGAATAACAAGGCATGAAGTAATACAAAAATTATGAGACAAAGCACTGAAATAGAGAGAGATAGTTCATTACGTATAGTCATGAAGTGGCATGAACATGAAAAGCAACAATCGATAAGAAGAATGGCCAACATTTCTGGAGATGTATTATTCGGGAAAATAAATGACCTGGGCGAAGCGTTTAATATGACAGTTTTGATTTGACGAAGGATCAAAACTTTCTTCGTTTAAGAAGTTTAGTAGAAAAGGTAGCCTGTAGGACAATGATTGCTCATCATAAACAGTTCTAGGGGTGGGTACAGCCCACATTTCTTTGTGCCTGTTGAGTCAAACACTTGGGTTTACGTCTAGCTTAGCAAGATTAATTATGGTATTGGTATCATGCTTAACAAACTCATTATAGTACAACATCAGCCTGTAATTATAGAAAGAGAACACTGGAAGAATTTCGTATTTTGGAAAAAGAAGTTTTGTAGAGGACTGATAGTGTACAGCAGCAACATGTCGTATGGCTCTTTTCTGCAGTAAATGCAACTTGCGCTAATTTGTCACTCCGGTAGTACACCACACTATGCTACAGTGCTGTAACAAAGATAATACCAGCGCATTCCATATCATAACTTTCACCTTAGTAGGAAGAACACATCGCATACGTGCAAGGATAGTAATGGCAGATGACATCTTTGAGTGCAGGCTATCAACATGTAGATTCCATGTAAGGTGGGTTAAAAAATGTAATCCAAGGGTACTAACGGAATCTGCCATATCTAACTGCTGAGGGCCCAGAAATAAATTCATCTGATTGGTCAAGGTATTAACGCGATAGCGTTAAAGAGCTCGTTTCGAAGAAATTCCGGCGTCGGTGTCGTTGGTTGTGAGCGAAAAATCATCATCTTGTCCGTGACCGAAAAATCGTGAAAGATGCAAATAAAATAAAATATTAAGAATTTCCGGGTCCGAGTGAGGATCGAACCCGGGCCGTCTGCGTGGCAAGCTGGTATTCTACCACACAGCCACGCCTCTGCTTGGAAATACAGTGAAAATAACTTCCTCTGCTTGGAAATGCAGTGAAAATAACTTTCATGCTTCGCAAACGCAAGCGTCCTTTATATAGGCGTCGCAATATAACATGCGATATCCCAGAATTATTGCGTGGTACGAGCGTACACTGCCATCGGGCGTCAGAATATGTGACTGTCATAACGATTTCGTTGTTTAAAGCCGGCCACCCATTACAAACGGCGCACACCTTACTGCGCGTATTCCCTTTACACCACGTAGTCAGTGCATAGCAAATATGCACTAAGTGGTTGAAGTAGGCACTCGGGACAGGATATCGTTATCGCGTTCAACTCTTAAAGGCGAAGATTAAGGGTTCCCCCAATTTTTTTCTTTAGGCGTATATAAAATAAACTTGTGTTTTTGAAGGGCATATTTTGAATAAATTCACCGAGGCCCAGGAATCTATGTCAGACAGCGGTTTTATTAGCCATCACCTCTATCTCTGTTTCCAAGGTCCCTGTAATAAAAACTGTCGTGTCATCGGCATACGAGACAAACGTTGCGTTGTGTGTGCAGTGTAAAATGTCATTTATGTAAATAAAAAATAAAGGTGGCCCTAAAATACTTCCTTGTGGCACACCAACAGCGACCGGCTTCCTCGCAGATAATTCATTGTTGGTACCTACGAATTGTGTCCTGTTTGAAAGATAAGATATTAGAAGCGCATGCGCTGTTCCGCGCACACCATAGTTTTCTAATTTGCTGTGAAGGATGGAATGATCTATTAAGTCAAATGACTTGGAAAAATCGACGTATATGCCTAATGTCATTTGTTTACGACTGTATGCATCTATATTTTTTTTCTTTTTGAGTCAAGAGGGCTGTTTCGGTAGAGCGACGCCTCCTGAACCCATGTTGAAAATCTTGAAACATGTTGTGGTGATTAAAAAATGATAACAATCTAATATGCATTAATTTTAGATGCGAAGCAGCTTAGAGCGGAGTTCAATCCGGTGGCGGTGGTGTGCGCCTTGACCACCCTTACTGCGCATGCGCCTACTCTCTCTCCCACTCTCCTCCTTTACGCAGGTGTTCGGTCGCCTTCTCTCCTCCTCCCCCGCGCTGCAGCCGCTGCAGCCGCGCACTCTCCTCTTTTACGCGGGTGTTTACGCAGGCGTTCGGTCGCCTTCTCTCCTCTCCTCCCTCCGCGCTGCATCCTGTAAACCCACTCCCTCCTCTCCATCCCCCATTTCATATGAGCGCGTGCGTTCGGTCGAGAAAGTCTCGCTTGAATCGTGCGGTCGCTCCGTCGGTTCCCGGTCGCTGCAGTTGTCTCGAAAGCATCGCTACCCTCGCCGCAGACTCGCGTTGTCTCTCTGTAGCGGAAGCGGTAGCTCGACGCAGACGCTTGGCTTCGACGGCCGAGTGAACGTAAACGGAAACTTGGTGTGCACCCCCCAATGCTGCTTCGCATCCCCTCATGGTTCCCTTTAGTGGGAGATGGTGCAATTTTTTTCAATACCTTTCGAAAAAACACTGGAATTATTGAAATAGGTCGATAGTTGTTTATTGTCCCTTTTCCCCATGCTTGTACACTGGAACAACGCGCGAAATCTGCATTTGTTTTGGAAATATACGTGTAGATAATATTAAATTATAAATATGGGTAAGAACAGGGCATATAATATAAAGCACATACTTCATGGGGCGAATCTAGATACCATCGGCGTGCAAGGACCGGCTGTTACCAATATCGCTGAGGCAAGAAAAGACTTCTAGCGGGGTAGTTGGCACAAGAAATAGAGTGTAACTGAACGCGTTTACAGGCAGGAACTGAGCACAGCTGTTAAGGCCATCACCATATTTTAACTGAGGTTTCAATGAAAATGTATCATTAAACACACTCGGTATCGCATTTCCGGAAAGTTTATGTCCGTTATGACTCATAACATCTGTAATAACTGAAAGTGAAGTAGGCTTTCACAAAGCATTCAATTAGCGCCAGACTACATCACTTCTTTGGTTGGCTGGGTCCCTAAACATTTCCATAAATTAAGCATCCTTTGTGCCCTAAGCTGATTTGTTAGAATATTTCGATATTTCTTGAATTTGCTTAGTTTGGCTGGATCTCTAGATTTCACAACTTGAACATATACGGCATGTTTGCGTTTAACCATACCAAGAAGCTCAGGCGGTAGCCAAAGATTTCGTGCTTTCGATGCCCATACCATTTTTTTCTTTGGGAAATGTTAATGGTGAAAAGTTTTGAAAGTGCACATAAAAGCAGTGTACGCAGTCACTATCTTCCGCTTGGTAAACACCATGCCAAGCCTCTTTGGCAATAATAGCTTGGCGAAACGCTTCAAGATTTGATGAAGTGATAGTTTGAATAAAAACAGTTTTTTTAGTTTTACACGCCATACAGTGGATTCGATATACTAGCAATATAATACCTAGATGATCAATAATGTCAGTGTACACAACGTTCGCCTCTAATAAATCAATATTAAGTGTTTGAGATGAATACATCTAATAGGATGCGCCATCGATAGCAACGCGTTTTGCGGAAGATATCGTGTTTGAAAAACCATAAGTTGTGATGAGTGATTGGAAATCTTGGTGTAGCGGGGACAATGAAAGCACGTTTATGTTGCCGTCACCACGTAGGACTAGATTGATTTTCTCTTCTAATGAATAACTGAAAAGCTCTTCAAGAAATACAAGAAAACGGGTTGCGTCACCAGACGGTGGTCTGTACATGACGGAGAACATATTATTATGGCTCTGCATTCTTAACACCTCTTAGTCAGAAGTGATATCAGTAAATTCGTCCACGGGCTCAGCCAAAATATCATGCTTGAGAAAAAGCGCGACACCGCCCCCTCGCTTATCCCGATGATTACGGAAGAACGATTGATAGCTGAATCATGTGCGATGTGTGCATTAACCAAGTTTCAGTTAACATTATTACTGAAAGCGGTATTCCGAAAGTGTCAATTAGCAAGCTCAAGTCGTCTATTTTGTTTGGGAGCGAACGACCATTTTGATGAAAAAAGTGAATTCTGGCTTTTTAGCTGACACTGATTGTTTTATTCCGGAAGGCACGTAACCCATTATCAAAGCCAGTGAAACATGGTTAGACCCTATTAGCAAATTTTGGACAGGTCCCTTGTGCTTCCAATGACACACACCCGGCTGTCCTCTGTTTCTGTCACCTTGATGCGACAACCATCAGTCCAAACAAACTTCCATTTTTTTTTCTTTCTTCAGAGGCTAATACCCGTGCTAAAAGGCGCTTGTTGTCAGGCGTCAAGTGTTCATTGATATAGACTGGAACGGCTGCGGTCTGAGGGAGATCAAGGTCTGTCGTAGTTAACCTAGCTTTCCTAGCTTTGCTGATGAAGTCAGCCTTCTTTGTTCTCACGCAAAATCGGGCCATTATGTTTTTTAGATGCGAAGCTTCTTATGCTCGGGGCTATGTCCGTCCCGCGTCTGTCCCGCGTCCCGCGTCCGGCCACTTTCATGAAGTAGGGAAGCACCCACTATGCGAACCAGAACACTTTATTACAATATAAGGCCGTCAACCACCACTACAGTCACCAGAGTCATGGCCGAGAGCACAGAGAGGCTGCATAGCAATGGCTAGGCAGGTGGTGTCTGTCGCCCAGGTTGACTCCATTCCTTGATCTTGCTTGCATGTGTTTGGGGAGGGGCTTAGTCCGTCCCTCCTTTCCGCGTCCCACAGCGCCTGCGCCTCCTCTCCCCCCTCTCTCCTACGCTCACCCCCCTTCTAGGAATGCTCTACTCTACGCAGCGGCGCCCGCGTCCCACAGCGCATGCGCGTCCTCTCTCCCTCTCTCCTACGCTCACCCCCTTTCTCTACTCTGGGAATCCTTTACTCTACGGAGCCCGCGTACCGCATCCCCACAGCGCATGCGCGTCCTCTCCGCCTCTCTCGTACGCTCACCCCCTTTCTCTCTAGGAATCCTCTACTCTACGGAGCGGTTCCCGCATCCCCCCACAGCGCATGCGCGTCCCCTCTCTCTCCTCACCTGCGGTTATCCCCGTTCTCTCCTCTAGGAATCCTCTACGGAGCGGCGCGCACGAGAGGTGGTGCGACAGCTGCATACTCCGCTGGGAGCACCACGGTACTTCCGCGGTATGAAAATGACGGAGCGCGCCTCGTTCTCTCTCCTGTGCAGCGCCGCGATGAGCGCCCGGGCCGCTGCCGCAAAACGAGAGCGGCGACGTTTCTCCCGCTCAGGCTACCCCGCTGCTTCGCATCCACACATGGTCCCCTTTAGCGGGAGATGGGGAAGTTTTTTGTCCTTCTTGGCGGGTACACAGTGAATGACGTCAATGTCTGGAGGAGTCACTGGACATCCTATCTTATCTCCGATTTTTTGCAAGATGGCCTTGCAGTCCTCCCCTCGCGCGCAAGGTATACCCTTAATCTCGATGTTGTTTATTCGAGAGTATTGCTTGCTTGCTTGCTTGCTTGATCCTTGTATTGGCACTTATCCACTTCGGGGGATTGGCCATGAACCGGTGGTTAATATAGTGATATGGATTAAACTTTAGACGATGAAGAAAAACTAATCGGTTGACTGGGGAATATAGAAAAAAGGAAACTTTTTTTTCCGACGCTTAATTTATGTGCCAATATAATACTTATGGGACAATACAGTGGTATGCTGTGATCCGCTCAAAGAAACACAAGTGCAGAAAGTTGACTGAAGATAAATTAGCACGGAATTCTTTTAGTGTCTCCAAGCAATTCACATACGGCTAAGCAGATGTTCCTGTTACTGTGGCCCAAAGCAGAAGCCCCAAGGGACAGAATATTTTCCGAATTAAGTGTAATGCGTAAGTTTCTGAATAAAATTTCGAAATGTTTTTTCCTATGTCTAATGAAACGACGGCAAGTGAGTAAAAAGTGGTGGATGTTTTCTGGCTCTTGACAGAAAAAGCATAGGCGAGATGGCACCAAACCAGACCTGTATAAATAAAAATTTAGAGGACGTATACGGCATGGAAACTTTGCAAAAGACACCTCCAATTTACGAGTGGGACACCATTTATTGTTCCAAGCAAAAGAAAGATGACCATATTCTTGAACTGGTAATTTGATTTTCATGTGATCTTGAATTAACGAATATTTGCGGAATCTGGATTCCGAAATCAAAGCTGTATCAGGCAGAATGGACATTACCGGACCATCGAGCGACCACCGGGCTAGAGCATCGGCCATCTCGTTCAGAAAAATGTCACGATGACCAGGGACCCATACCAATCGCACTGTACGCAAGTTTTTAGGTATTAATGATGTGAATGCAGTCAGGATAGAAAACTCGGAAGGCGAAGCTGAAGTGAGAGCTCTGCATACAGATAGTGAATCGGTAACTACCACAACCGCCGAATCATTTATTGAAAGTTTTCTAAGGGCTAAAATAATTGCTAAGAGCTCTGCCTCGAATATGGGAGTGTAATCCGGGAGACGCAATGAGAATGCCCACGATAAAGCTTCTGAATAAATGCCTACCCCCCGCTTTCTCTTGACACATGGATGCATCAGTCGCAATTACGTTACCAATTCCCACCTGAAGTAAATGGTCTTCTAGCAAGCGTAATAAATATCTAGAAGGAAGTAGTTTGCAATTAGATGGAAATATATAATCAAATTCAATTTTTATGTTGGCCAATGAGTTGTCACTTGAAACGATGCCGCGTATATCAATATTTAGAGGATCTAGCTGTTCTTGAACAAACAACACTTGAGGCTTATATACTCTAGACCAAGGCTCATTAAAAAATGTTCTCCCTTCATACATGAATACAAACTGAAACCGTCTTAGAGAAGATGCGTAAATTTTTAAATATGTTTTGATGGTAAGAATGCGGAATCTGCATGCTAGAGTGGGAATTCTGGCTTCTTGATATAACACACTGTTCGCAGTAAATTTTGGTACCCCTAGGCAACTGCGGAGAGCCTCTCGCTCTAGCAGAACTAAGGGATTAATTTTAAAAGCTGCCCCCCCCCCCCCCCCCCCCGGAGAATAAAACACAACCAAATTCTAGGATGGGACGAATATATATACGGTAAATCATAATGAGGTTGTCCCTGCGTAGGCCAGTAGGGTGTCGACCAAGCTTACTAATCATTCCAACAGCGCGCGTTGCCTTAGATTTAATATGCTCAATGTGATTCCGCCAACTTAGTTTTTCATCGTAAAGTACGCCTAAATATTTTACGCAGTTATTTTGGGGAATTACTTCTTGACGATAATGAAGGGAAACACTAATGGGAGCATTCAATGGAAAAACAATCACTGAACTTTTACTAACGTTGAGGGTCATTCGAATCTGTGCAAACCATAATTCTAAGGTTCTTAAATATGACTGTAATGTTGCGTGTAATGAGTGAATACCACCTGCAGAAGAGAAGAACGCAATGTCATCTGCATATACATACACCTGAACGTTATTTTGAATCGGAACTGAGCTTAATAACACATTAAATAACACGGGAGAGAGAACGGAGCCTTGAGGAACCCCTCTAGACTGATTATGTTTCGGGGAAGATAATCCACGTTGAGAACAATAAAATTTTCTATCCTTTAGAAACTCGTACAACCAATTAATAATATATTGTGGGAAGTTCAAGTTTTTTAATGAATTGAGCAGGGTGGCATGTTCTACACTGTGGTATGCTTTGGCCAAATCTAGAGTAACTAACGCTGCATATTGCCGCCTGTGACGAGCAAGCTTGATACGACCTCTAAATCTACATGAGCATACCATATGGAGTATCCAGGTCTAAAACCTATCTGACATGGACTCAATATTGAATGATCTGCTATAAATTTGATAATGCTAATGTAAAGTAATCTTTCAATTAATTTTATAACATGCGACGTGAGTGCGATAGGTCTTATGTTATCGATCTCATAACTAACCCTTGTTTTTTAAGCAGCGGGATTATTTTTGCTACTCTCCAATCTGGAGGAACCCAGCCTTTTCCGAGGGAGTGGTTGACAAGATTTAGGAGGGATTGAGGAGACACCTCAAACAACATTTTTAACATGCCTGAATTTTTAACATGCCTGAAATGCCTGTCGTAATGCCGTCAGGACCTGGAGCTGAGTTGGGGAGAAATTGAACATGTGCAATTTCTTCTATCGTTACGCTATCGAAATCATCCACGCAGGAGGGTTTGGAGAAAAATGAGTGTATTTGAGAGGTGAAGCGCTGTTGTAATCCCAATGCTATTCCGTCTAATAAATCAGTCAATTCTTTTGCAGTTAGAACAACGGACTCTATGCTTATCCGCCTCGTGCGCTGCTGCTTTGAGCTGTACAGGTGGCGCCACCAACGGCGAACGGTGGCGAAACACGGCCGACGCGGCAACGCGCGGCTCATAGGCGCCTTCGCAAAGCGCCCGCTACTAACCGTTTCTTCTTTTGTAGCGTTAGCTCACTGGCCTAGCCAAGCCCGTTTCGGGCGGCACATCAAGAACCGTGCTGCGCATGCGCAAGGATCAGTGATGTCACACAGTGATGTCACACACCGGAGCCGACACCTCCCGCGCACTCCGCCGCCGCCCGTCTGCGAATGCCAGAGGAGTGACGTCGTAGCCGTGGTAGACGCACTGGCGCTGTCGCGCGCGCAGCTATTCGCATTCGCTGTGCAGTCGCCGTCTGACACTGCGCTGGAGCCGCTGCGCTTCTGACTGGCGTTTGCCAGTGTGGTATAGCCATGGAGAAGGAGAGCGCAAATGCTGCTCAACAGCGCAGAAGAGCGGAGAAGCTTGGCTCATCGGATCCCGAAGTAGTTGCCTGGCAATTAGCGGTTGAGCGTAGGAGGAATGAACAGAAGAAGGCTAAACGTGCTGCGGAGACACTGGAGCAAAGGGAACGAACGTCTAGCAAAGCGGCGTCGCCAGGAGGCTGAGCGACGTGCCCGACCATCCCTGCAGCAGCAACAAGACGCCGTCGATGACGTCAAGGCTCGCCGATCGACTGAATATACTGTGAAACTCAGCGAAAGCGCCAGTGCGACTCGGAGCTTCCAGACGGACTTCGTAAACAATCCGTTTGGATATGTGTGCCACGTGTGCGAAATACTATGGCACATGAAAGCCTTGACGCCGCTGAGTAGTGCCACGCGTGACACGTTGAGTTTAGCGGCGGCGCCTGAGTGGGCTGAAACCGTGGCGCGGGTTTGTACAACACGCAAGAACTTTCTCGTTAAGCAGAAGATTCCACTCTTTAGCGTTACCAATGGGTATCGTTACCCGGCCATGCCGCCAGGTCCACCGGTTCTGAACGATGTGGCCGAACGTTTACTTTCGCCACGCATTCCCTTCGTTCAGATCCGTGTGTGGCATTATGTGGCATATACATGTGCCACATAATACGTATACCGCGTGTGTGTCATTGGAGCAGCAGTAAGCATGATAATCAAGCTAATCCTAGACAATCTAGACAATCAGGAAAGCTAAGAATAATCAGCTGAACCTTTGCTAACGCTACGTATATCCTGGCATAGCCGAGCTAAGCCACTGCAAAATTTTTATTCAATTTACATTCTGGTTTGATATTTGCACTGCCGACGCTGCTCCACTAGACAGCCGTGACGTTTGTTACGTCGAGTGTTCTATTTTATTTGTTTGAAAATGACAGGCCCGTTTATTATTACTGTGCACGTGCGTGATGCAATACATGCGTTTCTAACGTGCATGCGTTGAAGTTGTTCGCGTGATCTGCTGACACAGACGAAATAAAAAACTGTTGCAACATAGAACAGACTTCTTGTTTTATTGAACACTCTAAACAGCACAACAACAATGTACATCGCGGTTGTATGCATGCTTAGGAAACGCATAAAAAGACACACGTTTTCATCTTTGTACAGCACTTAACTGTACGGCCAAAAGAAAAAAAAACGGTTAGCTAACTTGACGTTGTAACAGGCGCCACACAGCTGCATAATAATGTGTGAAAGTACTATAGTAAATGACCCACAATCATTCGCACTGTTTTTTTATTATTATTTCACAGACCGTACAAAAAATTGAGGAACTTCGAACTGCATTACAACCACATATTTTAATCACTTTTACCGTCGAAGCCACGATCCTCTATCACATGTGCTTTAAATTACGCAGAAGATTACTCAGGTTTGAAATGCGCACGCGCGGCATTACTCAGATTTATATAGGAAATGTGTACGCGTGTAGCTAGATTCTCGTATGCTAGATTCTCTTTTGGTACGTGAAACTCCACATAAAATGCGATTCTAGAAGCAATGTTCGTGGACTAGCGAGCATAAAGAAGGACGACTACTTACAGCCTCACTTACCTTTGTAAAAACTGTATTCCAACTGCAATTCAATATTCACCGACGCAACAGAACAACCCACTTGCTACCACACAGTGATATGAAGCAGACGCGCGAAGCCAGGCGTGGTGTTTCAACCACGGTGGTGGTTTCAACTGTAGCACAATCGTGCGCGTACAGTAACGTCGTAAAGGTTGCCGTCATATCAGCGGTTCCCACGATGTAGCACCTGTTCCCCTTCTCGGGTCATCAAACCGCTGCTACGCCGAAAACTACACTCATAATTGACTGTCAAAGAAAAACGCCGTCTTGTAGGAGGCCATCTTCTACAGCCAACGAACAAAAGTGCACGACTGAAGGATCTGAAGCATTTCCGTTGATGCGATGGCAGCTGAGAGAAGTCAGGGCTGACCGTCCGACGTGTGGCCACCACCATTACACAATTTTAACTTCGCAACATCCAAGAAAGACACGACGGAAGCGACGAGCCGACGAGCCCACCCGGTCATGTTCGGTGCGCTGGTGACCGCACAGCGCGCGCTCCCACGGCAACCGAAAGAAATAAAAAAAAGGGAGGAGAGGAGTTGACTTGAAGGAAACGAAGGCGGTGCAAGCGAGGAGGCGTCTAGTCGTCGGTGTGAAATATTTTCGAGAGATGGCGCTCGTTTGTTTTTGCACAACGGATGCGCAAACTTCATTCAAAATGCATGGGATCCTATGGCGGTTTGCATGAGGGTGCGACCGCGTTTGCCGAGCGGTGGCGCCACCATACCGGTGCACGAGGCGGATAGGCGCAGAAATAACCTTACGAGACCTAAGAAATCCAAAGAGCGCTTTCTGTTGCTACTCTTTGAGAGAAATGTATATCGGTTATCGTCATATTTAGTTTTCACCAATGAAACAGTTCTTTTAAACAAAGCTTTGGCATACTTATAATTATTCCAGTTAGTGGGGCACTGATTAATGAGAAGTTTTTTCCATGCAGCCTTTCTGCGCCTGTACACTTGTTCGCAATCGGAATCCCACCAGCCACTTACAGTCTTCCCTTTCGCTGAGGCTACAGTAAACTGTGATTTTTTTATAGAGCATTTTAAAATCGAACAAAGGCTCATGGGTTTAATGTCGTCTTCAGAACTACTCAAAGAAGATAAGGCTGACTGTAAATTTTTTTTTTTAAATTTTGTATAATCTACAAAAGTATGAGTCTAATTATCCAATGCTACCAAGGCATATTTAATGTCAATCACTATTGGGCAGTGATCAGTATTTGTTGCAGTATCAACCACCGCCCAAGAAGAAATGAGAATGTTAGAGCTAGCAAATGACAAGTCTAAAATAGATCGCGCATTACCTCGTACAAATGTAGCCACTTTTGAATTTAAGCATGTATAACAGTTTTTACTTATCCAATTCCACAGCAATTTACCTGACGCGTCAGTGCGGTACCCCCCAAGATACATGATGTGAATTAAAGTCTCCCACGATTAGAGCATTCATTCTACAGAAGCTCTGGATGGTATCAAGTATATCATCATCTTTAACGCCAGACGGAAAGTAACTGTTCACAAATGTAAGAAGCGCACAGCCTGGAAGTGTTAGTTCCACTACTAAAATTTCATAGTCACATGCTAACGCCTGATAAACGATTTTCGCTCTGTGACAAAATTTAGACGAAATAAAAAATGCTAACCCTCGAGAATTTCTGTCTAATCGAAAACACTTGTAATTTTGTAAATGAAAATTTTGACTCGATGACAACCAAGTTTCTTGCAACAAAATAACGTCGGGGGATTGTTGGGAAATTAGATATAGTAAATATGTGGCTGCAGATTGAATAGACCGGCAGTTCCACTGAAGGACCCGAAGCTGACCTTTTTTGGCGATAGGCAAGCAGCTGCAACTGCTTGGTCTAAAATACTATCTTTTAAAAAAAATCTGATTTGGTCAACGATTCTTTCACGTACTTCTTAGTTTTAGGATTAGTACTCTGACTCTTGTTAGTAGGTGACCTGGTGTGTTTAAGCGTTCGAGCATCCAAGTCCATATCCTGAGTACCTTGTGAGCCTGAATCCGATAGACATTCCCGATCGGTTCTTTGGGAATTAGACGGCAGTATGTCATTATTCCTAGCAGCATCTGATGGAGACCCAGGTAAAGAACTGATTAAACTGAGGGGATTCTGGAAGCTCTTGGTTAGCTGTTCTGACATTCCAGGCAACTGCGCGGACAACACTTGAGCCAATGATTCTGTTAGGTTACACAGAAGCTTTTCAAGTGACTTTTCTACCGCTTTCTCTACGATGGAAGCAATAGACTGAGCAACTGATGCATCCATAGCGAGAGACTGACGAGCTGTAACTCCTGCATAACCTTGCGTCCTGCTTTGAACCTCGGCAAGTGCTTCTCTGCGTGAACAACGCCTTCTGTCGATGATCTCAATAACCTGCAATTCTTTTGCTCTAGCCGGACAGTCGGAGTGGTCAGCTCTGCGATTGGCTTGGCATAGGCAGCATGATTCATTATTGGATTTACAGTCAACCGCACCGTGATCACCCCCCACATATACGGCATCGAACATTAGAGCGACAACCGTTCGCACTATGTCCATACCGCCAGCATTTGCCACATTGAATACGACCTGGAGCAAGGGATTCAACTCTGTAGATTAATGGTCATGCTTGGATCTCTGTTGGACGCGATGTCCCTGCAAATATGGCGATAACTGTCTCTGTGGGAATCCTCACATTATTGAGTAGTCTGTTACAACGGTATACAGATATAACACCTGCTTCTGAGAAAACCTCCAAGATTTCCGCCGGACTTAAGCTGACGTCTACACCACGGACTAGGCCTTTGCAACACGCTAGGTGAGGAGGAATGAAGCTGCTCACCGGAAGTGTGGCGAAAGTGGTACACTTTATAAGGTCCTGAATACAGGCCTGGTCTGGTGAGCAGCATAGAATGCCGCCACGTCCAAACTGCCGGACCTCGGTTATTTGTAGAAAATGAGAGGTCACCGCGCGAAGCTCAGTCTGGATGGCCTTGGGGTTCTTCATGCGAATGACTCCTCCATTCGTTGGAACCAGAGCAACAGGAACACTACTGATGCCACTGCGTAGAAACAGCTCCAACGGTACATCCTGAGAGGGAGTAGAAGCAGACCAGAGGGAAGCCCTCTGGCCCGGAGATGATACAGACATCAAGGAACCAAAAAAGAAAAAAAAACTACACTGAAGAGCGCACTAAACTCAATCGGGAATAAATCGGACAAAAGCAAAATAACCGCCGGTTACAAAACCAAGAAACACCCCCGGAAGCGGGTTCACCAGTGAAAGCAGACACGATGACAGCGAAGACCTTCCGCAGCAGGTGCGTTCGATGGCAACCCGGCGACCCGCTAACCTAGGCTGACCAGCAGCAGTGAACGCTTCTTCTTCTTTCTCCGAATCTGTGAGCCTTCTGGCTAGGTCTTCGTTTTATTTCTTCAAAGCACTGTTGTTCAAAGCTAACGCTTCCTGATCTTGTTTCATTTTTTTCGTATAGGGAGTTCAACATCTCAAGGCTTTTGCGCATTTCTACCACCTCTTTTCGAAGCGCGTCAGCCTCACGCGACAATTCTGCATTCGTGACCATGGTTCACAAAAATACACCAATTTGGCAGCAGCAGGTGTGGCAAATATGAACAGGGGAAAGTTTCAATTGGATGAAAACTAACCTGCGTAGTGCAATGCGTGGGGTTTAGTGACAGAAGCTTGTTGCCTAAGCCGCTGCTGCCAACAGATGTGAGGAACGTTGAGTACGGTTCCGCTTAAGTAGCTTCGATCGAAGCGTTGCGCCATGGACCACTTCCAGACGTCACAGCAGGTAGCTGCCCGTGTCAATCCGTCGTCCTTAAGGGATGATTCCAACGGCCTGAAGGGGTGACCACTGAATGCACTGTCTCGGCGCCTGCGTAGTGAAATGCATGGGGTTTAGTGACAGAAGCTTGTTGCCAAAGCCGCTGCTGCCAACAGATGTGAGGAACGTTCAGCACGGTTCCGCTTAAGTAGCGTCGATCGCAGCGTTGCGCAAGGGACCACTTCCAGACGTCACAGCAGGTAGCTGTTCGTGTCAATCCGTCGTCCTCAAGGGATGATTCCGACGGCCTGAAGCGATGACCACTGAATGCACTGTCTCGGCGCCTGCGTAGTGAAATGCGTGGGGTTTAGTGAGAGAAGCTTTTGCCAAATCCGTTGCTGCCAACCGATGTTGCCATCATTGTCAGGTCATGCCATCATTGTCAGGTGGATAAAGTGAAGAACAGGCGGATGGTATGATGAACCCTGGATATTCAAAAGTGCTGTTCGAAGTCGTTAATCAGACTGCAGAACTCAGGAAGAACGAGGAAGCAGTCATACGAATGCAAGATTTTCTACTTTCCATTGGTGAACGCACAAGGACAATTGCGGCCAAAGTAGGAAAAGCGTCACCAATATGCTCAGAGATGCGTGTTTTAGGCGCATCAAGACAGCAAGATGGGGACAAGGGGCCATGCGGAACATCCAAGGGCTTTTGAAGAGCTATAAGGGCTTTGTTGGTGGCTGCAAATGCTGCCTTGAAGCCGCTGTGAAACACCCTAACCAATCGTAAACCGCGGATTTAGGCTGCAGTCCTCCTCTCACTATCAGTGCCCACGTTTACTGAGAATCACGAGCTACGCCACTTAGAAAATCTCCAACTTTCTGAAGCTGAGGAAAGCGCCAGCGAAAGAGATAAGCACAAACGCTGGACAAAAATAAATTTTTATAAAAGGCTCATACGGCCTGGAGAAAACCTTGTAAAAAAAATTACACCATCTCCCACTAAAGGGAACCATGAGGGGATGCGAAGCAGCATTGGGGGGTGCACACCAAGTTTCCGTTGACGTTCACTCGGCCGTCGAAGCCAAGCGTCGGCGTCGAGCTACCGCTTCCGCTACAGAGGGACAACGCGAGTCTGCGGTGAAGGTAGCGAGGCTTCCGAGACAACTGCAGCGACCGGGAACCGACAGAGCGACCGCACGATTCAAGCGAGACTTCCTCGAACCGAGCGCACGCGCTTATATGAAATGCGGGAGGGAGAGGAGGGAGTGGGTTTACAGGCTGCAGCGCGGGGGGAGGAGAGGAGAGAAGGTGACCGAACGCCTGCGTAAAGGAGGAGAGTGGGAGAGAGAGTAGGCGCATGCGCAGTAAGGGTGGTCAGGACGCATACCACCACCGGATTGAACTCCGCTCTAAGCTGCTTCGCATCTAAAACTAGTTGCACCTTCAACTGCTAAATATTGCAGGCCATTCCATGTTTTAAGAGAGCATCCGAGCACGCAATATTGAAGAACGTGTGGTACGCCGGTGTCTTGGGTCAAAGAGAGTCTGCTTCTAATGGCGGTGTATTTAGTATTACACCAAAAGGTGAAATCAAAGAAGAGAAGAATAGTCAAGTGGTCAGCAATGAGCGCACGGCGATGGTGTGTACTTGAATACACCATCTTCTTCGTCTTTGTCTTGCGTTTTCTCTGGTTTTTCTCGCGTCCCTTGAGGGGCGTTCATTAGATGGCTGTGAGCTTCGTACGTGTTGTGCTTTCATCGCAAAGCTTGCATTGAGATGATCGACCGCACGAAGGTCACTTTGATGGCTGCAGCAGCGGTGGTGGCTAAAGGAGTGAGCTACTACCATTTCTTCGCATGATATTCCATTGTGTAGCTTCACGGTTGATGCAAAACTGTGACATTTTTGCTTGTATTAAATGCGAAGCATTTCTTAGCGAACTTCGGCGACATTGAGCGTATCTATCTATCTATCTATCTATCTATCTATCTATCTATCTATCTATCTATCTATCTATCTATCTATCTATCTATCTATCTATCTATCTATCTATCTATCTATCTATCTACGAAACAATTTTTCCATAATCTTAAGGCGCTGGTCTTTCATGACAATGATAGTTTATTCATTTTAGTCTTAACTTTCTTTATTTTTGGTTTTGGCGAAAAATTGCAATATGCTGCATGTTTAGCGTATTTTATAAAAAAGCACAGATTTTTTCGCGAGTAATATATTCACATTATGTGTTTCATGGGTTCCTATAATAAACGATGAAAATACTTCGGGAGCGTATGAAGCAACAACGTTGCCACAATATTGTGACAAAGTTGGAAAAAATGGCATTTTGACTCATATTGAGGCTTCATTTTCTCAATGTAGCGGTCCAAGTAAAAATATCGCTTATATATTGTTGCATAGTATGATTTGTTGGCAAGACATACAAAAAGTTTCAAAAGAGTAGTTTTTGTTTTAAGGGAGAAAAACATTTTCCAGCTGGACAACTACAAGGTAGTAGAAAGCTTTCCTTTGCCTCGCCTTCACTGCATAGCAGGTCAGCGCAAGATTCTAGCGGGGGCTTTTCGGCGGCGAATAATGCAAGTCATATAACAGCATGTCACTTGTTTTGGTAATACTGCTGTACAGAACGCCAAAAAGGGCAATAGTGTTAATTCTATGGAACGGTATCTTCCCCCTTGGACCATGATAGGGCAGGTCATACTCAACCGCTTCATAGTCCCAAAGGGCAGAATTATAATGTAGTCGACGGCATGCAATACATTATTGGGGCGTTGTGTTTGGCTTCTGATAATTAATGCACCTGGTCTTAATAATAATTAAAGACATAATTGAGGTATAGTTTGCTTAAGATGTTTTTTATGATGTATCAGGTATAGGCCAATGCGTGATCGCTTATCACTGGTTTGCATGATGAAATAATGTATCCTAGGTGTACGCGTTGGAGATGATTCGATATCGTGCTTATATATGACACTTAATGCGCCATTTCCAGTTGCGATTAAAAATTTTCATCCACCTTTTTCTTAAAGGTCCTAGGGTGCTGAATATGTTAAAAGCCCCTCGCCATTACCGGACGGGCTTTTAATTAAAACATTTTCAGCACCTTCGGACAAATAAGAAATAGGGTGATGAAAATGTTCAAATCCATCCGGAAATGGTGACTGAAGTGTCATTTATGGGCACGATGTCGAATCATCTCTAACGCACACACCTAGGATACATCATTTCATCATGCAAACCACTAAAATGAATAAACTATCATTGTCATGAAAGACCAGCGCCTTAAGATTATGGAAAAACTTGTTTCGTAGTAATTCCTCAGAACAGCAACTTTATACAAATTATTTAGCGCGACACAGTTTCACTTGGGTGGTGGATGGATGGATGGTATGAGCGTCCCCTTTATAACGGGGCGGTGACATGTCTGCCACCAGGCTTGAAAAAAAACTTTCTTTTTATGGTGGCCTAATGCCTTATCTACATTGATTAAATCTATGTTATTACAGCAAAGAAAAATATAAGTTCACGGTCCATCTCTCTGCTTCTTAAGGCAGAATGACCTTATTTTCCCCCCTTCTTCATTTTTGTCCTTTATCTCTACTTTTCTGCCACCAATACTCTAACCGTCTCTTACTTATTTCTATCGCGGACGTGTTCAGCTTTCCATTGTTGTCCCTAAAACCCAAGGCTTCATGTAGGCTCGTGCCCACACGTATATCTGGGTGGATATCGCCACATTCAATCAGTACATGTTCCATCGTTTCCTTAGTTCCCCCCACAGCATGCACATTGTTCTTCTTCGTTACAGAAAGTTCGAAGCGCCCTCTAGGCAACACAAAATTTTTTTACGAAAAATAACGCCTCAATAACTACTTATCACACTCGCATATACCTGGACAATTTTTTTCAGCAGGATCGGAGATGGTCGAAAATTGACCTGGTACATTTGATATGGAATGACCCATATATATATAAGAAAGAAAATGCGACTTTCGTTGGTTTGGCACTGTATATTTCCGCTAACGTTTCGTCTGGTGGACCAGATTTTGCCAAAGTCATATATATATACATATATACACACAGTAGAAACCGCAAGCACGATGCGATTTTTTTCAGCACAATGTTCCATAAACGCTCGCTCCCTTCGTACTGTGTCCAGGTAACTTCGTATGGTAGTCAAGCGGGCACCAGTCAAATCCCATGTTCACTATCAATTTATTCGATGCTCGTAGGCTTTGAGGGACTCATAGGGTCTCCGCATATGTATACTTTGATCCCAATGCATTTTCAACATGGCTTAGGCTTAGTTTCAGCCCGAATGCAGGTTTTTATTTAGACCCTTAATCTGATGCCCCCCTCGTTGTCAGCGCCCTCTCTCTGGTCCATTTTCGGTGCCCCTTCTATTGGTCTTGGTGTCCGCTCTCTCTTATTTTTAAGCCCTAAGGACAAATTGTGTTGAAGTCTCCCTACAAAAGCCTTTAGTAAACTTGTTTGTACCAATATCGTTGTTCAATATGCTTGTGTGCTTATCACAGTGGCTCGGTGCTGGTAAGTGCTATCGGGGAAGTAAAGCGGCCGAAAGCGCGGCTGTCGTCACGCTTGAACGGATCTAGAGGGCAAAGTGAATCAATGTCTCCGCTCGACTCCTCGCGGCCTTGCGTGTGCGTCTGCGCGTCCTGCTTTTAGCCGTGCGTTGTTTTATTGGTTTTGTAATCTTTTTCTCTGACGGACCACTTCCCTTACAACGCTAATGACTCACTCTCCTCTTGCGACCTTGAAGCCCACGCCCCGAAAAAGCCCCATTGGAGATCCTACTCAAGCGAAGTACAAAACATTTGTACACTCTACTCCGAGAGGCAATGTGGCTACATATTTGATCTCCTCGTTATCTGCCTCTCATATTTGCTGATGAATGCGCTTTTGCAAACGTAGTTTCGGTGGGATGCGAAAACGATAAGCTGGGCAAAGGACTATTTACAAATAAACGCAGAAAATATTTTGTGCAACTCCCTTCCGATATGCCGTCGTTTTCTTCAAGTTTATTTTTTAACTGTGGTCTCGTAGTCTGCGCCTGTCCTGTATGCTACTTCTACTTGTGTTTCGTCAACCGCGCAGTTCCTTACCGTTTTAACAGGGGAGATGTTTATGGTTGAGGTCAATCCCAGTTGAACAGCTCTAGCGGGTGTGTGCCGCACAAATTGGGCAAGCTACACTTCTTACCTCCGGCCAACAATAAAAATGAAGAAACTCTATATGCCTAGCGGATATGAGCCGCAGGAGTCGGGCAAGCGCCACTACTGACCTCTGGTCCAAAAAAAAATACGAAGAAGCTGTCTATAACTAGCCTAGAGGGTATGTGCCACAGAAACTGAGCAAAAGCCACCACTAATCTGCAATCCCCTGAAGGTTATAAGCAAAGTCAAGCAATGAAATAGCCACATGATGCCACCGGCTCCGCTGTTCAACCAGTCAAGTCAGTGAAGCTGCTTCAATTTTTAATTGCCAAGCATATCTTAGTGAACCTCACGCACTTTGGCCGTTTCTTTCTATCTATCTATCTATCTATCTATCTATCTATCTATCTATCTATCTATCTATCTATCTATCTATCTATCTATCTATCTATCTATCTATCTATCTATCTATCTATCTATCTATCTATCTATCTATCCGCCTACGTCTGAACGATCTCCTGCTCGTCTCCATAGCTTGTAATACACCAAAATTCGCACAGCAGGGGACCAGTGTATGACGAACACGACTCACTGGTCGGGACATGAAGAACGCAAAATGCTTGCCGTGTACGTAATGAAATCCTTTCCCTCAGCCACGTGTCGTACATACCGGTTTACCACAGTTCATGTTATGCGGGTATGCGCCATAGATGATTAACAGTCTCATTCACCAAAGTAACAGCTAACATACACATTCAAAGCTTTGGCAGATCTCACGCATCGTGAGAATAGATATTGTCACGTGGTCGTGACGCTGACGAAGGCAGCAGTCTGTGTGTCCAAGATGAAACTCATTTATTTGGCCGAACTTTCGGCCGGGAAACAGAAACTCAGACTACAGCAAGCAATGCACGCTGTGCACTGATGTCGTGGAACAGAACGTCGGCCGTCGATAAATTGATCATCGTTGGGACGCGCCGTCTTTTATACATCACTCATCGAACTTTCCAGCCTTATTACTGGTGGTCCCACAAGCTCTGGAATGAGCTTGACTGTTCGCGTCTTGCGCGCAATCTTAACAAAAAGATCTACAATCGTGAAGCTTCTCGAACACGGAGGCGCGGTCTGCGCCGAGCATTCCTGACAGTCTTTGTGGGCGTAAACCGAACACAGCAATTCAAAAAAGAAACGCACGTGGCAATATCATGAGGATTTATCGGCTATGACAGTTGTGGTGTAACGTGGGTCGTGGTTCTAACAAGCATTCGCTATTCGCTCTTACAATTCATAATTGGCTGTCTTGATAAATCAGTTAACGTGAAGATATCCATATAAGTAAAACATTTAGACATAAATAATGTTCACCATATGCAATGGCCCGTGAGTCAGAGCTCGTGCACACGAACAGCTGGCACGCGATCTCCGGACATACCAATTCATTGATGCCACGCTCATGGTCCACCAGAGGAAGCAATGTTTTCATTTCTTACAACGCTGGTCCTCGCACGACACCAAACACCTTTTCGGTGTGAACAGGGCACAACAAGACCTCGTTCGCACGTCCAGGACAGGAGGCATCATAGATCATTTCTTTGTAGGAGACATCGATAATTTCCAACAGTAGTACCACACCTCATTCTTCACTACACATCGGCTTTCGTCGCCGCTATCACGAACGGATCCGATAACAAGTCCTGTCCAGCTCAATGATCACGGTGATGACGACCTTCTTATCATATTGCACTTGGCGGCTTTCCTCATACGTGATAAAGAATATTGCGCACGAGCGACGGCTGTGAATATAGGTTTTTTTATAGAACGAATGCGTGTAACCAGGAGAAAAAGTACTGAACCAGGTTACCTGCTCTCCACATCACTGGTATTTTTTCTGGCACCGCTTATCGTGGAGCCACAGACTAACTTGGACTCGCATCTGGCATCATTAGACGCCATAACGCGAATTAACCTAGTTGGGCAGTGATGCCATACATCGTTCGTCGGATTTAAGCAAAGGTTATAAGTATTTCCTTTGTCTTTCGTGCAAGCAAGGGGGTGGGGGGAATCGGTGACGCGAGAGGCGGTTCGGACGCTCCCTTCTATGCAATGGGTTCATTCGTTCAGCCTGCATAAAAAATTATCGTGAACGTCACCATGATCAGAGGGTCTAAACTCAGTCAGATCTGACTCGATCTGCACTCGCATCACGCAAACGTAGCCCCTGGGAACGGTGAGTAATCATATTCTCAGCTTCCCGAAATTGGACTCAGATCAGATACTCTCAACATGAAATTACGAATAAAAGTTGCACAGCGGTTCTCCAATCACGACCGTTCCAGTTCCCAAGTCTCATCTGATGAGGGGTATACGGATCTTGTGCTGCCTCTGTAAAGAAGAGGAAAGCTCCGGTCTGGACTCCGAAAGAGAAAAATTAGGGAAGAGGATCGAGAGCTTACTTCTGTACACGCTACCGCTTGAAGTACGTGATATGTGCGGTGGCGTTCTTACGACGTGGTCCTAATTCAAGACGCTCAAGTCGCACGTAGCTGCGGCGCGTCTCGTGTTGGCGCCCAGCCAAATTCGCTACACTTCCTAAGTCCAGCGAGACAGCTGGGAAGGAAGCTCGCTCTTCAAGCGGCTTTAACGAGAAGCCTAACCCTGCGCTCCTTCTCCTACTCTTTTCGCTGCACTTACGACCACAGTATAAAGGTCTAGCCATGCGCCACGGCACGGTACGTGTGCAGTTAAGGAGCGAGCCAAAACGCCGCAAAGGCGGCGTGAACTGCGAGATGTGAAAGGAGCGCAGCGAGGAATGGCAAAGGGGCGCCACTGAGGGTGCATTTCGCTGCAATGTTGTTCGCGCCTCACTGCGGAGACCCGTTCTAACAAATGGAGCGCCGTTCGCGACGTGGCTCTCACCCTTCCGCAGGGCTTTGTAGGAACCCCGCTGGGCGTTTGCGTTCAGGATGTCATCGAGTCGTGTTCAGAAACCGAAAAAGGAATGCTCTCAACAATGAGAGTCGCACCGGAAAGAATGAGAAGTGGCAGCCGGCCTTTTTTCTTCTTCTTGCTCCCTTCAAACGACCATTCCTTGTATTTATGGGAGGCAATGAACCGAAGTTAAAAGCATCGTTGGTGACCGTCCAGAAAAATGGCACTAACTGCTACCAAGCGCTGTAAGCTGTTCTTTTTCAAGGGCACACGGACTAGCACCGAATTCACATAAAAATTTTCAAGTTTTAACTATTAGTAATCAAGGCTTCGACGGACACCCGTCTGGTCGGCATGAATAATTGAACAAAACAGGAGGGCGCCAACCGCAAGAGAAAAAAAATTGAGGCAGCTTCGCACTAGGGGGGGCCAAGCCTGAAAGAAGTGCGGAGCTGGGCAGCCTTCTTTGTTTCTCTTCGGTTTTTTCCTCCTCTTTCTTTTTCTCCTTCTCTGCCTTTTTTTCTGTCTTTATTTCTATTTATTTCCTCCTCTCTCTTTATCTATTTCTTTCTATTTCTTGCTCCTTTTATTTTGCTTCCTATTTTTTTTCTGTTTCTCTATTTTTCTATTTCGCACTTGCTTCCTTTTTTTTTCTATTTTTATACGTGCTTTTGCCAGCGTTAGGCTGAGCTCACGAGTTGTTTTTTCTTTGCTGGTGATGATAAGTGATAGTCATCAAGGCGCTCGTAGAACAAGAGGAAGAAGACTTGCGCTCAATATGCTACACAACAAGCTTTACGCCAAGTGACGACGAGAGCACACGACAGCATGCAACAGCCTGATCCCCTAAAGTGCTCCGAACCTAAAAGCAATGTACTGGCTTTCGGCACCTTGTACGGGAGCCTTGTTCACAATAAAAGCGAAGAAGGGTGAGCTAACAATTTAAATGTAAGGATTGATTATGCGCTGGTTGAAATAATTACAACCAAGAAGACACGCAGGCTGACTGAGGTTAACGGGAGAAAGCGCAACTTTCAATTGGATTGTTTCGTGCGTTCTTCACATATGGGTATATCTAGTGCAAAGCACACGTGTGAGCGATAAAGAGGTGCGAAGACTGTGGAACCAGCGGTAATGGTGGCCTTTTCCTCATCCTCACCCTCGATTTTTTGTTTTTACGGGCTCAGAACACGGAATCACCCGCCCTACGACGCTGCTTCGCACAAGCAACTTCGGCGCGGTTAGCCGGGTCTGCCCGCAGTCGCTGCATTCGATCTCGGGCGGCAATGTGACTAACTTGCCGCATAATAGCAAGGTCTATCCAAATAGGTCGCGAAAGTTCGGACGAAAAGCGGTCCAGAAGCTATTGCGAGCGACATCAGCATGGGGAGTTATGGGTGCTGCGATTGAAGCGCGACTATGTTTGGAGGGAACAAACAGTAATAGTGAAAAACCAAGTTTAAATCAAAGGCGAAGAAATCGTTATGTTTTGCAAATGACATTTATTTCCCCAGAAATATTACGTAGGTGCAATGAGCAAAAAATTTATGACAGTGAGTGTTTTATTATTACGAAAAATCTTTTGCGGAGCGCCCTCTGCGCACGCCATTACTCAGTGCAGTCCTTGCGCTGCATGGAAAGGCGCGCTCGTAAAATTCGTCTGTGATGACACACCCCCTCACATGTTTTAGTATTCCGCACATGCTTGCGTCCTCTGAATTATTTTGGTGAAAATTTAAGCTGTGCTGTGCGCGAAGTTGTGACTTGCGTTGCATCGTTGGTGAACGTCTCGAGTACAGTGTCCAACGGGCAGCGGGCAATAATACGGATAGCATTTAACGTCGAGTATTTGCTTCGGTACCTGCGGAAACGATGTGCTGTGCAAGGATTCAGTAGCAACACACGTATGCCTGGCGACACACGTCTTCTAGATAAGAAACAAGGGCAACGGTTAGGAGGACTGTGCTCACTGCACTTTCATGCATCAGTATTCCTGCGGCCCGGTTTTCGCGAACACGTAGTGCGTACGGTTATTCGTGTTATCGGTGAGCAGACTGCTAAGTTATCTATCGCGCTACAATTCGCATACCTGCATTCGCATACGTAACGGTAATTTATCGGAGCATGAGGCAAACCGAAGCGCATGTAGTGTCCGCACACTTTTTGTGCTTATTCACTTGGTGCTCATTGTGTGCAGTGTAATATAATTTAGTTATTGTGACCATTGAATAAAACTGAAGTGTCATAATTTTGGCGGGACTAAGCGTCATTTCTTCTTGTTAGAACTGGAGAACAGAAGACATGTGCACACTAAAGAACCTGCGTATGTGCGAAGTAAATAAGCAACGCTGCAAATATGAACGGTATGCTGCTGCTTGCTTTAATCCATTTGCCGAAGATGCAAGGAACGCTGAATAAAAGTTCCAAGAATAGGTTTCCTAGTGAAACCGAGGTGAATTCAACGGTAGTACACTTAAACATTAGTATCTAGTCATAAGTCGATATTAGTTTAGCTGGCGTTGACTTGAAGCGCACTCGTGGTGGACTCGCCGGCAATCGCTTTAGCGCGAGCCCTTAGCGATAAGGGGACTACGAAAGCTAATTTGAGATCAAATTTCGCGCTTGTGCCCACAAAATGACATCCCTTCCTTACCAGCTATTGCGTCACATCCGCTTTATTTTTTGTTCCGCCGGAAGTGTTCCCTCCTCACACAGATGGCGCTAAGCCCCATGAGCAGCTGATTAGCCGCCATGTTCTGAACGTATGGGCTTCTATGGAAGCTTCGCTACCAGTTACATTTACCTTGTAATAGCCTCTTCTTTGGGTATCGTGTTCATATTAAAAGCAAAACTTTTCCAGCACATTACAATGGGATCAACACGTAGACTTTGTCATAAAAAAACTTAGCGGCATCACAGGGATGCTTAATACGAATAGATATCGACTACCAACACCTGTAAAACTATTAGTTTACCACTCGTTATTTGCAACGCGCATCAATTACGCACACCTTGTTTGGGGCACTACAACTGAATTTAACCCGAAGAAAATACACACATTACAGAAAAAGATAATACGCATTATAGCAAACGTACCATACCAACATCACACTGACTACCTCTTTATACAATTCAACATCCCTACAATCTACTCACTATACAATCGTTCCTTGCTTCGAGTATGGCATTCAAATAGAAACTCGGAAACTAGCATATTTAATGAAATAGCTTGCTTACACAAAAATGCTTCCACCTACACTGCACGTCACGGAGAACTATATTTTATACCCCAATCAAGAACAAACTATGGCATGCAAATGTTACAAAACAAATTACCGAGATTACTTAATTCCCTACATCATGCTGGATTTGAAACTTCAAACATAACACGGTCTAAATTGGTCTCTATCATCCAGTCACTCTTTTAGCTTATTTTATGTTGTAAGTTACAACTACCTTTTAGAAGCGTGAACTTTGTTTTTGTTAATCTGTTGGTTATGTACTGTACACTATTTTGTAATTGTTGTATGCTCTATATTGTATAAGTTATGTCATAATTGTTGTAAGTGATGTCGAAGTAATGATGTGATGTTGATAAGTGATGTCCACTTTCTGCCACCACATGGCACCGGGGGGCTAAGATCTTCTAAAGCTGCTTATCGCAGCTTTTATCTTAGCCCCCACCATTGTACAACCAATGGAAACAAATAAATGAAAAAATGAAATGAAATATTTGGTCGCCCCATGTCACGGCTACGTGTGCTCGGCGCTAAGTCTCAACGGGCTGTGTGTCGTCGCGACGGTGACACCGAGTATGGCGGTATTGGCATCCAGTGACGTGCTTTGGGCTCCACGTGCCCCGCTGTGCGAGGAGAAATCTGGCAAAGTCATGTGATCTCTCAGCGGACAAGCAATATTGGCGTGGCTAGGCGGTATAGGTGCGCGGTAACCAGGAGGGGCGGCGTGAAACCATGGCTCAACTAGGCGAAGCACGATGCAGATATGCGAGGTGGTTGGTTGCTAGACGACCGAAGTGACGTCATGGCTAGACGGAGCAGGTGCGTGGTAGTGGCAGCTTTGATTTGGGCGAGTTGGTACATGCTTAGCTGGGGAAAACAGCGTAAAAAAAGGCTCGTCCATTGTACTGTGTTCCTGTGTCCTGGTCCCTTTTTGCGCTGTTTTTCCCAAGCTAAGTAGCAGCTTGACCCGACGATGCAGAGCTCTGCAGCATTCAGGCGAAGCGTGGCGCAGCTGTGCCAGGTGGTTGCTAGGCAACGCGCAGTGACCTCATAGCTAAGCGCAATTTTTGCGAACGCGGTGCGGTGCAACAAAAAGATTAAACGTCTAAAAACACAACACCCTCACCTATACAGCGTCAGCCTTTTGCGTGTTCACTACCGAATTCACTTCTGCAGAAGATCATTGGACGGACGGTATACTGACAAAATTTGGTGAGACACAGTAAGCACTATGGCCAGACACTATTTGAGCATGGCAGAAGAGTTTGGAGAGATGCGGTGGAAAAGGGGCTTTTTTACAGTCCAGTAAGGAAAGAAAAAAAGGCGAAAAGATGAGGCCACAGAGCACATCAACCTCTCTGGTGGCTGCCCACCGGATACGGTGCAGTGCACTCTTCATAAAGACCGAAATTTAAGTATAGAGATAAAGGCCAAAAAGTTAAACTACCTCATTGCGCATAAGACTGACCTGAGCCTAATTCTATCAAAATAAACACTGTAGAAATATTGGAGCAAGCTTCTGCTAATAAATTTAATTAGAACTTTGTTAACCTTCCTAGTATTTTGAGCACTTTAATGGGGCGAATAGACACAATGCCTTATCGCTGGCTGTCTATTATATTCTGTCTTCGTCTTCCTCTGCTTCCCTAGCCGAGCCTGCGCCCGCGCCCAAGTTCCGTTCTGTCTTTACATTTGGCCACGCTGCGAGCACGGAGTCCTGCTAAAAAAATGACCCTTCTCTGGCGGCGGTCGTTTCCTCTCCGGTGAAAACATTAAGAGGTCCTGGGCCATGAACCATCATCGGCAGCACTTATACTTCTGGCGGGTGGCATTGGCTGAGTCGTTGAGGCCGGTCACCGCCACGCTGCGTCTTGTTTAGGAAGTCGGATGACGATCTGGTGAACGCCATTGGCTATGTCGTGGCGGTCGTCGCGCGCTTAGCAGGAGATTACACCGTCGCTATTAGGTGCTTAAGTCTAACCCATATATGTCCATGTCAGCATGCTGAGCAGGTAAATACTTGCCCAATGAATCATGCTTGCGAGTTCGGTCAGGCTGCAACATCTAGCTTTCATGGTTTGGCCCAGGAGCTTATGCGCACTGCACTCTGCTGCTCCGTTGCTGCAAGGAAGAAAAATGCTCTTTGGGGGGTTCCGTACCGCGGCCATACGAGTTGGCTGCACCCCACGCTGCAGACGCCAGGGTTGTACGGAGGTAATATCTCGCCGCTTCGTGCGGGCTAGTCTCCATCTGACCGATGAACTTCGGGTTCCCCGTAGGCGCAGACCGCCTCGTGGTGATCCGTAAGGCAATCAGGTGGAACGCTGGAAGTGAGAATAAGCTGCTCGTCCAGAATCGCATGCGAGATGGCCGGAAGGACCGATTCTGGCACCGCCTGCCTGCGGCGCATCGATAGCCTCGGCCATGCTGTGGCCTGCAGATCCCGACACAACAGGCGGATTTTCGAGAAATATGTCCTCAGCAGCCATGGATTTCTTGACCAAAGCGCCCGCACAGTCGGCCAACGACTGCCGTGAAGTCGGCAGATGTGCCTGCGGCTGGTCAATCAGGATGCCCTAGCTGCAGGATATCTGTGGCTGCGGTATTCGAAGTTTAGAAGTTGTGGCCGAGAAAATGCTTGGAATCAGGCAGCGGAGCTTTACTCGGCCGCCATCTATGGTTAGCTGAAGTGCGCCATACAAGAGGTAGTCAGCTCCCAAAACAATGTCAGCGCGCAAGTACTCGAAGGCGGTAATGGCTGCAAGGAACTAGGCTTCGGTTTGGATCTGCAAATCAAGCGCGCCGACAGGCAAGGCGCTCCTACCGAGGCAGCGCAGAGGTGCCTCGGATCAAGGCTGGGGGGCGACTGGCCCATGGTGTCGATGCAGTGCAGTACGTGGAGCTCCAATTTGGACAACCGCAAGCTCACCGATTCCGTCGACATGGACCTGTACCATAAGAAGGGGCCACGTTCGGTATTGGGTGGCTCGATGTCATGCATGTAATGGTGCGACGTCGTCAATTTGGTCACCGAAACTCGGCTGGAAGTCCTCCCTTTGGACTGGCTGTGAAAACAAACCCAGTCCGGTGTTCGTGCGAGGCTAGCATTCCAAACTGCCTGCCGATCTGGAGCTCAGGAGGTGCTCACGGAGCTCAGAAGGTGCCCCTCCTCGGTATTGGTCTGATAGAGCACGCATGTGCCACGGCGAACCCAGCTGAAAACAGCGATGAGCCTGGCACTCCATTCCAGCGAAGAATGTTGCTTCATGCGCACGTATTCACGCCAAGCCTCGGTACCACCACGAAAGCGGTTGATGGCCATCTGTCATTTATTATTACCGGGCTAGGCATGGCGAGAGCCGAGCACATCGATAGTCACAACCGGAGGCCTCAGAGCTCCGGCACTTCTCAAAAAGAGCGGTATACGCTAAGGCGGCCGGACGGAGCCCGGAGCTCAATGACGCCAAATGATCGAGCTGCTGTGAGAGTTGCGTGAGGGCACGCGAGAGCTCTGCGCCGCTGTCGGATGAGGAGCCCGATGAGCAAGAAATCACGTCCTCCGGGTATCTGGTAGTCCTAGTACTGACGAAAGCGATATCCACAGCCAAAGGAAGGTGGAGGGCGTCCCTTGGCGGCTCAGGTGTTGGTAGAGTCCTTGCTACGGGATTCACGCCTTTGGGAGCGTGAAACACGTTTCCAGAAATGAGGGTGGCGACTTGGGCTAGGTGTCATGATGATTTCTACAGCGCAAACTGAGGACAAGGACACACAGACAAACGAGGACAAACGCTTGTCCTTGTTTCTCTCTGTCTGCGTTTCTCTCTGTCCTCAGTTCGCGCTATAGCGATCACCCAGAAAGGAGGAGCCCATGTGCCGTCAAGTCGTGAAATGCCAGCGTGGCGTGCGTGAAGGCCAGCCGCACAGGAGACTTGCAGGCCTCCCCCGAACTGTGCTTGGTGCTGCGGCAGGCATGCAGGATCCATGACCGAAGAAGCGCGGACGGCGTTCCTAAGGACGGGTCCGCAACCCGGAGGCGCACGCGCACAGGTGGCTTCTGTCTTCAGGCTTCGTTTCGACGACTGCGCCACGGTGATCAGCCAAATCGACACAACGCCTGATCCCTGGCTGGCTGTTCTATTATCTGTCCTTGCCTTCATATGCTTGCCTTGCCGAGCCTGCGCCCGTGCCCGAGCGCCGCTCTGTCTTTATTAGTATACTGATGATCTCCAACTGAAACCCATGAAGTGTGTTTTTGACATTTTTCTGTCCTGTTTAACGTAGACCTTCAACTTATACAACGCTAAAGGTGCCTTCCCTTCTGGCATGCAAAATGTTCACGTTTCTGTAATTTTCAAGAAAGGTGACAAAAACGACCTGGGGAAGTACGGACCCATGTTTGTGCTTCCAGTTTTTTTTGTGCTTCAATTTTTTTTTTCGAAAATGGTTGAAAATATTATTTCTCATTGGTTTAATAAATTTCAGAGAAAACCATATCGTGACAAAAGCCCAATGCAGCCTTCGTAAACGCGTTTCAACAAAATCTACACACTTAGAAGAAAAAAATACATCTCGAAAAAAACTGTTACATAGCATATATTATAATCAAACAGGAATCGGTAGTGTGCAATACCTACTAACACCAACATATCGTTCTAAAAGATGCCAACACACACATAAAATACAAGAATACTCATTCAGAACGACTAGTTTTGCCAACTCCTTCTTTGTAAAAACAATTAGAGAATGGAAGGAACTAATTGAAGATATAGTAAAATTGAGTGACAACAGTGCTTTTTTCTCGTCGTTGTGAATTGTGACATGTGTATTACACCTTTTATAACTGTGTGTCTTGTGTCATAATGTACTAAAATTTTGTTAGCGTGCTGCTATTGCTATATGTTGTTTTAATTATATTCTGCATACTCTTATTGAGTACTGTCAATGAAATGTCATTAACTATATTGACTTTGTATGTACAACCCCCCCCCCCCCCCCCCTGCAGTAATGCCACTACGGCGTTGCAGGAACTATGTAAATGTAAATAAATAAAATAAAAAGCGGATCTTTGTTAAGGTGGCAGTTTCGCGACTTCTTCAGCATCTTTTCCGCAACAGACACCAGAGTAGCCGGTTGGTATCCTCCTCTAGATGGTCTACCTGCTTGAGGAAACTAACTGTTGCTCTGAGTGGGCAGGACTTGTTAAAAGCATTCAGCAAGCTCACGATGGCGATGCTACGTTTGACGAGCTTAGAGTGGGATGAGCTAAAAGGTAGCAGTGCTTTGGTTTGCACCCGGCTCGTACTGCCAACACAAATGGCCAGTAGAAGCGCCAACTATGGGGGGGGGGGGGGGGGCAGTGGGGCTCGTGCCCCCCCCCCCCCCCCCCCCGGATGGCTTTACGGGGGGGCAGAGCCCCCCTCCGGCCCCGGCTGAGGATTTTTAATCTGAGGATTTTTAATGGTGGTGGTGGGGCGCGGTCCCCACCACGCCGCCGACGCCGGGTGACATCGTGAGTTAAAGAAGTGCTTTGCATTTAAATCCTACGTAGGAAGGTGGCGGAAATTTCATTGGCGCGCCCCGCGCGCTCGCAGCTGTTGTTTTGCGGACGCCGCGACAGAGCGACGCAGGACGAAGCCGCCATGAGATGCTCCATTTTACATCGCATCTACAGAACTTGTTGAATGTTGTGCACGGTAGATGGCATCACAGGCCAATCGCTCCGGCGGAAACACCGGGGCGACGAAGAGGAGAACGAGCGGCGAAGCGCGCGAAGCGAGAGCGCTCGCAGTGCGGACTACTACTACGCCGGACGCCGGGTGACATCGTGAGTTAAAGAAATGCTCTGCATTTAAAATGGTCTGCCTGTGTTTTACTTTTTATTCTTTAAAATTTACATATGCACTAAAGAATGAAAGGGGCTCCATAAAGCAACGTGTCATCACCTGGGATAGTTTGAAGAAAACTTTGCAATATTAACTTTATTAACGATAAAGAAAATCTCGCTTACAAGCTCAAGGTTTTATTTTTATTATCTCGCTCAGTATCATCCACGCGACTTCATATCTCAATATCAGCTTGTGCTAACGTGTATGTCACGAAGGAAATTAATGGAATTATATTTACGTGCATGATAAATAAAAGAAAAACGAATGTATGCCCGGAATGGCTGCACTGACACTGAGTGAGCCAGCTTTAGAGTTTTTCCTGGGGACGCTTTGTAAATACGATCTAGTCAAGTCTTGCTCTAATAAACTCGAAGTCGTTGACCATTCAAGTTAAGCGTATTGATTCAACACGTGCGTCGAGATACTTTAACCTCACGTCAAGTGCAATCGAAACGCAGTTATAAGCTAACGAGGACGGGAAAGTTCACCTTAACCGGTTACATGATGCAATAATGACTTGTACCCGAAATTGTATGGTTTGGTTCATCGGACTCGAAGCGTTCACGTGGCCTTTTTCAAACGTGTCTTCACTTAATTATTTAAAATACGCATGAAAATGTATTCGATTATCGTTTGGTCGCTATTTTTTTTTTTTGCATGGTGAGCCGCATTTAATAAACAATTATAAACGTTAGCTAATTCCTGGGATGCATACCTTTAATAGCTTTAAATTACTCGCATGTTTCAACATGCTTATTCTGGCACAAGATTTTCTAAAATTAGCCTACGTTTTGCGTATTTTCTATCTGTTCTCTGTCATGTTATAACCACGTTGCGCTGTTTTCATGTTAGATTTTCCTTCTTGTAACATAAATTGACATAGCACCGCAGTTTTGGTTTCGACTCGCCAGGAAATGTATTTGGTTTCTAAACAGCCGAGGTTACAACAGGCACGCAGAGTTGCAATGTGTGTACTCGGGAATCTAATAATTAGAGAAACGCAGAGAACGTTAGAAACCCGAATGGATGCGGTATTTTTGTCCCAGAATGGAGAAGGTACGAGGGGCGTCAAAATCGCTCCTTTATTCAGGCTGTGAATTTATGCAGTTCAAAGCCTTCCGGACATTCAAGTGTTTGAGATTTGACAATTCCTCCTTAAAGCGCTACAAAATACATGTTTCATTGCTCAAGAAATTGTCATCGCATATTTGACGGGACATTCCCTTCAATCGTTCTGCACCGAACACCAATTCTTTCAATTTTTTTGCAGTTCCTTGCTTTGCAGAATGGACAAGTATCTCATAAAGCGACCACGATTGTCTGCTGAATTGCCCAGAAATCCTCCCGGCCTCTGCGATGCAGCTGATGACCATCCAACCCACCATGGCGGAACCTCTGCGCCTTCCATGGACACTTTGGGTGCCATAAGCGCTGCTACTGCTGACACACCCAGGTCTGCGAGTTTGTCGGCTCCGAATAAAGGAAAGGTCCTGGAATCAGCTTCAAAGAATGGGGGTGCCACAACTGGAAAACCAAGCACTCATGGGCGTCTTGAACAGATTCGGCCGGGGCCCACTAACGGCAACGGTGGACGAGGGTTTCGGAAGAGTTGGCAATCAACCTACAGCTGGCTTTCCTACAATGCACAAACCAGTAAGGTGTATTGTGACATCTGCGTACGTGCTACTGACAAAAAGCTTCCACTCCCGCGTACATCCCGAGTCAAAGACTCGCTGATCGCTTTTGTCGAAACTGGCTTCCAGCACTGGAAAAAAGCTTTGCAAAGGTTTAAAAGCCACGAAAATTCGGCATCGCATTGCGCAGCTTCCACAGCTCTGACAGCTTTAAACGTGGGGCTGAATGTGGCATCTGCTCTCTCAGAGTCTAAGCAAAACCAAATGAAGGAAAGCCGTAAAGCTCTGATGGCTATATTGTCATCCATTCGCTTTTTGGCTTTCCAAGGTCTGGCGTTGCGAGGACACGATGATGACGAGGGGAACTTGAAGCAACTGTTACTGCTGCGCGAAGCCGATGTGCCGGGACTAGCAGCATGGCTAAATAGAACAGGCTATAAATGGATCTCCGGTGACATCCAGAACGAGATGCTCGAGTTAATAACACACAGCATGCTTCGCTCCCTAATGAAAGAAGTGCACGGGGCAGGGTTTTATGCGGTTATTGCTGATGAAACTTCTGACATAACTACGCAAGAGCAAGTATCCTTCTGCTTTCGGTATGCTAAGGAAAACTTGGAAGTGAAGGAGGTATTCGTTGGATTTTATGCAGCTGCGGACACCAGAGCCCGTACACTTTTTTGTATTTTGAAAGATGTGCTTTGTCGATTCAATCTTCGGATTGAGAACTGCCGTGGGCAGTGCTATGATGGGGCTGCAAATGTTTGTGGCAAGAGCGGTGGGCTTCAGGCCCTTGTTCAAGAGGTAGAACCAAAAGCTTTGTATGTGCACTGCCTTGCGCATACACTGAACCTGTCTTTGCAAGATTTGTGCACGAAAATTGACGTCTGTCGGGATTTTGTTAGCTTGTTTACGGACCTCGTCAATTTTGTTAGAACTTCCCCAAAGCGTCTCAGCTGATTCCAGCAGTTTCAGAAAGAGGAAAATCCTGCACTCAGTTTTGCAAAACTAGGTGGACGTTAAAGGCGCGCTCTATCCGATCGGTCTCCGCTAACTACTCCGAACTAACCAGATTCCTTTTTACTCTTTCTTCGGAAGAGAAAAATGACACGGGCGCCAAAGCGAGTGGTTACGCAAAAACGCTTCAAAAGTTCGACAACTATTTTCTACGGAGGCTCATGCTTCTTGTCTTTGAGAGGTTGGAAAGTGTCAACTCCGCTCTCCAAAAGAAGAGCCTACAGTTCACCCGTGCACAGCATTTAGTTAAGGCTGTTGAAGAGATCATCGGTCAACTACGTGACGACTTTTCCAGTTTTTGGGCGGATGTGTCTGATGAAGCGCGCGAAATGGACATCGGGGCCCCAAGAGTTTCGAAGAGACCGGTGCAGGCACCACGTCGGTATGATGAAGGGTCGCGCGCACATGACTTTAATTCCCCCCGAAGCTTTGTACCGGCAGCGGTTCTATCTAGTCATCGACACGGTGCATGCATCGCTGCGCACGCGGTTTCCGCCAGTAATGTGGTATCACATGAAGCAAGTCGAGCAGTTCGTAACAGGTGATACTGACGGCACGTATCTATGCGAGTTCTACAAAGATCTCAATGATGTGCGTCTTCAGCTTCACCGCAATATGTTACTTGACATAGCAAAGCAACGTGCAACGAGTCTTGTCACATTTCAAGATGTGGTCGACTTTCTTTCGGGAAAAGCAGGTGAACCCTTGAGGGTGCTCCTTCCAGAAGTTGTCAAGCTTCTACAAATCGCCATGACGATTCCTGTGACTTCCTGTTCGTCAGAAAGATCTTTCTCGTGTCTCCAGAGAGTTAAAACCTACCTGCGCTCAACGATGGGACAGGCCAGACTTAACCATACCGCCTTGCTCCACTGCCACAAAGAGCAGGCTAGGCAAGTGGATCTGAATCTTGTGGCCAACGAGTTCATTCATCGAACGGTAGTTAGAGAAAATACGTTTCATGTTGAAATCTAAGACTACCGTTCTCAGGAATACGCTCTAAAATATCGTCCGTTGCCGAAGTTTGTTATTTTCTCAGCCATGTGTATCTGTTTTTATTTATTTGTATAGGATGACTGGTATATGGAAAAGCTTTAACAGTTTTCTTATGTATACAGAATTACAGGTACATCGAAGAACTGTAATAATTTTCTTATTTCCGTGTTCTCAGAGTGCATAAAACCATTGTGAAGTCTGAAGTGTAAAATGGTCTTGGATCGCTAGCCCCAGTTCTCTGTTCTAGGCTACAAATTCAACTAGTTATACGTATACAAAATGTAATTTACATCTCTTTTCCGCAGCATTATTTGACATATCATTCGTAGGAATTCTTAGTTGAATATCTCCGCGAAAGGCTGAAATTCTCTGTTGATATTATGCACGCGTTGGCATTGATAAGACATGTTCATTGTTTCCTTTTCTTTCTTTGTGAGTCATTTTGTGAGTGGTCGCGTTAGGGAAATGTAAAAAAAGAAAAACAGCAGTGTACGATGAAATGACCGAGCAGATACGTCATGAGTGCTTGTATGTTCACTCTTTACTTTTTTGAAGTGTAAGCGTTTTGTAACCGTTGCATTGATAATTGCTGAACGTGTACCTTACGTATGCCTGTTCGTTATAAATGTATTATGCAAAAATGAAAATATTAAAAGCTTCTGATTACGGAGCCATGATTTGTTCCTGTGCACTACTTTCAAAATGAACACTTCTGGCGTACCTGCGTATCCAGTCCAGAAGTTTCGTAGTATATAGGGTATTTCAAAATACATTTTACTCGCTAAAATGGCCAGCAAAATTTGGCTCCTTCGCGCAACAAGTAGGAATATTTCTTGAACACCGCTTGCTCTTAAATGTTTTACTGGTCACGTTTATGCAACAGATTTTTACCTCCGAACTGCCCATTAAAAGAAAAACAAATCGACTCGTTTTTTTTTTTTTTGTGCTGATGGTAGTCATGCAATATTTTTGGAAAACTGCGACCAGTAAAACACGTATTCAAAGAAATTTCTACTGGATGAGTGAAACCGCAGAAGTTCACTGTTCATAGATTCGCGGGACGTCTTATTTGGGGACACCCCGTAGTTAGCCGACACAATGTAAAAGAATTGTGGTGAATTGGGCCTGTTGGTTGACATCTTAAAACACTTCGTAGCGCAGGGAAAAACAGACACAAAGAAACGACACCAGACAACATACGAGCGCTCGTATGTTGTCTGGTGTCGTTTCTTTGTGTCTGTTTTTCCCTGCGCTACGAAGTGTTTAAGACAATGTAAAAGGCCTTGACTAGTGCAGGTGCCCCTTATGATGATGATGATGATGATGATTAGTGGTACCTTCTTTGTAGCGGGGTGATGACGTGTCATCTCATAGGGACCCCCCCCCCCCCCCCCGCTTTCTCCCCCCTCCCTTCGCCGCTTCGAACCGCACTCCAGGTCTGCCCCCCCCCCCCCCCCCCCCGGAAAAATAAGAAGTCTACGCCACTGGGCCAGTTGATAAAAACGGGGTAGCTCAGCGGCAAACCGTGGCCTGCTCTAAGTACGCTATGATGAGTGCGAAGCTACAAAAGTGCAGCTTTAACACCCATGACATACGCATCAACGAACGCTCAGTAAGTGACAAACGCCCTGTACCAAAGGGCAGGACGTGGTTCAGTATTGGAGAAAAAGTTTCCCTGTGTGATACATGAGAATGGTGGTGAGGACACTATAGTGTAGCTGGTTTTGTGGTGCAATGAAGTGAAGCACTTGGGCGATGAGAAAATACTTCACGCATGAAAAAAAAAATGCTTATCTACAAAGGGGCGACACTTTAAAGGAGCCGGTGTGATGTATTGCGAGACGAGTTGCGGCGTCGGGGTGACGCGGAGTGCGTCGCTCTTCAAGCGAGGCATAGGCAACGTGACGAACTTCCTGAGCTCCACGTAGAACACAGTACTCGAAGAACGAGTACCGGCCCGTAAAAGACCGAGTGGGCGACGAGACAGTGAAATTCTATCCTGCGGTTTTCTGTCAGCATACCGACAAAAGAGGTCCCCTTGAGTGACGAGAAGCGACGAACAACTTCAAAATTAATCTATTGGTGAAAGAAAAGCGCCCTCAAGATTAAGGGGGTAATAGAAAAAGTTCACCTAACCTTCACAAGTAGGCAATAACAAGGTCCACGAACAATGGGCGTATGCGCATTAATAGAAAAATATTGGGCCAATCCATATCGAAAATGAAGCTATGTTCGATGTTTTTGCCCGCTATCTGTAGCACGAACGCAATGTTATTATTATTTTTATTATTATTATTATTATTAATCATCCTGTCGCTCAAATCAGGAATTATAACAGGTGTACCGTTTACAATACAAAACCAACATAGTAGCACAGCTTAGATATCGCATATCACAGTGTCAATGTACAAAGGCATGTCAATATTAGGTATAAATAATGAAGTAACATATCATCATCTTAATAATCAGTGAAGGACAATTTGTAGCCATACAGGCCGGCTCTGTAATACATTATGTCCTAGAAATTAAACTGTTGGCATTATCAAACAACCGCGTTTGTAAGCTGTTTCTCCTTGACATCGCTCAGCTTTGGTCAGCGAAACTTATAGTATGCGTTAGCAGAGGAAATGTTTGTGAGTACACAATTGACGGCAGTTTTGACGTGCCGTAAACTCGGGTAACAAAGTCGGTCGCGTGAAATTGTTCTGCAGTGAATCTTCACGTTTCACGTTTTGTAGTGATGTTCTATTGCTGAGTAGGCGACTGAATGCAGAAGTTATCTTTTGCGCGCCCTTGAAATTCAGCTCTATGAAGCGCAGCAAGCTAACTTTTGTTCACACCATTTTTCCGCAAGACAACGAATCGGCAACACATTTTTAAGACCCTTTCTCCCAGTGAAATCATTTCCTTCAGCATTCAACGTAGCTCTGTGATCACTCTTTCGTTTATTCTAAAATTGCCACATAGCGTCATCGATGCAACGAAGGAAATATACAGTGTGCGCTACTAGAAAAAGAGTTGCGTGAACTTAGTGTGGCAAAACAGCAAAGAGAACAAGACAAAGCGTTGTCATCCGAAAGGCAGACAATATACATGCACGCAAACAATGACACAAGAAAAATGGCACAAACGGTATCGAACGGCTCAGCCTGCCGGCATAAGTATTACTTTGCATAAATGTTTACAAGACTCAGGCAATAGTGGATTTGTGCACTTAGATTTGACCGTTGAAGAACCCCATGTATTTAAAATTTCCAGGACCCTCCGCTACGGCGTCCCTGGTAGCCATGTCATGCTTCTGGCTCGTAAAACACCAGAAATGATCTCAATTATCCCTTAGAACCCCAAGAAATGTAAAATTATAAAAGAGCCTGTTTTCATTTTCCGACCTAAATGCCCTAACAGATGGCGCTGCAGAAGTGACATGATATTTTATCTTTAATATACAGACTAGTTAATTTTTTGCATCAATTTTTCTCCCAAGAGAGCAATACTTTGAATTCTGCGGTAGTAAATAAATCTTCACTTACTGTAATTACTGTATACAGTGAAACTTCAAGGGCCCCCCTTGAACACTTCGTTAAAGGGAAAGTTCGCTTAACTGAAGTAGCCATGTTGCAACTTGTTATCAGGAGCATCAGTTGTTGAAAGCAAATTTGAACCTCTTCATTGCTGCTTATCTGAATGTGAATTTCTGCTCATTTAGCATGTTTCGAAGAATACTGTAATCTTGCTACACGTGTGCACTCATGAAGTGAGTCACTGTGTCCAAGCTTCCACAAACCTTATCCGGCACAACACTCTGCTGGGCAGCGAAGTGCTGCACCTTTTTTCAAGTACATCTGTGCTTCTTTAGCTGAGATTCTTGATGATTCCTCTACAGGGTTACTTCTTCGTCCTCTTCTTCCTGAGGTAGGATGCTCGCTACAATCTCTTCCGTACACAGAGTGGCGCATGTCTCAACGCGAGAGTCACGGGTGACATACTCCTGAAAACGCAAAGCGCTGTCTGTACCCAGTCTTTTAGACTATTCCTGATCACTATGCCCTGAGAGGCATTGGACGGTGTCACGAAGTATGTTCCTAGAACTGAAATGCGCTCTCTGCTAATGTCGTTATACTGAAACGCGTTAGCATTGGGTCCATGCTAACGCGGGCTTCGGCGGGGGATTTAAAAAAAAAGCTGGTACAACTGAATGCTTTTCGTTTAACTGGCGTTCGTTCAAGTGGTATTTTACTGTATTCACTTTCTCTTGCAAGTGCCATACATATTTGATTCAAAACGTACCAGTGATTGTCTCAGTGGCGCAGGCCCTAATCTATTTCCTTCTCCCTATATGAAGAATGTAACATAAGGCCTCCGCATGATGATGAGTCTTCCACTCAGCCGCCACGTACAGCACTGCCAATGTAATTCAAGCGTCATTGTATTCCCTATAATGTTCATGGAGGGAACAAAATCATTCGGCAGATCCCACGCCTCGTGGGAATCGGTTTCATGCGGAGCAGCCGGCGAGTAATTTTCTATGATGCATGTTTTTTGCCTGAAGGCAAGCGTTACGAGGTGGATTGACGCTAAATGCAGTAGTTGGGTGCACATCACGGGCTTACCAGGAACGTCCACTACAGTGGCGTCTACTGGCGACTGCTCTGGGTTACTTATGATCTGTCATAACTTCAGCACTCACGTTAGAGCATATACGTCAGTATTATCGACACGAAATGTGCTTTACGGTGTGACGATGTGCCTACCACAGGTAAGTTTCGTTAGTATATTCCCTTGGGATCGAGCAATGCTTGAATATAGCTTGCTGAATCATAGGAATACAAATGTAATGTTTATTAGACTGCTATAAAGTGGATCCAACACTGGAACCACAATTGACGTTAACCTGGACTGACGTCTGTGTCATAAGTTTACATATGTATAATATTTATTGAGTTCTTATCAAATTAGATAGCCAGCAGTGCAATCATAATTGAAGTTGCACCGACCTTACGCCTGCATAGTGTCTTTTCCGAAAGCCGTTTCAAGACTTGGCGTGGATCTGCTGTAGAATACCTGGTGTCCACGGAGAACGCTTGGATTCAATTCCTGCTAAGATCCTGATTTTTATTGCGATAGCAATCATATGGACTGTCTCGACGGGTTGTTGCCGTCGAGTCCTAATCGATAAGGTCCTAATCGATAAGGTCCACCAGTGCATCGTACTCTCTACCCGCGGGTAATAGCGCGGGAACGGGGGCGACGAAGGCGGCTGAAGCGGAGATCAAACTAGCTGGCCCATCTCCGTCGCTCCGAGGCGCATGCGATAAGATCCCCCCCACCTGTTAGACCGGCCATCGAATGCTAAATCAGAGAAGAAACGCCCTGCCCGTCTTTCACGAGCGTGAAAAGACGCGAGGGGGGAGGGGGTCCCTCGAGCGACCTTTGATATTACGAGCGCGGTCGTCGCTGGCTCGCGCGCGTTATCTCGCTATGTCGGCAGCCGACAACGGGCGGCTGGCATACCCTTCTACGAGCTGCGCTCTGAACGCGAAGAGAATGTGCCAAGAGTGTCCCTGGAGCGGCCGGATTCTCATTTTGTAGAGTTGCGTGAGATCAGGTCCAAAAGAGTTAGCTGCCAGCCTTACTTATAAACATTACACTTTGTTGCTATTGCATTCATTGCTTCACCCTTGTGGTGAAACTGTGACTGTTTTCTGTTTGCATTCGTCGGGTCAGCGCTGCCGATGTCAATTTCTTAACGCTCTCGCATTTAAGTTACTACTGTCTCTCCTCGCCGTTCCAGGGTAGACGTGAACTTTCAATCACCTGTGGCGCATACCCGCGTACCGCGGCCAGTGGTGTACGGGTATGAGCCGCGCGTGTCCGGAGGGAAGGGTTTGCGACGTACGCGACAGCATTTTCACGTTATTCATGTCATGACCAGTCAGTCATATTCCTGAAACTCTCTTACCGTGCCATACAAATTTTGGTCTGCAACAAGTTAAAGAGGGTTCACGAAGCAACCAATGTAGGCTGCTAGACTGACAGACACAGACAGACAGACAGACAGACAGACAGACAGACAGACAGACAGACAGACAGACAGACAGACAGATAGATAGATAGATAGATAGATAGATAGATAGATAGATAGATAGATAGATAGATAGATAGATAGATAGATAGATAGATAGATAGATAGATAGATAGATAGATAGAAACTATCAAAGAGCCACCAGTTCGGTAAGAAATGCTTGGCATTTAAAATATTTCAGGAGTTGTGTATAACGACTGCATGTTTACTACAAGCAACGAATATCTAGAGGGACACTAACATGTGATCCTTCGTAAGCGGAAAGAAGCGTCTCATTTTGCTTTTCACTGTAGCTCAAGGCCGCGTTTAAGATTTTGCTTTCTATTTCTCTCTCACTTATATAATATATTCAGTGGGTAAATACAGTGGGTGTGATACGTACAAGAAAACAAGCAGGTACACGTACGACAATCCAATTATTTTATGCCGTTTTTTCACACAAGTTTTCTTCAGGCACAAAGGAATTGCTTTCTTGTGCGTGTACCTGCTTGTTGTGTTATAAAAACACAAGAAGCCATGCAAAATGCTAGACAAGGAAGGTAAGACGTGTTGGTTGACGCTCACTGCTTCTTTTGTTGCCTTGCTTGCTCACTGTTGTTACTTGTTTTAGCAATTCGAAGTGTTTTAAACAGAAACGGGTCATTCAACGCGTTTATCAGGAGCCGTCATCGTGAGTTCCATTGTGCCGCAAGCTACAGGCTATGCGAATTCTCTCGCACTGATGTAATATAACTTTATTGAGAAGCAACAAATAAGTTTCGTTCAAGAGCAGCGACCAATAGTTACATTACTCTTCAAAGTGCGTAAGATAAATATTGTACGCTGTTCTCCAAGGTCATGTGACGCTTATTCTTATATAGAAACGGGCATGGCCGGCCGCAATGTGTGTGCTCATGCTGTGTTCATTTTTAATGTTGACACAATTCTTCTACCAGGCCGATCGCGCAGGCGATCTACTGAATGGCGTGGGTGAGCCTATTGCTTTCCTTGCGCTGGATAAGTGTTCTCGTGACACGAATTGCTTTTAGGCAATGCGTCTTCTCGTGAAATCGATACCACGAAAAGGTATTGCGACAATGACATATGAAGAACTCAGCCAGTGATGTAGTCTCGCTGCACGCGTTATTCACGCTGTTCTCTTTAGTTGAGGAGACATAGCGAGGCCAGTGCACTTCGATGAATCCCTATGCAGCCAGACAACTGACGACAAAAAGTGTTAAGGTTAACCTTTCACTTTCTCAGAACTCGGGGCCCCCCTTCTCCATTTTATTTTATCCAAAAATTAATTTTTCTAGTAGTTTTCGGGAGGATTTCGAAAATTTTCGTGTCTCGTGTTTTGCCTCTGCTTTAAATTATTACTTAGCTTGCGGGTAATGTCTCGTTCACAAATTCTTTCTACACCTAACCTTTTTGGATGATCGTGCTGCTCAACACACCAGATGCATCTCCCCTTACGTAAATTGCGAACGTTTTCGGAAAGCTCTCCAGCAAAGGCACGACGCCGTACAGCAATGTAACTAGACAAAAATCTGCAGTGAGGGTGCATTTGATACCTGAACAAAAAAAAATCGCCGCCATATCCACAAAGTGAGTGATGTTAGAGGAGCTTGCTCGGAGATGATCGCGTAACCCGCGAATCCTCGGTACACAACTCCTACCATCATATATAGACGTGACAACGTTGTTATATATAGATTACATGCAGCGCTCGGGCGGCGAGCCCGAGCTGCTGCCGCGTTGCGAGCCCGCCGCGCTGCGGCCTTAGCTTTTGCGGTGTCATGCGGCCAGTGGCGTAGCCAGGGGGTGGCACACCGGGCACGTGCCCCCCCCAGAAATTTTTTTTCGCCATGGCATGCATAGCGAAAAAAAATTGGGGGACCCTTAAGCTTCGCCTTTAAGAGTTGAACGCGATAGTGATATCCCGTCCCTACTGCGTACTTCAATCACTTAGTGCATACTATGTAATGGGTAGTATGGTTTAAACCACGGAGAAATTATGCGCGGCAAATGTGGGAAATGTTTTCGAACTTGCTATGCACCCACTACGTGGTGTTAAGGGAATACGCGCAGTAAGGTGTGTGCCGTTTGTAATGGGTGGCTGGCTTTAAACTATGGAAATCGTTATGATAGTCACATATTCTGACGCCCGATGGCAATTTACGCTTGTACCACGCAATATTGCTGGGATATTACATGTTATACTGCGACGCCTATATAAAGGACGCTTGCGTTTGCGAAGCATGGAAGTTATTTTCACTGCATTTCCAAGCAAAGGAAGTTATTTTCACAGTATATCAAAGCAGAGGGCTGTGTGGTAGAACACCTGCTTGCCACGCAGACGACCCGGGTTCGATCCTCACTCGTACCCGAAAATTTTTATTATTTATTTTAATTGCATCTTGCTCGATTTTTCGGTCACGGACAAGATGATGATTTGTCGCTCATAACCAACGACGCCGACACCGACACCGACGCCGACGCCGGAATTTCTGCGAAACGAGCTCTTTAACGCTATCGCGTTAAAATGGCCATTTCAAGGAGGTGCCCCCTCCGAAATCAAGGAGGTGCCCCCCCCCCCCCCCCCCCCGAAAAAAAATGCCCCCCACCTCCCCGAAGGGAATCGTGAGGAAATGCGAATGCATTTCGCGCGCGCTTCACTCCATTTATATATGGTGGTTGTGGTTCGAAGAAGGAAAAGGCGCCTAATTTCTGCAGCCCGGTCGGGAGCACGGCGCAGCGCCTGTTTTTTTTTTCTTTTTTTTTTAATCGCGGGGGGCTCCGGCGAGCTCCCGCGATGCGAGCGCCTTCACGCACCAGAGCGCGCTCCTCCTCTCCACTCACTCTCCGCTACTCCGCCCGCACCACCTGCGGCGGTTGCTAGGGGCGAGGATAAGCGCGCGCGCCCGCAGCTGTTGCTATGGGAGAGGGAGTGAGAGCGGAGAGATAACACCTGCCGGCGCGCGGACACCGCCGCCAGACATAGCCCGACTAAGAAATGCATTCGCATTTAAAAAATTTCTGGCTACGCATAGGTCGGCAAAACTTGTGGAGCTCACTCAGACTCACTCATGAAATATATTTTGCGACTAGGGCACACTCGGACTCAGAATCACGAAAATTTTCATGAGCCGGACTCACTCGGACTCCACTCGCGAAAATTTTCTTCAACCGGACTCACTCGGACTCAAACTCACCAAAACATTACTCAACTGGACTCACTCAGACTCAGACTCACAGCTCAATGTGAGTCTAAGTGAGTCCGAGTGAGTCGACTCATGAGTCGGAGTGAGTCGACTCATGAGTTCGTTAGCCTAGAATTAGCTTTTTCGACCATGGTGTTAATCCTCTTTACACCAATATCTTACGTAATCGGTGATAATCCTGACGCATTTTGATATAGTACCTTAGAATACGAGCTACGAGTGCTCGCAAACCAGTAAGCTCATTTTTCTTGAATGACATGACAACATAAGATTTATTTATCGAGAAATTCCGTGCAAGAGTTGGCGGGGGAGGGGGAGGTCAAGGCACCCCCCCTACGTAATTCACGCCTCGGATCACAAATATGGAAATGGTGTATGAACGACACTGCTTTGGAATACGTGTGAGTAGACATGAGTATAAAGGTGAGTCCAGGTAAGGCTCACAGTAACGCTGAAGATGAGTAGATAGGACCATAGGTCGGCAAAAAAAGTGGAACTCACTCAGACTCACTCAAGTAATATATCTTGCGCTATAGACTCGCTCGGAATCAGACTCATCCAAAATTATTCTGAGCCGAACTCACTCGGACTCACAATCACGAAAATTTTCTTCCACCGAACTCACTCGGACTCAAACTCACCAAAATATTACTCGCCCAGGACTCACTCAGATTCAGACTCACGGCTCGATCTGAGTCTGAGTGAGTCGGAGTGAGTCTACTCATGAGTGAGTTCGCCGACCTATGGGCTACGCCCCTGCATGCGGCCGAGTGGTAACGAAGAAAAAGTTCACTGCGCGAGCTCCCGGCGAAGAGAAAGGAAGAGCACGTGCCGAGAGTGGTGTGCGTCGCCCCAGAGCCATATATACCCTTCGGGAGAGTTTGGCAATTCTTTCATCTCGCCGCTCTCCGCACGCCACCTCAGCGCCGCCCACTTTTCGTAACGTTCAACCAATCTCCCTGACGGCCGCGGCGAAGCCGCGCGGAGTGGTGGGTGCGGCGGTGGCCAGCCACCCCCCCCCCCCCCCCCACCCCGGGAGCAGCGCGCGTGGGGCTTACATATTTATCCTGGGATTTTGCGTGAACTGGTTGCGTGAATTGGTTGTTGTTGCGCGCTTGTTTCCTCAAATCATAGCTCGGAAGGAGTACGATCGTCTAGGCTTCCAAAAAAAGGAGAAGCGGCGGCTCTTTGGATTCAAAACACCGTGGTGCGTGTGCTCGCGCGACGTGTGCGTTTGTGTTCTCGCGCGGCGTGTGTGTGTGTGTGTCCTGAAGACACTCCAGGAGCCCATCTAGAGTTCTGGGTGAATGTATTTGCACTTGCTTCAGCACTTCAGTGTGTAATCCATGCATTATTAGGGCTACTACGGCCGAAGAAGGAAGCATAGGCTCAGCCAGATTTACAAGATGGCGTTTCTCAAATACTCGACAAGGGAGATTTGCTCGGCTTTGAAATTGAGCGCAGTGTTCCATCTTTGTACGCGATTTCTTCGGAATGTAGTAAAAAATTTTTGCTTCCGCTGGCTCCGAGAATCGTCACTGTCTTCCGTAATGCGCACCTCATACCAATTTTGCGCAACGCCTCTCAAGTAACCGCGCATGCTGGTAATTTTTTCCTGATCAGAGAGCCATTTGTTTTTCCCAGCGGCATATGCGTAGAACTCAAGCCAACTTTCTGGAGTTGAAGACACACCGTCGAAGGCATCGGGTTCTACAAACTTAGTTACCGGTTTCTCAGCATTTAGAGAGCTTATAAGCGATGCCACTTTTGGTTCTGTTGAACAACCCGTTCCTGTTGCAGCTGAAGAGCTTTCAAAACTAGGCTCACCTCTTCCGACGAAGACCGCGATCCTGAGCCTTTCCGACGCATCGGTTTAAGTACTAGGTCGTTGAAGGTTTCCAGACGCAAGTTCACTTTCACCGAACCTTTCCGTCATAGTTGGGTAGTGTCCACGGCTGCCTTTTCCACAACCAGGTTCAGGCTCGCCATGTGCGCTCCGAAATAGCTCGCCATTAGCGCTCCGACTTGTGCACGTACTTCCACGTAGACCCACAGAACGTCCACGCTGGCGTTTTGAAAACATACGACCGGCTTCGCCAGCGATTCTTCTGGCGTGGCATGTACACATACGTTCGCAAGTAGATACGTTCGTGCACTGAGTGTCAGCGACGGAAAGCAACTTGACATGCGTCTGGCGAATTACAACCTTTGCCGTGTCCAGCTCGGCCGTTTGATAGAATCGGCATCGATCTCTACGGCCCCCCTGCCTTGTACTCCTGCTGGAAATCGCTGGATTATTGTGGCCGTTGACCATCTCACCCGTTACGCCGAAACCGCCGCTTTGCCAGCCGCTTCAGCTCGTGATGTCGCCTTATTCATCTTGCGCAGCTTCGTCCTTCGCCATGGCGCGCCACGTGAGATGCTTAGCGATCGAGGGCGTGTGTTTCTTTCGCGAGTCGTTCAGGAACTACTCAGTGAGTGCAGTATTATTCATCGCTCCACTACGAGCTATCACCCGCAGACAAACGGTTTGACGGAGCGCTTTAACCGCACACTCGGTGATATGATCTCCATGTACATATCCTCCGACCATTCTAATTGGGACTTGGTGCTCATTTTCGTGACGTTTGCGTATAACACGGCCACACAAGCTACTACTGGGTTTTCACCTTTCTTTCTACTGTACGGATGTGAGCCCTCTTCGACGCTTGACACGATACTTACATACCGCCCGGATGCTTCCGAATACCGCCCAGTCTCCGAACTTGTTCAGTGGGCCGAAGAGTGCCGCCAGTTAGCACGTTCCTATACATCCATCGCACAAGGTCTCCAAAAAGAACGGCTTGACCAGGAGAAGCCTGCTCACACCTTCCCTGTAGGCTCATTTGTATGACTTTCTGTTCCGTGCCAGTCCCCCGGCCTCTGCCGAAAGTTTGCACAGAAGTACAATGGTCCGTACCGCATCGTTCAGTGCAGTGTTGTACGGAACGGCATTCCAAGGAACGACGTTCCAGGAACTAGTTCCTTTTGGCAGGAACGGAGGAACGCCACCGTTCCATTCATGATCGGTGGAAACTGTAACGGTAACTCGTTACGTTTAAGCAGGAACGGTAGAGGGAACGGCGTTCCTTCTGTGAACGTTCCACGGCATTCAACAGGCGCACGCACGCAGCACATCATGCAGAACAGAGCTGATGGGCGACCGTGTGAAGCGCGAAAATGTAGCGGTCGCCCATCACGTGACTACGATGCATCCTGGTTTTTACGTCAAGGCGCCCGCCGGGGGGCGCAGGAAAGCGAAAGACGCCGAGACTGACCACGTGCGAGAGGAACAGTTGATTTTTTACAGCAGAGATGTTATGCTCGAGGTTTCCATGTGTCGTAGAAAGAAAATTATCATCATTATGAACCAGCACGCACTCTCTTCGTCATCGCCATCCTCTTCCTGCTTCTCACCCAGAACACGGGCGCTCATTTGCCCGGCGTGGGATGCAACAAGCTGATGGGGCGAGAGAACGAGTACAGAGAGAGCGAAAGGAAGGGATATAGAGAAAGAGATAAATTCTCTGCTACATAATGTTTTAGGAGAGGCGAGATTCCACATCGCCTATCCACGATCTGAAGGCGAGCGTCGTAACCACTCGGCTATCTAGTTTTTTTTTTCTTTCATGGTATTTATTCAACATAGGCATAGCACTTTGAAGCAATTAAATACAGACAGAGAACTAATATGTTCATTTTGCTCGTATCGCGACCCAACGACGAACACATAGTACTGAAGAATTCCCGTTCATCTCTAGATCGAATGCATCAAAGAACTGTCATTTCCCCTTACACACTAGAACGGTTGTAAGGATAAACACCTCACCAATGCAATATACCATTCTGGCTGACCTTCCATTTGCTCGTATACACCTCTTCGCTGAGTGACCATATACTAATGAAGTAGAATTTGGAGGAAATTGTTGGCTATGTGTTTTTCTGGAACATGCGCGCACGCTAGAAGCATATCCTTGTATAGTACAGTATATCAGGGGGGGTGGGAAGGAGAAGTGATGGTGAGGAGGAGGGAAAGAAGGAGGGGAAAACGAGTATAGAGAGACAGAGAAAAAGAAAAAGAAAAAAAAGATAGAAGGCGAGCGAACGTACACGGAGAGACAGAGAGAGATAGCGAAAGAAATATAAATAGAGAGAAAGAAAAAATATAGAGAACGAAAGGCAAGAAAGAAAGCAAAAGATAGAAAGACAGAGGACGAAATATACAGAAATATGTTCGCTGACTGTGAACCGGGGACTTTCCTAAGGGCGCAAATGTGTATCCTGAACATTATTTTCTGCTCACACTGAAATATTGAATCAGCACTCATTAAACCGTGAACTCAACGGTCCCCGGCCTTAGGGACTGTACACGCGCTTTCCGCACACCCGCAATGCACGCGGCGGGACACCTGCCGCACGCAAGCGGAAGGCGAATGAGCGAATCGGCGACGCTCTTTCGCCCTCCGCTTGCGTGCGGCAGGTGTCCCGCCACGTGCGTTGCGGGTGTGCGGAAAGCGCGTGTACAGTCCCGTAACACTCGCACCACGCAAGAAGACACGCCTTCCCTCCTTCTACCCAGCTGGGCTGTCAAAGAAATTGCATCTCGACAGCTCCGCTGTCACTCCCCCCTGAGGAAGGAACCGAGTTGGTTCCGAAACGTCGAGAATAAACACATTTTTTGATTGGAGCATTGCCAATGTCTTAATTAATTACCCAACCAGACAGGCAACTGTCAAAATGTTCAGCTTTAAACGCATAAGCATTGTCCCTTTCGATGCGATTTCCTGTGTAAGAAATTCAGTTATATTGGCGCATTGGTGGAGATTTCTATTTCAATATGTGAAGTGCAGTATTCCTGACTGCGCCTTTGAACGACCGACGTTGAAAAGTGCCACATGTGTTGGACTTGAAATAGACGAGCACGAAACTTGCAGTTACATGTATTCAGTAAGGCCCGGTGGTCTCGAAAAAAGTTTGTCTAGGAGCGTTTATTTAGATTCCTTTACCTGTGTATAACCTGCTGTCAGCAATGTTAAATTCCTTTGATATATGTAGCGCAATGGAAGCTTTAAATTGCTCACTTTATTTCGCCTCCGGATTATCCAACACTATATATTTATTAAAAACTTAAATGTAACGTTAATGTAACGACACGTTCCAATTTCGGAAATGTAACTGTAACGAGTTCCTTTTGCATTTGAGGAACTTGTAACGGGAACTCGTTCCGAAATTGGGAAGGAACGAGGAACGAGCTTTCGTTCCTGTTTTAGAGGAACGTGTACAACACTGGTTCAGTGCACGTGGCCGCTCAACTTCGTCGTCGAACGAGTGACACCTCCCGCCCACAGACGATGCCATGGCCGTGAAACAGTCCACATCAGCCGCTTGAAACCCTACTATGATCCCCTTGTGCTTGCTTCGCCTTGAGTCGCCAGGATGGCTCCTCTCCACCACCGGGGCAAATGTAGTGGGGAAGAGAGACAGTATCGAGTCGGAGCAAGAGTAGAAGACGCCTACGACGAAGGGCCGAGAGAGCGCGTGACAGTGACTGACGCCCCTGAAATCAGGCAGTTGGTGTTCTTCAATAAACCCCCCTTATAATATATACAGGGTGTTTCAAGAAATGTGTCCACTATTTTAAAAAAAAACAAGCAAAATGCGGTATTTGCTTGCTGTCTTCACATATGCTTTTTCTGTAGCGGCAGGCATCCTAACATGGTTGAAGACATCATTTGGGACAGTAATTAAGAAAGTTAAATTAATTAACCTTTTAATTAGCTGAGTTAGGTGGTTAAGTCCAATGGGAGAATTTAAGTCCTTCATGCGGAGAACCCATTTTAGCTGTGAGATTTCGAAAAAGCGGCCTCTAATAATTTTTGTGGCGTAATGAAATTCAGGCAAATTCAACGGCGAAACCGAAACCCACGCACCGATGAGAGCGACAAGCAGACGACTAGAATGGCGTCACTGTTCAAGACAACAGTTGCAGAGGTGCAGTTCTTCCCCGTTGGTTAACGTATGTGCGTCATACGTGCTACTACTGCAAGCGCAGCCCACACACTCACACCAAGAAGTTGGTTGATGGCTGATATAATGACGTTCACTCATTGTGGACGTCTCAGACAAATGTGGCAGTTGCGCTCTTCCGCGTTTCGGTTTCGCCGCTGAATTTGGGAGCAATTCATTACTTCGAAATTATTCCTACAGGCCGCTTTTTCGAAATCTTAAAGCTGAAATGGGTTTCTTCGCATGAAGGACTTTAATTCTCCCATTGAACTTAACCACCTAACTCCGCTAATTAAAAAGTTAATTAATTTGACTTTCCTAATTACTGTCCCAAATCATGTCTTCAACCATGTTAAGATTCCTGCCGCTACAGAAAAAGCAATTGTGAAGACAGCGAGCAAATACCGTATTTTCCTGATTTTTTTAAAATAGTGGACACATTTCTTGAAACACCCTGTATATATATATATATATATATATATATATATACAGGGTGAGACGCAGTGCTTTGACCGCACACTATATATATATATATATATATATATATATATATATATATATATATATATATATATATATATATATATATACATGCTGAAGAATAACTTCGGCTGCCGCAAGGTTTATTATAAGTAAGGCTTATTTCGTGCTCGTTTCCCCTCCCCCTCCTCTTTTTTTTTTTTTCACGTTCGTCTTTACCTTGCCGTCTTCTTCCCTCCTGTCCTAACACGGTATATAAGAGACACGTTGTAAATATTGTTATGCCTTGAAAAAGATGGGGTTCCCGTCGAAACGTCGGCAGAAGAAACAGTTGTTATGTGAAGGCGCATCTATTTTTATACTTATATATATATATATATATATATATATATATATATATATATATATATATATATATATTGTAGTGAGGAAGAGGAAGACGACGAGTTTCCTGTGGTTGTTGCTGTGCGCGCGATCTACCTTGGTGTTCCGCCTGTGCTACCTCGACTGTTTAAAACGTTGTTGTCCCCGTATATATATATATATATATATATATATATATATATATATATACGTAGATTATGAAGAGTCTGGCTTCGGTTGCCGTAGAACAAAATAGGAAAAATATATATACGCTTCTAAAAAACTGTTTATTGGTGACGTTTCGATCGGAGACCGATCTTCATCAAGGTCTTGATGAAGATCGGTCTCCGATCGAAACGTCACCAATAAACAGTTTTTTAGAAGCGTATATATATTTTTCCTATTATGTATATATATATATATATATATAGTGAAGAAATGAAGGAGTACACTAACGAAAATTGAATATTTTTTACTGGTTAACGTTTTGGCCATGGCACGGCCTTCGTCAGAATCATTCTGACGAAGGCCGTGCGACGGCCGAAACGTTCACCAGTAAAAAATATTCAATTTTCGCTAGTGTACTCCTTCATTTCTTCACTATATATATATATATATATATATATATATATATATATATATAGAGAGAGAGAGAGAGCGCAAGCGCTAGGAGATCTGGTGTTACCGACGAAGCAAAAACGTTTTGCAATGATACCTGGGGTGGGAACACATTGACTGTGGAAAGGGAAAAAAAACATTACACGTTGACACGTGCCGAGCCACGCCGCTGCGCTTTGTTCAGAAAACCAATCTCTTTTTCCGTTAGGTCTACGGATGGCGTGCTGATACAAGTTGCACCCACTTTCACGGTTTCGAGGGCCTCGATTATCTCGCGGGTTGTCTTATTGTTGCTAGTGCCGATGATGATGCAGTCAACAAGTGAATGTGCACAACCGCAAGCTCTGCAATGCTTACTGAGATGGCCTGCTGCAATATTCTGAGAAGCGTTATGATGCTCGCGAAGTCTGTTATTTAGGCACCGGCCGGTTTGTCCAATGTATCTCTTTCCGCGAGATAGTGGGAAAGAGTTACACGACGCCTTTCCTACATGCAACGAATGGGCTTCTATGTTTTGTGGCACATGCAAAGCGGTCCGAATTGTAACTGGCCTTGCAAAGCTTCGAAAGTTTGTTAGGTGCGGAAAAAACCCACTGTACATTAACCTTGCTGGCTACTTTCTTAAGACGGTGCGACATGTCGTGTATGTAGGGGATGACAGAGTTGTTTTGCTTGCTTATGTGATCACTGGGGTGACCTGGACACTTGTCCATGACATATCGCACCGTCTTAAGAAAGTAGCCAGCAAGGTTAATGTACGGTTGGTTTTTTCCGCACCTAACAAACTTTCGAAGCTTTGCAAGGACAGTGACAATTCGGACCGCTTTGCATGTGCCACAAAACATAGAAGCGATGATGCAGCCTTCCAGACGCGTGCATTGCAGGCGGCGAACCTTTCACGATGCGCGAAGTTCAGTTGAAAGCAACGAACACCGCAACGCTAACCGCGGTATGATGTATGTGAGTGTGAACAACCAACAACGACAGCTAGGTCTCGGAAACACAAGGAATGACAACACAAAGTTGTTTCAACAGACAACCGCAATTTGATGTAAAAATGCGAGGAGACGGCGAGCAGTCACTACTGCAGTCGTTGCATGCACGCGCCGCGTTACATACTGACTCAGGTAGTCGAAACAAACGATTTCAAATGAAGAACTGAGTCAGCCAAAAGGGAAGGCGTAACAGAGCTAGAACTTTATTCTTTTAACTGCGGTGATCCACGCTTGTGTACTTTCTCTCTCGTACGACTTGTCCGGGAACCGATAGTTTTACAAGTGGTTCGCGTGCCTTGGTACTGTCTCACTCCTGTAGCACACAGAAATACTTGGGACCTCGTTTCCGCTTTCGTGGGGTCGCTTCTACCATCGCGGAAATACAGCTTCGCAAAGCAACCTCTCGTACATCGCTTCGTGCATTGCTTCGAGTGGGCGTTTACGCACATTGCTTCGAGTGGGCGTTTACGGGTGCGCTTTGCGCGAGCTCGTCGCGCGCCCGATACCACATCGCGCCTGAAATTCAGCACCTCTCAGGCTTAGCCGCATTCGCGCAGCAAGTTTTCTACACCTGTAAAGTCGATATTCTCATAAAAAAGGGAGTGCAAGCAAGAAGCGATAAGAGAAAAAAAACAAAGACAGACGAGGCGAGAAGTTCAACTTGCTTCGCAGCGGTTAAAGCTAAGCTGAGCTAGCTGCCTCGTGGCTAAGTCAGCGTGTGATGCTCCAGCGCTACGGAGGACATGACTGGAACCTTCCCAGACGATTTTAGTGCCATGGCCATGTAATCTTCATCTCTTTCTCTTTTTTTTTTGTGCACGCCGCGAAAGTTCGTTCACTAACCACCTGTCACTACAGTACGCGTTTGCCACTGCCAGCATGCGCATCTAAACAACAATCATATGTTTCTCATAGTCGACAACGTGGAACATCGATCGAGTGCGTGGCTTCATTTCGCAGTGCATATAAACTATTAGGTATTTTTAACGTGTAACAGAATGAAGCTTACCTCGACGCATACCGTCGTACACGGCAATATCGCGTACTTCGGAAATGCGCTTGTGTTGTGTGGTCATTCTTACTTCGTCCCGTTTTTCGCGCTGTTTCCCCTCAGTATCATGTGCCAACTGGCCCTTCAAGACACCCTTCGGAAAGGCGCTTCGCGTTAAGTCGGGCGTCGTTGTCGTCTGCTCCACATCGTAAACGTCATTAACGAACTTTACTCCTTTGATTAAGTTCGCTTTTCGAAGTGCCGGTCCAGCTGGGAGCCCTTTTTCAAGCGGTACATTGCGAGGCGCTCCAAGTGTAGGGCGAGAGCTTTGCACGTGCCCGGACGCGAGCCGAAGCGCGGCGCAGAGAAGGGAAAATGCGCGACTATACCCCCAGTTTCTTCTGTTTCTGCCAGAGATGGCGCTGCCTGTCAAGAGTCGCAGCGCCACTAAGCGGTGCTTTGGAAGCCTATCACACACACCCACAACAACAAGTCTACGTGACACGTGTAATCTGTAAGCGGTTCCCGGAGTATTTATAGCCCTACCTCTGGGGAGCGCAGCTGGTGCCGGTGAGCAGCTAGGCTTTAGGATGAATGGTTTAGGCTATGCGCCTGTATTTATATAGTATACAATTTTATTAGTTGCGCGAGGTAACGTAGCGTTAGACTTTTAATCAAACGTATTAAGACAAACAATATGTTGTGTCTTTTTTGCATAATACCGTCTAAACATGGCCTAATATACAAGACCCAACACGGGGTACTAAGCTTACTAATAACGCGTACAATGAATTTGACTGGATCCCTGTGCTAGTAAATAAGTTGCAAAAAGCTCGTATTAAGAATTTCTAAGGCTCGTTTAACAAGTTCGTTTAACAGGTGCATGGCAAAAAGTTAGTAATGGTACGCAAGAGGATAATCATTGCAACTTTTTAGTGTCCGCTAACCATAGGTAGTAAAAAGGTCGCAAAATGTTAGTAATTGTCCAAGAAAGTTAGCAACAGCTCTGGTTAATAACTATTTGCTCGTGGTTACAAGCTTTTAAATGCGAATGCATTTCTTAGTCGGGGCATGTCAGGCATCCGTCGGTGTCCGCATCTATCCGCTCTCACTCCCTCTCCCATAGCAACAGCTGCGGGCGCGCGCGCTTATCCTCGCCCCTAGAAAACGGAGCAGGTGGTGCGGGCGGAGTAGCGGAGTGTGAGTGGAGAGGAGGAGCGCGCTCTGGCGTGTGAGGGCGCTCGCATCGCGGGAGCTCGGCGGAGCTCCCGCGTGTGTGGAGAGAGTGTAGGAGAGGGTAGGTGCAGTGCTTCGCCGCTCCTTCTCTCGCCGTTCGCTCTCTCTCCTCCCTGCGCCCCACTCTCCCGTCCGCTCGCTCGCACGTATATATATAAAAAAACAGGCGCTGCGCCGTGCTCCCGACCGGGCTGTAGAAATTAGGCGCCTTTTCCTTCTTCGAACCACAACCACCATCTATAAATGGAGTGAAGCGCGCGCCAAATGCATTCGCATTTCCTCACGATTCCCTTCGGGAAGGTGGGGGGCATTTTTTTTCCCTACCTTTTTTTTAATAGTGTACTTCCAGCAACCTCGCCTCCGTGAACCGTGCAGGCCTAGCCTTGCGTAAAATTCGCTCCCGGAAATGGTGACCGTCGCTGACGCGAAGTAGGTGGCTCGGGCGAGTCACTACGCGTGTTCGGCCGGTAGACGTGCTACTCGGCATTTTGAGGCCACTGTGTACACGGCTAAGCCAACGGCCCGACTGCACCTAGTCGGGCCGTTGGCTTAGCCGTGTAATCATCGGGGATCTCGGTAAACGTCGTGCGCGGGTGACGTCGTGTAGGGAAAAACCGGGCGATGTGTTCGTGAACACTGCACAGGTAGCACGTGGGACTTTCACGAAGCAAGTGAACTTCACGGCGTCTTGAGGGTACTCGGCACGCGTCCCACTCAGAAATAAGACGAGCCAGCTGTTACTATCACGGGAGGCATAAGGCGGCTCCACGTAAGAAGCCGTTGGTGGTGAAACCCATGGTTGTGGACCACAGTTGGAAGAGCTTCGCTCGTCGAAACTCGCTGCATTGATGCCTGTGGGTGTTATGTTACACTGCGGATCTCGACATCTCACGGGAACAGAACGTGGCGATGAAGTTACTGGCGTACCATGAGATGAGTGATTGGTTGAAAAATCGCGGCAAACAACGACGATGGCGACCATCGTGACATTGGCGCAGCTTCCTAACTTCGAAGTGAGGCCACCTTCGAAGTTAAGGCCTCAAGGGTTAGACAGTGTTTAGTCACGTTTGCCACTCATTCCAGATTCTCCTAGCCGATAAGGAAGTGATACCGCGTTTCGTCTTTTGTTTCCCTTGTATGCCTTATTATTTTTTCATTTTATTTATATATGTATTTTATTTTATTTTGCTCGTGTGTATTGACAAGCCACTGTAGCACATTTTAGAACATGTGCTGTAGCACGTGGTACGCCACCCAACTGCATGGCGTGGTCCACCCATTATGTTTCTCTCTAAGATTACAATCCCTCGGCGCAGGAGCGGTTCGACCTTTCTGCCACTGTGAACGATTCCAGCGAGATGCCAGACTAATCGTGGCGGATCATTTCTTCTGTGTACATGGAAGTGTCAAAACGCACCTGGCTCCTGTTTCGCAAAAAGCTGCAACATAATGTGGTGTCCTGCATAGCCTCCCAATTTGAACACACAAGGCGGATTATGCATTTTGTGTACTTGCACACCTGCATTTGGCTACTGTTGCACAGAAAGCTGTAAACGTGATCTCTTCAAGCAAATACTTGCGGTACCCCCCCCAAGTCATTGCTCTTCGTTTGTGCCCCTTGACAAGAAAAAAAGACTGTGGTACCATCCAAGGGCAAGTACGACGGCGCACTGTAACCATATTCACTCAGACGAAGGCCCGTGCACAGGCCGCAACGTGCGTTCACAAATTATTAGTCGTTTTGGTTAGTTACACGTGTGTACATATATTGCGATAGCAATTATATGTACACTCTCCGCCGCTTTTCGCCGTCATGCCCCGTATATATTGTGGGCATTTATTAGACCCATCCTCTTCATCTGTACATTATCATCATCATTATTCGTTCGGGCGTGCATCATCGTCGTCGTGTATCATCATCATCGTGTTGGGTTCGGCCTAGCTGTTCGCTGCCGGGTTCTCGGGCAAATAAAGGTCGTCCAAACCAAGACCTCATACGTGGTGGAGGTTGCTCTGGGATCCCCCGTCCTCTACACGCCCACTCTACCCCCTGGAGCTTCGCTCAGGTCGCCGTTTGTGCCAGCTGTTCGGCAATATGTCACAGCACGACCAGGTCGGCACTGCAGCCGTCTCCACTCCGGCGCCGCCAGCCACGCCGTCTCACGTCGTCAACACCCACCAACGTGAGCCCCATCTCTTCGCTGGTATGCGCGGAGAAGATGTCGAGGACTGGCTGGACGACTTCGAGCGTGTCGGTGCTGCTAATCGGTGGGACGACACCTACAAACTGACTTACGTCTCCTTCTACCTTACGGGTGTGGCGAAGACGTGGTTCTTCAACCACCTGGTTGACATCCCCGACTGGGCTACGTTCAAAGAAAAGCTTCGCCATGTGTTTGGCACTCCGGCCGTTCGTTCGGCTCTCGCCAAGAAAACCCTCGAGGCTCGGAAACAACATCTCGGCGAGCCATACACGTCCTACATCGAGGATGTTCTTGCGCTCTGCCGCCGTGTCGATGCTTCAATGCCAGAATCGGACAGGGTACGCCACATTCTCAAGGGGATCGCAACTGTCGCATTCAATGCGCTGGTCATCAAGAATCCGGCTACCGTTGCTGACGTTGTGACAACGTGTCAGCGCCTCGACGAACTCGAGTCAGTTCGCCTACAACCGGACAGCGACGCAACACGTCCTACGGCGGACCCAGCCCTACGAGGCATGATTAGGGCGCTCATCCGCAAAGAATTGGAATCAATGGGATTCTCCCTGCCTCCAATATCTTCCAATCAGCCTTCTGCAACGGCGTTGCGTGATGTTATCAGGGAGGAGCTCACGTCATTGACGCACACGGCGCACCTGCAGCCCGCTGTCTCTCGTCTCCCACCAACATTCGCGCAAGTTGCCGCCGCGCCTTCAGGCACCGTCAACTCGACGTTACCACCGCCAACATACGCGTCGGTTGCTGCCGCGCCCCCCGCGAGCTTCCCGTCACCGCCGTTTGATCCCTCGTCTGCACATCTGACTGCGCTCTCTCCCGGTGCACCTCAAGCCAGCTACTACCCTCCTTGGCGATCGTCTCGTCCCACGTGCTATTATTGCGGTTATCGCGGCCACATTTCACGCTTCTGCCGCAGGCGCCAGCAAGACGAGCGTCGAGGGTACGACATGAGCGAACGTGACTTAACCGGAGGAGCCTTTTACCAGGGCCGCCGTTCTTCGTCACCTCCGCGTCGGTCTCCGTCTCCGCCTGCATCGCGGGACCTGCGCAATAGTCATCGCCCAACCAGACGCCGTTCACTTTCGCCCTACCGTCGCTCCTCGTCTCCGCTTCGGCCTGCCTCCCTCACCTCTGACCATCCTCCGGAAAACTAAGCGATGCAGTTTTCGGAGGAAAAACTGCATTCAAATCCCGGACTGAAATTCCTCCAGCGCGCCCTTGCAATATGATTTCTGTTACGGTTGAAGGACTGCACATCGATGCTTTGGTGGACACTGGTGCTTCGTTTTCCGTTATTCGTGCTGATTTGTGTGCCCGTCTCAGAAAAGTCATGACGCCATACGATGGACCTACGCTGGTTACAGCCCAGGGTACTACAATTCGCCCTTCCGCTCTCTGTACCGCCCGCATGATAATCGACGATATTCTTCACCACATTGAGTTCACCGTGCTGTCCCCGTGCTCCCACCAACTCATTTTAGGATGGGATTTTCTTTCGTCCGCTTCCGCGGCTATTTGTTGTGGACAACGTGTCGTCCACCTTACCGACACAGACTACTCGCTCGGCGACGAAATTTACCAGCCACTTCGCCTCATCACTGCTGCAGACACCGAGCTACCACCACGAGAACAGCGATTTCTAACAGTTGTGTCCAACGACATTGACACTGGTGACGTATTGGTCGCCCCCCTCACCCCGTTGCCTTACTAAAGGCATAGCTTTTGCATCAGGTGTGGTTCGCTTCGACAATGGATCAGCTGTCATCGCCGCTATGAACGCAACATCAGATAAAATTCTGCTTCCGCAGGGCACCACGGTGGCCTGCGTTGCCGATATCAAGCCTGTATGCATCGTGCCTCTTACCCCTGTCTCCTCTAAAGGCCATTCTCCTGATCATGCTTGTTCCTCCACCCTTACCGCAGCCATCAGCAGTGACTTGACAGATTCGCAGAAGCAGCAGCTGCTTGCTTTGCTGAAAAAGCACGCAAACTCTTTTGATGCCTACTCGTCGACCTTGGGCCAAACTACCGCCGCAGCACATCGTATTCAGACCGACGGAACATCTATTGTGCACCGCCGCCCGTACCGCGTGTCTCTAGCCGAGAGAAAGGTCATAGAAGAAAACGTAGCCGACATGCTGCAACGGGAGATAATCCGCCCCTCAGCCAGTCCTTGGTCGTCTCCCGTTGTTCTGGTGCGGAAGAAAGATGGCTCTGTACGATTTTGCGTCGATTACCGGGCGCTCAATAAGATCACTAGAAAGGACGTATACCCCATGCCACGCATTGACGACGCCCTTGATTCCTTACAAGGTGCGGAATACTTTTCGAGCCTCGACTTGCGTTCCGGCTATTGGCAAATCCCCATGCACGAAGAAGACAAAGAAAAAACAGCATTTGCAACACCGGATGGCCTATACGAATTCAACGTTATGCCTTTCGGCCTATGCAATGCGCCCGCGACTTTTGAGCGCATGATCGACATTGTGCTGCGTGGTCTGAAATGGAAGACTTGTCTATGCTATCTAGACGACATTGTTGTTTTTTCATCCACGTTCCCTCAACACCTGCAACGCTTGGATGAAGTCCTGACGTGTCTTGCGGGCGCTGGTCTTCAAATTAACACCAAGAAATGTCACTTCGCCAGCAAATCCATTAAGGTCCTTGGTCATATATATATATATATATATATATATATATATATATATATATATGTATATATATATATAGGCCACGAAGAAACATAATTCAGAAATATATTTTCCGACGCGCGGAATCGAACGGGCGACTTCTCGCTCCGCAGCGCGCGGCGCTAACCGCTAGGCCACTGAAGCGCACGGCCCTCAGCCTACTAACGGCGAGCTATTTATATACACCATTCACCGCTGGCGGTACGCCGATCTCGTGGTAATAGCGTGTTTCTGCCTTACCAGCAAACCAGCAAGATGGCGCAAAGTGCGCTTTTGGCGCCCCACTCGTTGCGATGCGTTGGCTCCCCTTGCACTTTGGCCTGCAGGGCGCAGTCGCCACGCCCTGTGTATACCTGTGCGTATGTTTCGTGCATCCTGTGCGCTTGAGCAGTGCGCTCCAAGTTTCGATCTGCTTGACGTTCTTCGCGTGAAATGCGAATTTGTTGCTATCGCATTCATTGCTTCGCCCTTGCGGCGATACTGTGACTTTTTCCATCGGGTTCGACGAGAGTGCTTCTTATATATATATATATATATATATATATATATATATATATATATATATATATATATATATATATATATATATATATATTGTTTTGGGTATTTAGATGGGTCCGGCATGGCAGATGATTGAAGAGAAGCAGGCGCGTGCGTAATGTGGATTTATTAACGTTGCGGCTGGTGGCCGGCAAGGCCAGGCTGGCCTGCCAGCCATAACATTAAAAAAACCTATATATATATATATATATATATATATATATATATATATATATATATATATATATATATATATATATATATATATATATATATATATATATATATATATATATATAGCGAGAAAGAGAGAGACAGCGCCATTTTAAAAGCCGCTTATATGCTTCTCAATAGAGAAACATATTGCCCCTACACTCTAAGGGGGGAAAAAAAGGAGTCCTTTTACTCTTTTTTGTATGATCTGACTCGCTACGGGTTTGAATCTTATTAGAGAGAGTCATTGATTATTTAATTAATTTATTTATAACATACTGCAGGCTCAAGATAGGGCCCCGGCAGGAGGGGCGTAGGTAGAATACAATGCGATAATGGACATGAATTGAATAGGTACTAACGAATGATTCTAGCACAGTGCAATTCAAGAAGGATACGTTGAAAATCGTACAAAGTGGAGTAAGAAAAAGAAGAAGCAACATCGTAAGTATGAAACCAATTTAGGAACAAATATACGTGGCAGCTCCAAACTTACAATAAACAAGAGTCCGACAACTCTTTCTTTTTTTTTTTTTTTACAATGTATGTGCGCCGAAGACTACAACATCAACATAACAATACACCATGCCGTAAATTCACCGCACGATGCCCATGCTTCCTTCCCTCTCTAAAAATATTGGCCTTCGTCGCTATCATATCGAAGCCGCGAGATCGATGTGAATGCAATCAATTGCTACGTGCGTTAGCTAGAGCGGTCGATGAAACCCGTGCCGCCAGTGCAGTGCGTATAAGTTTACGGGCACGTTGTACATTATTCAGTGCGGATCCATGCGGCAAGCCCCCGTCGCGATGGGGGCTTGCCGCATGGATCCGCACTCATCAAAGCTCTCCGCACGAACAAATTCAACACGACATTTTTTTTTTTTTAATTGGGTTCGATATACCGGGTGTTCAAAGTTAAGCTTTATGCTTTTCTTAAAATTCGGCACTGGGAAGAACATGAAAACTATCTTTACTGATGACATATATGTCCAGGGGGGACACAAAGTGAGAATATAATTATCACTGTCAGAAGCCCAATTAACTCAGATTCAATAATTAACTTTTTAGTGACTGCAGCAAGCAAGCATGTTTATATTGAAAAGTTGAAGGGAGTCGCGTTTATACACAGTTCCATTTGGAAGAATTTTCCTAGCATGTCTGTGCTCCGAGATATCCCGCTGCAAAGTTTAATTGATTACGCATGCAGGGCTCTGTGGATCAGCGCAATGTTCCTCCCCGATGTGACGAACAGTCATTGCTTGCTATCGCCAGCCAGTAGCAAAAGGGTAACCGTTATCAGCTTTGCCTGTGCCTTCGACCCGTTGTCAGATTAAACGACGCACGCAACTGCCACGGCCCACCGGGGAGGAGTTTGCGCCACCGCTGACTGTCTTGCATGCGTAATCAGGTAAACCACAATTAAACTTTGCAGCGGGATATCTCGGAGCACAGACATGCTAGAAGAATTCTTCCAAGTGGAACTGTGTATAAATGCGACTGCCTCAAACTTTTCAATACAAACATGCTTTCTTGCTGCAATCACTAAAAAGTTAATTATTGAATCTGAGTTAATTGGGCACCTGAAAGCGATAATTATTGTCTCATTGCGTGTCCCCCTGGATATATAAGTTATCTGCAAAGGTGGTTTTCATGTTCTTCCCAGTGCTGAATTTTAATAAAACCATAAAGCTTAACTTTGAACACCCGGTATAGGCTTCCAAAGCAACGTCGAGCGGCCCCACTGCACTCTTAAAAAAGAATTGGTAAACAGATAGTAAATGCATGCGTTTACCGGTTTTCTTGGTGTTTTTACTAGGTAACTACTGAGCCACCTATGAGTCGAGATGCTTTGTAAATGTCGTAGTATATTACTCCGTAATTTTGACAGTATTACGGAAAATTTAGAGAAAGTATCTTGATTATGTTGGAGTAACAGTTCCGTGCTACGCGATGGCACACATTATGGAAACAGTAGGTTACATGATATTGGGCAAAAAGCGTTAACCGTGCTTCTGAATACTGTGACTGCTAACCGGTGCAAGGTGTTTGACCCCAAAGTAGGCACATAAATAGCCGCTGTTAGAGTAGATGTCAAGTCTCGTACGTGTGAATTGTTCTTGAAACTCTGGGTGTGCTCCTCATTTGTGGTTCGTCTCTGTGTGAGTTGTTCTGATGTGTGCTAATCATATGAAGTAATTATTGATTAGAGTAACCGGACAATGCTGCACCGTCTTATTTTATATATTCTTTTGTAACAGAATCAAGCTTGGTAACACAAGGTACACGGCACATATAAATCAAATATACGTAAACATCTAGCTGGGTAATTATAGTCGGCTAGTGTTAGTAGGGTTACTAAGTTGCAAGTGCGGTTACTAACCCAGTAATAGCCAACAGTTTGAGAGCTCACTGTTCACTAGCTAACTGGCGGTCGATTTCACTAAACTGCATTTTCCTACCTTCACTTATTGCGAGGTTAGTGCTTTTTGTGAAAAGTAAACGGTTAGCATTTTGATAGTGAATATGACAACTTTTTTTGTTAAAGAGCGTGCTCTTGACGGGAAGCGCTATCTATGGCAGAAATATTGTTACTGGGAATATTCACTGGGCGTCTGCTTTCGGCACAACACTTCCGTCCTTGCTTCCACGCACGTGCAGCTCTCGGAGTGCATCTGCCATGCGTCACAATTTAACTATACTGACTCGGTCTTTATTAACCATGTCTATATGAACAAGATCCTAATAAGCAAGGTCTTAATTGTTATGGTCTTAATATTCGATATCTTAATTAGCAAGACCATGATTATGGTTGTCTTAATTAAGCTATCTTAATTAATTAGAGCTTAAGGAATATCCCCTTAAATGGCAGTCCGCCTCGGCAGAACAGTGGCTAGGGTGCTCGGCTGCTGAAGGTCGCGGGTTCGATCCCGGCCGTGGCGGTCGCATTTCGATGGAGGCCAAATGGTAGACGCCCGTCTACTGTGCGATATCAGTGCACGTTAAAGGACACCAGATGGTCAAAATTCCGGAGCCCTCCACTACGGCTTCTCTCATAATCATATCGTGGTTTTGGGACGTAATACGCCAGATATTATTATTATTATTATTATTGTTATTATTATTATTATTATTATTATTATTATTATTATTATTTTTATTATTATTATTACCTTAAATCGCAGGCCTTATTAACGATTAACCATGATTAGCACGGTGTTAAGAAGATGAAGATGAGGAAGAGAGAGCGCGCCGGCCGGACAGCGCGCTAGAAGGTGGAGGCCGATCGTGATAGTTTTTTGTTCCCTCTGCACGGACTAACCACGAGCTTCAGGAGCTCCACTGTTAAAATTGTCATTGTCAAGTCACTTTGGTGCGCAGAAGAAGTTGCAGAACCTTTGATTTTCATAAGTCTAATCAATAGTTATTGTAATCACACGCATCTAATAAAGTACCTAGTTTTTAACAGTATTGTACACGTTCCTCTAAAACAGGAACGAAAGCTCGTTCCTCGTTCCTTCCCAATTTCGGAACGAGTTCCCGTTACAAGTTCCTCAAATGCAAAAGGAACTCGTTACAGTTACATTTCCGAAATTGGAGCGTGTCGTTACATTAACGTTACATTTAAGTTTTTAATAAATATATAGTGTTGGATAATCCGGAGGCGAAATAAAGTGAGCAATTTAAAGCTTCCATTGCGCTACATATATCAAAGGAATTTAACATTGCTGACAGCAGGTTATACACAGGTAAAGAAATTTAAATAAACGCTCCTAGACAAACTTTTTTCGAGACCACCGGGCCTTACTGAATACATTTAACTGCAAGTTTCGTGCTCGTCTATTTCAAGTCCAACACATGTGGCACTTTTCAACGTCGGTCTTCAAAGGCGCAGTCAGGATACTGCACTTCACATATTGAAATAGAAATCTCCACCAATGCGCCAATATAACTGAATTTCTTACACAGGAAATCGCATCGAAAGGGACAATGCTTATGCGTTTAAAGCTGAACATTTTGACAGTTGCCTGTCTGGTTGGGTAATTAATTAAGACATTGGCAATGCTCCAATCAAAAAATGTGTTTATTCTCGACGTTTCGGAACCAACTCGGTTCCTTCCTCAGGGGGGAGTGACAGCGGAGCTGTCGAGATGCAATTTCTTTGACAGCCCAGCTGGGTAGAAGGAGGGAAGGCGTGTCTTCTTGCGTGGTGCGAGTGTTACGGGACTGTACACGCGCTTTCCGCACACCCGCAACGCACGTGGCGGGACACCTGCCGCACGCAAGCGGAGGGCGAAAGAGCGTCGCCGATTCGCTCATTCGCCTTCCGCTTGCGTGCGGCAGGTGTCCCGCCACGTGCATTGCGGGTGTGCGGAAAGCGCGTGTACAGTCCCTAAGGCCGGGGACCGTTGAGTTCACGGTTTAATGAGTGCTGATTCAATATTTCAGTGTGAGCAGAAAATAATGTTCAGGATACACATTTGCCCTTAGGAAAGTCCCCGGTTCACAGTCAGCGAACATATTTCTGTATATTTCGTCCTCTGTCTTTCTATCTTTTGCTTTCTTTCTTGCCTTTCGTTCTCTATATTTTTTCTTTCTCTCTATTTATATTTCTTTCGCTATCTCTCTCTGTCTCTCCGTGTACGTTCGCTCGCCTTCTATCTTTTTTTTCTTTTTCTTTTTCTCTGTCTCTCTATACTCGTTTTCCCCTCCTTCTTTCCCTCCTCCTCACCATCACTTCTCCTTCCCACCCCCCCTGATATACTGTACTATACAAGGATATGCTTCTAGCGTGCGCGCATGTTCCAGAAAAACACATAGCCAACAATTTCCTCCAAATTCTACTTCATTAGTATATGGTCACTCAGCGAAGAGGTGTATACGAGCAAATGGAAGGTCAGCCAGAATGGTATATTGCATTGGTGAGGTGTTTATCCTTACAACCGTTCTAGTGTGTAAGGGGAAATGACAGTTCTTTGATGCATTCGATCTAGAGATGAACGGGAATTCTTCAGTACTATGTGTTCGTCGTTGGGTCGCGATACGAGCAAAATGAACATATTAGTTCTCTGTCTGTATTTAATTGCTTCAAAGTGCTATGCCTATGTTGAATAAATACCATGAAAGAAAAAAAAAAACTAGATAGCCGAGTGGTTACGACGCTCGCCTTCAGATCGTGGATAGGCGATGTGGAATCTCGCCTCTCCTAAAACATTATGTAGCAGAGAATTTATCTCTTTCTCTATATCCCTTCCTTTCGCTCTCTCTGTACTCGTTCTCTCGCCCCATCAGCTTGTTGCATCCCACGCCGGGCAAATGAGCGCCCGTGTTCTGGGTGAGAAGCAGAAGAGGATGGCGATGACGAAGAGAGTGCGTGCTGGTTCATAATGATGATAATTTTCTTTCTACGACACATGGAAACCTCGAGCATAACATCTCTGCTGTAAAAAATCAACTGTTCCTCTCGCACGTGGTCAGTCTCGGCGTCTTTCGCTTTCCTGCGCCCCCGGCGGGCGCCTTGACGTAAAAACCAGGATGCATCGTAGTCACGTGATGGGCGACCGCTACATTTTCGCGCTTCACACGGTCGCCCATCAGCTCTGTTCTGCATGATGTGCTGCGTGCGTGCGCCTGTTGAATGCCGTGGAACGTTCACAGAAGGAACGCCGTTCCCTCTACCGTTCCTGCTTAAACGTAACGAGTTACCGTTACAGTTCCACCGATCATGAATGGAACGGTGGCGTTCCTCCGTTCCTGCCAAAAGGAACTAGTTCCTGGAACGTCGTTCCTTGGAACGCCGTTCCGTACAACACTGGTTTTTAACTATTCATCCCCCCCCCCCTCTCGCTCGTCGGCTAGAGCCAAGACGCCACAATGCTCTGGGCCGAATGAGGAGCATGAGCGCGCAAATCCGCCGCGCTGCCGAATCGGGGGACAAACCGCCTTCGCCGGCAGGGTCTATCTAGCTGCGTTCGTCGCCCCCTGCTCGCGCGCTTTTAACCCGCGGTAGAACATACGATGCGCGGGGGCATGTTAGCAGTTTGGACTTTATACGAGACGTGAAGACGACGGCAACGGCGACGGCGACTGCAAAAGCCCGTCGAGATTGTCCATATATAAATGCTATCGCAATAATAAAAACTGGTAACGTGCTGAGACTCGCCCACATGATCTCTGACTTGCTCGCCAAGATTGCATTACACTTCAGTTTCGTTATAGGAAAGTTGAAGGGGAGCCCAGTTTACTTCAATACGGCAAAAATACGTAACTATAGAACATTGAAAGCAGTAGCCCTGCATAATGAGTAAGCTCAGAGCGAAACAAATCTGCCGTTTGCGGAGTTTCTAGACGTATGACTGCACTGTCCATCCGTGCTGTCATCGTGCGCGCCCAGCCTAAGAAACAACTCCTCAAATACACTGCTTCGAGAGTGCCACCGGGCGTTCAAACGACTTCGTCAGAATATTCGGTTTGCCTATGCCCGCGTCTTAGTTTGCTACTGCCATCATGCCGCGCGCGTTGTCGCCTAAGGTCGAAATTTTCCCTTATCACTGTGCGGGCATGAGTACCAAAAAAAAAGAAAGCCATCTTCGCACTACTGCTGGAGGAAATGAGGAGCCGGGAGGCCTTCTTTGTTTCTATTTAGTTTTCTCTTTCGATGTATTTCGCATTTCCGACGTTTGTCTGTTTCTTTCTGTCTTTCTATATATATATTTCTCTCCGTCTATAACCTTCTCTTTCTTGCTCTGTCCATCTTTGTTCCTTTTCTTTCACTGTCCCTCTCTCTATTTCTCGCTTGCTTCCTCTTTCTTCCTATCGTTTTTCTCTCTCGCTCTATTTGTTTCTCTTTCTTCGAGTATCGGTCTTTCACTTTTTCTTTCTCTTTCTACGTTTGTGTCTCGCTATGCCTCTCTTGCACATTCTGTCCTTGCTATGCCTTACTCTGTGCCTCCCTCATTTTCCTCCTCCTAAGCCTCACATCTCTACTCTCTTACTTCCCTTTCTCACTCTCTTCTTTATCACCTTCGCTTTCTCTCTCTCTCGCTTTTTCTATATTTCTTTCTCTTTCTTCTCTTTGTCGCTTGCTTCATATTTATTTCTATCTTTCACTCCATCTCTGTATTTCTTTGGCTTTATTTTTCTCTTTCTTTCTTTCTTTCTTTCTTCCTTCTTACTTTCTTTGTCTCAATTTCTCTCTCTCTCATTCTTCGCATACCGTGCTTTACTCTCTTCCTTCCTCCTCACTCTCGCATCTATCCACCTCACTTCCCTTTCCCATCCCCTTGCTATACAATATTATACAAGGCTATGTTATGCTCTGCAAGCGTGCCTGGATAGCTCCTCACTCTCACATCTCTCCACCTCACTTCCCTTTCCCATCCCCTGGCTATACTGTACTACTATACAAGGCTATGCTATACTCTTCAAGCGTGCCTTGATAGCCGACTGGTTACGATGTTCGACTTCGGATCGGGGGGAACGCGGGTTCGAATCCCACGTCACCAACAAATTTTTTTCGCCAATAATTTCTCGCTGTCTTTCTTTCTCTCCCTCTCTCTCTCTCTTTGTATTTGTCCTCTCGCCCATCAGGTCATTTATGTGGCGCCGGAGAAATTTTATTTATTTATTTATTTATTTATTTATTTATTATTTTATTTACAGCATACTGCGGTCGAAAGACCAAGCAGGGGTGCATAAAAGTAATTCACAATGTAACTTCAATAAAAAAGAAAGTTCAAGCAATAAAAACGCGATAAGGCAGTAGAACACCGAATAACAAATAAATAAAGTAAAATGGCAGCAAGATAATGGAAATCGCAACTAGAGAATGCAAATCAAATGCACTGTGAGACAGTCTCGAGAGCTTGTGTTGTACGGTTAAAAACAGAAAGATACATAGTTATCAAAGTCAGGATTATCATTATTACAGAACGCTTCAAAAGGTAACTCGTTCCACTCATTGATGGTCCGTGGAAAGAAAGAGTTTATGACAAGATTAGTACGTGCGAAGTAAGGTTCAAGAGTGCAAGCATGCGATAGTCTAGGTTGTCTTGAAATTCGATTTCTTAGTTTCTAGACTAATGTGAAGTTTACGATTATAAAGCGAGTGCAGAAATTTCAGCCGGGAAAATGCTCTTCGGTATTGTAAAGTAGGGGTGTTATTAATGGCCATGATCGTTGTTGGTGAGCAATTTCTGTGGTAGGCATTAAAGACAAAGCGAACCGCATTCCGCTGTACCATCTCAAGTTTCTTAAGATCTTCCTTTAGATGAGGGTCCCAGAACGACACTAGAATAATCTAACTTTAGTCTTATAAAAGCATTGTAGGCCAACAATTTGATTTCTAAGGGTGCTGTTTTTAATTTATGCCTAAAAAACCGAGCTTTCTAGAAACAAATGAGTAGTTTTATTAATGAGACTTCACCATGTTAGGTGTTTTGTAATTGTGACACCTAAATAATTATATTCGTCAGCCGCAGTCAAAGGACAGTTGTTAAGAGAATAAATATAATTAAAACGGTGTTTCTTATTAGTTATATGCATGACAACTGATTTATCACTATTTAAAATCATTGACCAATCTTAACACCACTTAGAAATGACACACAGGTTGGATTGCAAGCATTTCTGGTCATTCGGAGCAGCAATTTGGAGCAGTAATCATCTGGAGCAGCTGAGAATTTAGTTTTCAGGTTAAGCAGCAAAGAAAATATACCCTCATAAGTTATTATCTCAGAATACATTACTGGAAGAAAGTTTTCATGTGGTGATTGATGCTGGGGAGCAGAAAATACGGAGCAGAAGCATCTGTTACACTGATCAGCGACAATCGATGCATAATTCATGATGGAACCATCAACGGTTATTTGACAGGGTGTAGCATCCGTTTGTTCTAAATATCAGCAGAACTTTTCAGGGCTTTTTGTCAAAAATTCAGGCAATGAATGTGTGAAATACTTAAATCTTACATCGGATAGTTTAGAAGCGAGGAAGACTTTTAATTGAGATATTACACTAATGGATTTTTATCTTTTTTTGGCTCGTTTTAGCCTACCGTGTATATGAATGATTTCTCTAGTCATCCACGGGTTGTTTTTGCTAGTGCGAACATGTTTGTAAGGGACAAGCTTTTCAATGCAATAATGAATAGTGCATTTCAGAGCATCCCAGAGGATCATGAGGACGCCCGGCACGTTATAACAAAATTCCCACAAACAGTCAAGTATTGCATGGTCATCGGCTTTAGCAAAATCCTTAATTAATTTTGATTTTTTTTTTGCGACTTCGTATCACCAAGCGCAAATCGCCGCGCTTGTTCTGAGAGCGAACCAGAAGGTGAAGAAGACGACGACGGTAAAGAAGAGCACAAAGAGAACGAGTGTCGGTGCACGATGATTTAGGTGTAAGTGACGTAATGGAGCTAGCTGAGTTAACCACCTGTGATGGCAACTCTACGTCACTTGCTGCGCACGCTACGCGCGGGTGCAGCGAGTGACGTCACCGTTTCCCTTACGCTCCAGTGAGACGAATGCTGCAGTACACTACTGTAATGCAGAGCTGTACGTTTACCCACACCCCAAACACGGCCTTCCCGAGCTCTATTTGCAGACGACTAGTAGGCATGCTGTGGTGTATCTAGACGCTAAATTAACTTTAATCAAGTATTACACGTGGTACTTTGCAGTTGGCTACTACGTACGAACTTTCGGCTGCACCTACAGACGTTTTACAGCGAAAGCTGTATATGGCTAGGAGAATCGAAAAACCGCTCGGCATCTGTGTCACGAGCGGTCTCCATTGGCTGTGCTATCAGTTACGTCGTTCTGAGCGTCGTATCCAAGCTCGCGCGCCATTGGCTGGGCCGTGAGTGACGTCGTCCATCCCGTCGCAGCCGTGGCGCCGAGCACGCGCGCATCGGTTTCGACTGAGAGCTTCCACATGGGTAAGCCACGGATCCTACGAACTCCCGAACAGCGGACAACTTTGGGAGAGCGCCGACAGTGGAAACGTGAGAGAGCTCGCGTTCTCCGGGCCGATGCTGCAGTCCGGGCACAAGAACAGGCCCGCGAGGCCGAGTGCCGGCAGCAACTGCGTACCGACGATCCGGCAGCCTTCCAAGCCACGCTAATCGCGAACGGGAATGCAAGCGCCGGTGGCGGGCGGATCCTGCAAACCACGCCGCCGAGTTAGCTCGCGATGTCAAACGCTTGCAGCAACGGCGCGCCGACTAAGCGGCGTTGCGGGCAGAACCGCTTCGACGTGATGATTGCTTGAGCGCGTTCGCCGGGGCGAACGCCCGCTTTCGGCGAGAGTTTCTCCAGCGGCGCTTTGGCTTCGGCTGCGACGTCTGTGACCACCTGTGGTTCGACCACAACCTGGCAACGATAATGGTGGAAAGCTTCAGTGCGGCGTCGGGTTGAACCCACTGCTAACACCGGGGCCGCACATTTCAGCTTCGCTGGTTAACCATTTGTACGGAGTGCTTGGGCGGTGATTTTTTCTTTGCGGCTTGGGTGTAAGTGGCCCTATTAAACAGGTTTTAATTAACTACACACGGGGACAACTAACCATTTCCTTTTATCGACTTAGTCCTCATTATCCTATCTATCCTGCACAATCAATAAATAGAACCACCGCTACCTATCAGGAGGTTTTTTTCAATTGGCGATATTTTTCCGACTTTCGTTTCACATCTTTTTTGAAGTCACGAGAGCGTCAACCTCTCCTCCGTAGCCTTACGGCGCTAGCAGCCAGCGCCATATAAAAAACGCGATGTAGTCGGTGCGAGACGGCGGGGTAATTCATTGTTTTGAACAGGAATTTCGTTTGTTAAGTTCATTGCCACAACAATGTTTCTTGGTTGAAACCAGATTACAAGTGTCTGTGGCTTTGTGTAAATGTGTACGGAAACGACAATTTATTCGTTACAACAAGGTTTGCCTGCAGTGATGCCGTAGAAATAGGAAGATCGCCTTTGTCAATAGCCTCGTCAATCAGGGTTATTGGAGAAGGTCTCGCTTTTCTATATTACGCTTTCCAGCCGCAGAGATCAATGAAGAAGTATTTTACTGGTGCGCCTAACACAATGTACAATACACAGAAAATCTAATTCATCAGAGAAAACAATGTCAGGTGGCGTGCATAACTGTCATTCATATGACATCATCCTATACGTTTTTACAGAACACAGCGGATGAGCTCTGAAATATGTCAGTATACCGAGGATACTTCCTATGTGTGTGTGTGTGTGCGCGTACGTGCGTGCGTGCGTGCGTTCGTGTGTGTGTGTGTGTGTGTGTGTGTGTGTGTGTGTGTGTGCGTGCGTGCGTGCGTGTGTGTGTGTGTGTGTGTGTGCGTGCGTGCGTGCGTGTGTGTGTGTGTGTGTGTGTGTGCGTGTGTGCGTGCGTGCGTGTGTGCGTGCGTGCGTGTGTGTGTGTGTGTGTGTGTGCGTGTGTGCGTGTGCGTGTGTGTGTGTGTGTGTGTGTGTGTGTGTGTTCAGCAGAGCTGTGACAGAGCGACTTCTGTCATTATTCCAAGCAGAAAACCTGCAGTGCTGCATGGAACACTTTTGCAGCACGCAAAGCTGTGCCACAGATAAGACACTGTATAATGCTAAAGAAGTTGGTCCAGTTGGTGGATGTCCTTCGTGGAATAACTAACAGTGCAACAGAGTTGGAATGCGCACAGTAGAAGAAAAGGACACAGCGCGGCGTCTGTTGCGCTCTTATTCGACGATGAATGTATAGTTCCATAAACACCATAAAGGATATAAAAAAATAGTCCTATTCAATAACCTTTCATTGCAGGGGGGCTAGTTGTTATACATTAGAGCAGGGGTCTCAAACACGCGGCCCGCGGCCCACACTGACTGTCTTCGTCCGACATATATATATATATATATATATATATATATATATATATATATATATATATATATTTTTTTTAATTTTCTCAAGTATGTTCCGGAGCTACACAGTCCTGACTGGTCTAAAGCATTGTTTTTATGAAGTGCCTCATGTGGTCACCATGTGCTGAAACATAACCGGGAAACAAAAACTATATTTTAGAATCGGTGTCCAGATTGTCATTTTGGCGATCGGTATCGACATGTTGTTGGAATCCTGGCGCCAAATATCCTTCAAAAAATGACCCGTATATGAGTTAAGGGAAATGTTTGTTAATTTTTCAAATGGTAACGTTTGCTAACAACTTGTACAAACTACCCCCTTCCCCCCCCCCCACCTCCCGCTTTCTCGGTCCTTGCGTGTTTAGAGTGCGTGACTGCATGCGGCCCGCTGGCTGAGATGAGTTTGAGACCCCTGCATTAGAGTGAGCTAAACCATGATAAAACTGGCGCTCAACAGTTATTCTAGGCGTGTTCAATAAAGTTAGAATTAGTTTCGCATGTTGTGCCCCAAGAACAGCAGTCTAATCTAGCAGTGCTGCAAAGGTGTATTGTATTGTGCGCATAGTGGAATACAATGTCAAAAAGGCTGCAGCGGAGTCGAAATGACGCGACATTCGACAGGCAGCACGAAGACATTGCTTCACCTATTCATTGTGCGAAAAAAACCATCTTATGATTTCCAAGTACCATCAAGGATGCTCAATTCGTCTACCCTCGAGTACGAAAGACGCATGTAGGAGAGTGGCACATTCTCTCTACGCCGGTTTCAGTTTCAATACGCAAATCCACTAAGAAGTCAACGGAGTTGCGAATACAGTTTTTAGGCCTATTATTGGCGAAGGCGGCCGGCCAGTGGCAAGAATTTTTTACGAACGGACAGCTTTAGGAATTTTCCCTTAGTGAAGCGGCGAACATAGCACGAGTCGGGGCTCGTATCGTCATTTCAACGTGGCTGATAGCGTGGAGTGCTTACCGCTTCTACCGTTGCAGAGCGAATGAAAGTTACTGCAATTTTTTTTTCGTTTGTGCACCCGGCAGTAAACGTTTGTGGAGATGGGCTGCGCTGAAAATGCGAACTTCGGCTGTCAGTACATGACTCTTATAACCTAGTGGGTAACTGCCTAGGTCAGCAGAATTGCTACAGGCTTGAACATTTAACAGGACTGTATGTTTCGAGAAAAATTGAAAATATAGCTTTCCCGAAAACTTTGGGTCCTACAGACTTTTACTGCGGAGTGTACATATAATCGTTGTGTGGTATTTTCGCTCAGCGAAGTACTCGAGTTCTGTTGTAACAAACTTGAGAACATTGGTTAAATGGCGAAGGAGCAATATTGAATGAATTGGCGTTGGGCAGTTGAGGAGAAGGCTTTCCATAGAGATGTGTACTTGTCTGAAGTGACTTCAATTTTAAAGTGCTGTCACCAAATCTTCGTTCCCTAGAAATGTGCACAAAACACTTCTCGAAATCATGCTTATTCGTTCTTATTAGTATGTTGAATCAAGACGCTCAAGGAAAGACAAAGAGCGCTTTCAGAAGAGAATCGTGTGGAATTCGATCCCAAGCGGCCAAAATTAACAAACAGACATTACTCAACAACTAAGTTTGTCACCGCTGGTGTAGTTTAAGCTGCTCTCTCATCTACCGTGAAAGAATTATAGCCTTTGGGTTAACAATGTCAGCCTTATAACAAATCAGCATCATTAATGTTGCGAAAATTCACACTACCTACAGTCAAGGACAAAATTTTGTGGGATGCCGAAGAGCTGTTCCAAAGCGGCTGCTTGGACGCTAGGCGGCGCTGTGCGTGCGTCGACAGTAGGGTTACTGTATATGCTACCTTTAGGTAGCAGAGTTGTGCCTCTGATAGAACTCGCCGCTCGCGCCCCCCATTCGCCAAGCGCGATCACGTGCGCAAAAAGCATCCTTTCGAGGGAAAGCCAACTTCACGGCCGCGCAGGTGCTGGCGACCGCCGCGCCACCGCCGCTGCTCCGCTCTACCGCCGGTGTACGCCGGTGCCACCGCTATCGCCATCGCTGCCCAAGCACTCCGGCGAGCCGATCTGGCTGAGTGCGGAATGTTTTTCGTTGGTGTTGTGGTTGTGTCTTGCGTTGTCCGTTTTTAGTGAACGTCAGTGTTAGTTGTGCCTGTGCGGCGTAGCGCCATGACTCAGTGCTGCGAAGTTGCGACGATGACAGGATGCTGCGCTCCCCACTGCACGAATCGACAAGAAAACGGATAGGCTTTCTTCTCCATTTCATGTCTCATTGCATAGCCCATTTCATGGTGACCGTGACAAAAAAGGAAGTGCCAAACCTGCAACTCGCTAAGCTAGGTATGTTGGTCCTAGTTGTCAACGACCGTGTTCAGCTCTCGCCCGCTTGTATTTTCAAAGTTCAAAATAAACTCTGCCTTTTGAAACACGTGCTAGAAAAAAGCTACCCTCGAAGTAAAATTGTTGAATGATGTTGGTCAGCATGTGTTGTCGTGAGCAGTGCGAACTGGAACACTGAAATTACATTTCAAGTGCCATAGCGGCTGAACGTAGTTGGCGTGAGCAAAACTGTTCATGACGCTAAATGCTCAAGCGAAAGGTAGCTCTGGCAATTATGTACGCCAAATACATATCAGTAAATTGCAAGTAGTCGAATAAGAATGAAATCGGTGTTCCAGCTCGTATATTGATCACGACATGTAGTACATCCGTCAGCCGTAGAAATCGTCACTGCAGGTCGAATGTGTAGGCAGTTCCATACAACTCACTACTTATTCCAGCATTACAGTATGCGCCAGAATGCACATCCGCGTCAGACTGACTAACATATGTCTGTATAGTGTAGTTATAAGTCTCATGGCAATATTTTTGCGACTAGAGTAGGCGATAACAAACAGGATATGTATTGTTTTGCGCCCACTGTTCAACGGCTGGCTAGCCGTTGACATAAATCGAACGGGACGGAACGATAAAATTGTGCTCTAGTGAATGCGTGAATATGTGCCTTACAGGTCCGTCAAAACAGTATAATTCAGTCCGGGCACTGTGCGGTATTGCATTCGAAACCGCACCGAGTGTTTACTTCATGCCACAGCTGCGTAAACATTTTGAAAATTCTCGTTTGCTTGCGTTATTTGTAAAACGCGGAGGGATAATTCTAGCAATTGTTTGCTCGAGCCATCGAAACGCTGCGTCAAAAACTACGTGAATCGAGCGATGTGCTGAACTTAATTTGTCGAGAATCTCGACAAATTAAGTCGAAGCTTTCCTGTTCGCTATTTAAAACAAAAATATTACTTCCGATGGTGACTGCCATCGAAGCTATAGCACCAGTTTCATCTGGAGTCATTATTCGCTCGAGTTCTCCTTTTTTTTTTTTTTTCTTTCTACGAAGCCAATGTCATTGCGCCAGCGAAGGGTTACGAACGAGCGAGAAAGCGCACGGAGCCGCTGGGCCGCGTCGGCTCGTACATTCTAAAGGGGTGGCTTTCCTGCATGACGTGGATGCCTCGACGGGCAAGATGGCGGACCTATGCGCAACTCTGCTAGAGTGTACTAGAACTGTTGAGTGGCGTGACCGCGCCTCGCCGCCTGATGCCTTCCGCGTCGACAGTAGCGGCGGCGCTGCAGTCGCTCGGTACTGAAGGCGCGCTGCGCCGCGCGCAAGAACTGCTGGCGCGTGGGTGGCACCCGGCTAACGGGGCGGCACTATTAGTGATGCGGCTTTCGTTGCGTGTCTAATTATTTAGCCCAGGAGTGGTCGTCGTAAGCCTTGAGCGACGAAACTTCAATGTTTTAAATCGATGCTTGCTTCATAAATGCGTTTGAGAGATACTGAAAATTAGTTCTTGTTGCCGAAGCGACTGCTGGAAGGTACGCAATAATATAAAATTTAAAACGGGCTTATTGCAATAGTAAAGATTCGCGACTTCGATGCAATTGTGCTGAACTTATTTCTGTGCTAGTTAGTGCATTACCCTCAATTAACAAGACGCCGAGCGACCGCCGGAAGATACAAAGGAAACAGAAAGGTAGTGTCTTATTCTGATGTCTTCGATCTTAATCCTGTCTGCTGGAGGCGTTTATTCAGAATAAGTGAGCTCCTTTATTGGAAATTAGCAGTTCTCACAAAGCCGTGCGCTGATATCATCCTACCGAAAGCACGCCGGACATTTAGCGCTGGCGAACCTGCGTGTACGGTGCGTTTATTTGCAAATGCGCTGTGTAAATATGACTTTTTCGACATTACGAGGGCTCAAAGGTATCGGAAGTCAAACGTAACTCGACCGCGTACAAATAACGGTCGTCCTCAGGGGTGTTACACGGATATTGTTAATTTGGCCGGGCGGGGAGTAGTGACTATTGTTCGTATTTTGCGTGACATATATAAACCTAATACCGCAAGCAAAGCGCAGAGCACCACCGCCCCTCCTAGCTTCGGTCTTGGCACTTTACAGATACCATAATAAAATTACAATACAGAACACTGTCGCAAACAAGTTCTTGCAATGGCATCAATAGAAGATGTGGAAAACAGCGCAATATAAGCTCTCCATAGAAAAGGAAACTGGCTATAGTGAATTTAGGCAAAATAACATACGGCCTACATTTACGTCTGCGCATTTTAATATACTTGAGATAAGCCCTGATGCATGAATTTCGTGCCTAGGAGGTGAACGCGCGCCTTTGGCTCGGCTCCCTGGCTCGGCTTCCTGGTATTTTAAGCCCTCAGATCGCATAACCGATGCACAGCAACCGCGGAAGCACGATGTTGAAACAAGATAGCCTTTCGATTGGCATTAAAGAAACAGCGCCAAGCGGGCACAATAGAACTCAGCCGTCCCAAGTATAAATGTTGGCATAAGTTATTTGTACTCAGGTAAGCCATGAAACAATCAAGCGCTTTGGAACTCATAATATAACGATCAATGCTCTATATACCGTAGGAAGTGCCGACAAAAGGATTGTAGGCTTTCGCCGCTCGTTTGGTACTTCTTCACTCTTCGTAGTGCGTTCGTAGTCACTTACGATGTAGCGCTTCTAGAAGTGTTGCTTGCAAACCACCCAACAATGATTGAGCAGATAGGTGCAACAAGTGTGCGAAATCTGATTGTTGCCTTCATTGGGGGTCGGCAGGCTCCTCAAACAGGAAATATCTCGGAGCAATTTTGGCACGCCTGTATATCGCGCAGCAGCCGTTGGGCCTCCGATTAAAGCTCAGTAATGCGTTAAACGCGCTCAAAACGCTCAATTACACGCTTTCGTTGGCTACGACGCGCGCGCGCCAAATGCAGACGCTCTCCACAGCTTCAGTACAAAGTGACTACAGCGCCGCCGCTACTGTCGCCCGCCGGAGAATCAGCCGAGATGCGGCGCGGCCGCTTCGTTCGTTCCACTGCCCCCCTTCTAGTACACTGTAACTATGCTACCTAAAGGTAGCATATACAGTAACTCTAGTCGACAGTAGGGTTCCTCGATGCGCGCGCTCCCCTCCGCCGCCGTGGAGGGTGGAGACAACAGCGTCGTCCGCTACGGCGTCCGCCATTACGATGCCCTCTCCGCAGGCCACCTATAGCCACGATAGGCAGCCAACGGGCGTCGCGCGGCTGCATGCAGAGTTCGTTGTGTCAAAACGAGTGGAACTCAAACAACATGACAAAAATACAAAGTTTTCGCATCGGGAGCGTGAAGGTCTCAGATTTCTATTCTCTAATCTTTATTTTTAAAGCGACATTAGCAGCTGGAGTTGCTCGCAGCAGAAAACTACCGTCCACTCCAGCCGCGTTAACACCTTGAGTTAGCAGCGTCTTGGGCTAGTCGGTAACTATTTATATTGGTTAAAGATGCGAAACACACGCACCCGAGTCCCATGGCCTTTCAGTGTGTCTGTGTGTTCTGTGTCTTCCACAAAAGTGTAAAAACTGTTTGCCTGCCGGTCGAAGAAAGAAAAAAAAAACCACGTGCTGTTACGAGAAAAGAGAAAAACTGTGATTGCAGACCATATTTTCAGATCTTGTTTTCGAATTATTCATCACCCCATTTACGGACCGCACCCTGCAACGCACAGTATTCTGAATTTTGTTTTCATCTCTTTTACCTTACTGTAAATAGCAGGTGGGCAAAAAAAATGTTGAATACATATCATACTATTTGAGGCTCTAAATACGGCTTTTATGGCATTAAATCCCGAAATTTATGGCATTAAATTATGCACACACGTACCCGCACGCGCACACACGCCCACACACGCAATCACACGCGCGCGTAAACACGCACACGCGTAGAAACACACACACACGCACACACACGAATGCGCACATGCTCGCACGCACACACACACATGCACACACAATCGTGAGTACACGCACAAACACTCACGTACACGCACACACACGCATGCGCACACACACGCTTGAACACACACACACAGACACACATGTACACGCACGCATACGTATACACACGCACAAACACACACAGGCACGCAGATATGCACACACGCACGTACACACAGGCTCGCACTCACACATACACACACACGCATGCGCGTGGATGCACGCACACGCACAGACACGCACGCACACGCCTGCGCACACGCGCACACAAACACGGCCACACATAAGTACACCCACACACGCATGCACGCAAGCACACACATGTACACGCACGCATACACACACTCACCGACATGCATGCGCACACACATACACACACGCACGCGCACGCGCGGCAACGCACACACGAACACGCACGCGTACACACGCACAAACACGTACGCGCACACACACCCACGCACAATCATGTGTACATGCGCACAAACACACGCGTACACGCACGTACACGCACATACACGCAAACACACACACGCACATACACCGTCACCGTACGGCAATACGCGTCCGGGAACCAGCTGATAAACGCCAAGGCGTCGTTTCTGGACCTACGATGCGAGAACAGTGAGTGCCACGAAAGTGTTCTGTCGGCAACGTATATGTTGGGGCGAGTTACGTCGAGCGAGAAGGCCAGCGTAAGCACGGCGAAATGGCATAACTTAGACTGCACAAACACGAACGGTCCGTGGGTTGCCACTTGTCGCGCTTGATCTTTACCAGCCACAGGAGTCGCCTTTTCGGATCTTTCGGAAATCTGAACATCTTATAGCCATTTCGCTAGTGGTTTGAGCACTGTGGCACGCAACACCCGGGCATTTTGTCCGAGAAAACGCCGCGCACCTGTCTCACTCAACCAGCCGCGAGGAGGCGGGGGAGCCCAATGGCGACCGCCGATCGGAAGGCGGCATTCACCCCCCTCACAGAATGGCTCTACCCTGCAAGGGGGCGCGCGCATCGAGGAACCCTAATCTCGACGCGCGCAAGACGCCTCCTAGCGTCCCAGAGGCAGTGTTCGAACAGCACTCCGGCATCCCGCAAAATTTTGTTCTCAACTGTACGACGAAGAAGAGGCAAGAAAAGGATTAGGCCTCTCCTAGGCACCCGCGATAAGTAACATTGCGGTTGAATGAAAATGGCGGCTGTCTTTCTGAATGTCTAGCAATCAGCCTATCTGTCGAGACGACTCCTTTGAATCTTGATACTGTACGTATATTGGCGCAGACAGCGGACAAAAAAAAAAAAAGGATTGTTTCGAACGAAACCTTTTTTGTATTCGCCAACGGGCTTTGCAAACTTTGCCCTTAGTTTATTGCGAAACCACCCCGTATCTCGAGAAGAGCTCTCGAAACGAGTGTCACCGAGGTATCCAAAATTTACTCACATGAGCGGAATGAAGCAGCTACAGTGACTTTTCCACGTGGAAAGTTGGGTAGGTCGGTAAGCAATGAGTTTGGTCAAACTGCGTGGTGGGACGGTACACGAAGAACTGGGACTAACAGGCGCAATTTAACAAAAAAAAAAGTAAATTTGCTAACTGACGTGACTCGGTTCTTGAACAGCCCAACTTAAAAGCAAAAAGAAAAAAAATTCCAGGCCAGCTATATTTCTAGAAGACGTTCAGAATGAAACCGAAGTTCCCAGTGACTCAGTGCGCAGGTTCTGCCTCCAGCATTTGATAGCCAACGTCCAGTAGGAAAGCCATACATGGCAAAGCAGCTTTCCTTAATTAAGTGCTATTGGTTTTGATGTTCCGCCCAATGTGATGTTTCAGTCATGGCCTGCAATCTCTTTGTCGCTGCAGAAGAAGCCTGTAGCACGCCACGCACACACACGCGGGAGAGAAGGGACGTCATTTGCGCAGCAGCGACGAAGCTCGGCGCGCCGGGACGTCTGCTCTCGAGGTCACTTGATCAAAACGAGCTGCGCAGGCACGAGCGGGCTCAGAGTGCCCGTGGGGCGGTGATGACAACCGCGCGTGGCGGAGCTGGCTTTAGCGCTACACCCTAGCATAGCAGAAGAAAAGTGCGTCAGAGGACATTCAGGCAGAACGTTCGACCATTCCGGTGTACACTGTGATGGGCGGGTTCAATCGCACACAAATTATTGTTATTTGGTTTGGGGCACGACATCAAAAACTAATCTTAACAGACTACTTGTACTACAGAAGAAAGCCGTGAGGCATATTGCCGGCATCGGTTATGGAGCACACAATAGAGAGTTATTTCTTAAATATATTATTATACGTGTTACCACTACCTTTGAACATCGGTTATTGCACTGTTTTAAATTTTCACCACCTGTCGTAATAGAGTCATTGATATCTTTAGCAACCTTAACCTTAAAAGAAAAAGCTGTTTGTACTAGAAGTGCCGAAAAGTTGACCCTTCCCCGTACGAGAACTGGCTACGGAAATGAAACCCTTCAATTCCTCTTGCCAACGATTTTAAACAAATATGAAAAAGACGATTGTCGCCTACTCACACTAACACCCAAAGAGCATAAAGAATATTTTGTAAGGTAGTGTATAGGTCTTTTGTTTGTGTGTATGTTATACTAGTAGAGTACTTCTTTTTTTGTTGCCATTTGTATAGCTGTATCCCTTTATTTATTTATTGTATGTGACGTTACACCTGTATGTGTAATGTATTTCATTTTTTGCTCATTGACTGCGTTTAGTTTCTCCTGCCATTACGCGAATGTATTTTTGTTGGGCCTCAAGCTCACTCAACCAACAGTTTTGTAGCTTTTGGTCTGGGGTCCCTTCCCCCCTTTTTGTATGGGAAAAATAAAGAGAATTATAATTATTGTTAAACCAAGGCAGCCAAGGAAGCAGGCTGAAGCCGACGGCCGCGGAATGAACACGGAAGTTCCATGTCTCCCGCAGAAGTTACCCAGTTTAGTATCAACACACTCATTTAAATGCGAAGCATTTTTTAGAGAACTGCAGGCATTTTGAGCGTATCTATCTATCTATCTATCTATCTATCTATCTATCTATCTATCTATCTATCTATCTATCTATCTATCTATCTATCTATCTATCTATCTATCTATCTATCTATCTATCTATCTATCTATCTATCTATCTATCTATCTATCTATCTATCTATCTATCTATCTATCTATCTATCTATCTATCTATCTATCTATCTATCTATCTATCTATCTAGCCGCCTACGTCTGGGCACTCTCGCGATCGCCTCCTTAACTTGGTGTAGACCAAAATTAGTGTGGGAGGGAAAGCAGGTTTGACGAAAATGTCTGGCTAATCATGACATGAAAAAATTGGCCGCGCATCTGCGTGCTTCGCAGAAAATGTCGTAGCAAGACGATAGTCTTCTGCCGGCTTTACTACTATGTTGTGCCTTGCCTCAGACAGCGCCTCCTCTATGTTGAATCGGCCGCATCTGGCTGGCATTGATAAAATAGAGGAGGCGCTGCGTGACATATGGATGCCATCTGGCAGTGGCATCGGGAAACAAGAGCTTGTGCAGAACCCAGAGCCACTGCCAGGCTGTTTCATGCATAGCGTCGCATTTTCAGCGCAGCCCAAGAAACACAAGGGTCTTTAGAATTACGTATCTATGTACTCTCTATTAAATGAACACACCACCTAATACTTACGTATTGATGTTGCGCCTCAGATATGCGTAACATTTGCTTTTTGGTCGACAATGTTCTCAAGTATGAACGCAGCCGCCTGTGCAAGATGGCTGGTCGTTCTGCAGGTGCTTAAACTTTGGCCGGGTGGCTGAATCGTGACTGATCAGGGATGCCAGCCCTAGGGACTTATCTCTAGATCTAGGGATTTTCTACCTCTTTCAGGGAATTGGCGTCTTTTCATTGCATCTAGGGATTTCTCGAAAGGCTCTGAAAATGTTAGATTACGCAGCCTAATAAGATGCGTTACTGAGTAATCACGCTTTTTCAACTACATAAAGTTCATAAGAACGATAATTTTTGCTATTAGCTGGTTGTCGCTAAAGAGAGCTCTTGTGGTTGCTGGGCCGAGTGAAGGCAAGATTATTATATGCTGAATACTGGCCGGAAATAAAACAATGTTATCGTAAATGTTTCGCATGCTGATCGAAAATGCAGAGGATGGCAATCAGCCAATAAAAAAGGGCCCCTGTACATCACTGCCAATCATGGAATGCTGAATGCCAATGTAGAAAATTAGAAATTGACCGCCATCTCGAAGGCTGCAAGCACAACAAAGGCGCTACAGACTTGCGCTTGGCCTGAAAGATGAATAAGCCAAGTGAAGGTGAAAAATCTGTCTGTGTCTGCAGAAACCCGCGTGATCTAGAAGCGCTGTATGTGCGATTACTCCACAGAAAATTCTGAAAAAAAGACCTTCAGTGGCTGTTAATAGGTTTCTTTTTACTTCCTAAAAAGATTCAGAAGAATAAGGCCAGAGAGCGATCGATTCTTATAATTTGTTAAAGGTCAACTTACCTGAATTACGATAATGGAAAGTCAATATAGGGATTCTTATTGCAATCTAGGGTATTTTCGAGGTCAATCTAGGGATAAATGGTTCACATTGGCTGGCATCACTGTGACTGACCAGCAGACAGATAGAAAGACAGACAGACCAAAGTTTCTGCGTTGAAGTATCCCAAGAAAGACTATCGTCTTTAATGTGAACATCCCGTCGCGTACGTCGTCAAGCCCTTTCCTCCCGACACGTGTGGCACATACCCGTATACCATGCGCCGCGGCGTGCGGGTATGAGCCACAGGTGATTGGCAGTTCATATCTACCCAGGAGCGGTGAGACCAGACGTCGGTAATTTTGGTGTGAGAGCGTCAAGAAAAATTGACATCGAGAAATAAATACCAGGCTCCCAGCAGTAATTGAACCCATACTTTCTGCGTGGTAATCAAGTATTCTACCAGAGACCCACGCCACGTCTCGAAACTGCTCTGGAAAAAAGACCCTATGCAGGCGTAATGTTGGTGAAACCTCAATTGTGCTTGCAGTGCTGGCTATCTAATTTTATAAACATTACATACGTACTGCTATGATACAGGTGTCACTTCGGGCTCACGTCAATTGCATACTTAAGCGCCATCCACAGATGTTGGTCTACGTAGCACTAGCCAGGGCTACCATCCTGGCAAGCACAAGCGCTACTCATCAGCTTACCGCTTCTGGTGTTGGCCATATCCATGTTGCTGTTGGCATTGTTACGCAACTATAAACAACTGGTTATATGAAACATATGCGACTGTTCAACATATGTCTGTGCGTACAACATTTGTACATATTTTTAGAAGCATTTCGTAATGTTTCGCTGAATAAAAAGTTACACCACAGTCACCTTCTCCTCGCATTCTTCGCAGAACATCGATTCCCATGGTACGTGGGATCTGCCAATTTTTTTATACTACATTCTAGAGGGCGCCCCATAACCTACCTTGGCTAGACTTACGTATGCACTTGGCACTCATGCGTCCTCTACATCCCTCCTTTTGGGAAAATAAAAGAAAGCAACACCTCGCTAAGAGGTATGCAACCTAATGACGAATGCCTCACGGCACACACTACAAGTTCAGCCGCACCGGTGGCATTACGCAACGCCCAGGCCAAGTGCACACAACCGACGCAGGTGGTCTTGAAGGAGTAGCCCGGGCAACCGGTGGCGATGCTACTGGTAGAGGAGTAACTAAATGGCCTGGGAGTTGGACTGGTGCACTCATGATCTGGGCGAGTTGGAGTCTGCCGTGGGCTTTGCAATCCTTGCGGCAGTGGACTGGATCTACCGAGATCACGACCACCTGATGACGGAGACTGCTCCGGTGCTGGATGTCTTCGGTAGTGGACGAGAACACCTGCATCCGTCTGGACCACGTAGGAGCGTGGACGCTGCTCTAGGGTATGAACGGTGCCAGCACATTGTCGCGTCACTAATCCAGACTCTCCGCCCCTCCTCCAGGGGACTCAAATCCTGTGGAGCATGCCGACGGTCAAAATCTTGACGCTGGCGACTTCGTGGGGCAGCGTTGCGACGGTGGAAGTCAGCAACGTGAGGAGATACTGGAAGCAACGTGGCTGTTGGGACCGGAAGGCGAGTTCTGAGGCTGCACCCCATGAACAGCTGAGGAGGACATTAACCGTTTTTGCAGTGGCCGACATTACTTTCCCAACAGCATGCACGAGCAATCTTCAAAAAGATCCCCGGTTTACCTCGGAGCCGCGGCTTTCTCCGGATCAGAAAGTGTTGCACTCACGAGATGTTTCAGCAAGAGTAGCTGAGGACGTACGAGCTCGCTGAGTGATCGAGTGTGGATGTCGTACAGCGAACTCACGGCATGAAACATAAGTCAGTGAATTTGTCCTCGGTTGTTTAAATTCTCGTGACTGCAGGTGGTTTCTTCGTCATACTTCCAGAGGCTTTGTATAACTGCAAAGCGGAACAAGCCACCGAAAAGAATTGTGTGCTGTCTGCAGAAACACTGTCTAAAGTGGATAAGAGTGCTTTGGCACTGTTAACTGGCTTAAAGTTGGAAAAGGTGGCAGAGGGAGTAAAGAAGGCTGGAAAAGGTTTCCTGGAAGCTTTCTTGGCAGAAAAAGCCCACACGAGCCTGAGATTCATTGCAGGGCTATTGTTACTGAAAAGGCTTCGTGGCAACATGTTGTGTAAGGCTTCCTGCAGACGCAGCTAGCCTCCTTGCCCATTGAACACCCCTACTGGGTAGCCAATTCCTTCTAATTGACCCATTTTTTTGCGAGAAAACAACCCAGGGAACTGCCAAGCCACCAGCGTTGACGTTGAAGACCTCTTGTACTGGCTCCCACACGATGAACTTATGAGGGTAGTCAAAATGGACATTTGTGGCTTCTGTGATCATTATGTTTTTATCAGAAATGTATAGTGTCAGCAGAGGTGTTTTAGAACTCTTGTTCATTTACGTTAGGTCTACCTTTGTTCAACATGAAGGCAATGTACATACAGAAAAGTGGCGTTTGTAGGGTCGAGAGTCGCCCCGGTACTCGGTGAAATTCTTTATAGCAGGGTAGACAGGCTGTTGGCTGAGCGCCTAGAAGGCGTCGTAAGTCATGTGTACCGGCATGTTGACGATTTTTTTGTCTTTTTTAACAGCGAATACTACACGACACACATCATAGATATTCTCCACGTGTTCAAGGAATGCGGGCTTGGGCTTAGATTCACGGTTGAATTGATGGAAAAATAGTCTATCCAGTTTCTAGACCGTAAAATTCAATTTCTGCCTACTTATATGTGTGTTGGCGTCACTGGGGAGCATCAGGTAAGATAAAATGTGTTGAAAGACGGTGGACAGAAAACTGGCCATCCCGTATACGAAGTGCCTCTTGACGGCATGGGTACCAGAATCTTGGAATGATCCATAGCAAAGCGGACGCAAAGGGCTTGAAAGATTACAGGCCAGTCAGCTTACAGTCCGTTGTTTACAAGCTATTAACTAAGGTAATATCTCAATGATTTAGCACCAACTAAGAATTACATGAACCAAAGAAACAAGCAGGATATCGTGCTGACTACCCTGTAATTGACCCCAGATCTCCACATTGACTATCAATCAGGTGATAGAGAAATGAGCGGAATACAACCAACCCCTACATATAGCCTTGATAGATGGCCAGAAAACATTTGATTTGGTCAAATCATGAATGCCAGTTTACCACTATCCCGCAATAGGGAGGTATATAACAGCTGCATCTTACCGGTACTTACCTACGGAGCAGAAACCCGGAGGCTTACAAAGAGGGTTCAACTTAAATTGAGGACCATGCAGCGAGCAATGGAAAGGAAAATAATAGGTGTACCTGAACAGATAAGAAGATATGAGAGTGGGTCAGGGAACAAACACATGTTAAGTACATCATAGTTGACATCAAGAAGAAGAAATGGGCATGAGCAAGGCAGAGAGCGCGTAGGCAAGATAACCGCTGGTCATTAAGGGTAACTGAGTGGATTCCGAAAGAAGGCAAACGCGCCAGGGGGAGACAGAAAGTTAGGTGGGCAGATTAGATTAAGAAATCTGCGGGTATAGCGTGGCAGCAGCATGCACAATAGCCTGGTTGATTGGCGGAACATGGGAGACGCCTTTGTCCTGCAGTGGGTGTAATAAGGTTGACGATGATCATGATGCGGGTACTCACGAGACTTGGTACAGTGGTCTCTTACGCGACCGTAAAAGAGTGCGACAAGCAAGGGAAATGTAAATATGCCTACTTTGTCACAAAATTAACTCGCGTTTATGAAGCCGAGACGTATGAAGGAAATTAGTAACTCATGCGACAGATATTGTAACAATCAGAAGCGCTACAGAGCCTTACGTTTGCTTGACGGCCCTATTTTTTCTATCTCATACAGCAGTGACAGGGAGCAATGGCATCCATATAGACGAGTGCACAGTGTATTGTGGTGAAGTTTCGTTTGGTTGAGAACATGCACCTGATCCTGGCTGGCGTAACCTCCATGCTATGTTTACATCGACTCTCGATTACGGGCGAGTCAGTTATTTTCGCCGCAATTTGTGTGCATTTATCGCACTTCAGCGGCGTCACAAGCTGGCTTGGAATGAAATCTGGTCATTCTCGCAGGGAGCGTGAAAACAATACCAGCACCCTTTGATACGAAGGTGAGATAATAAAGCGATAAATAGAAATTTGGCACGAATAGCTACAAAGCCGCACATAACTGAAAACAACTTATTAGTAGCAGCATAGTTGCCGTAGCCCGCATGTACTCCTCACCAGTGATAAATACGCTGCTACTGCAATACGAATAGATAATACCTTTCAGTGAGGCATTTGGTAGCCTCAAACAAAATTTAAAGAGAAAACTGTTAATAACGCAATGTTGCCTGGTTCAACGGTATTTCTTTGTGCAGGTGTCCTTTAGGTGTGACTTTGGAGATCAATGTGATTATTTTGTTTTCGTACAGTGAAAAAAAGAATCATGATGTCATACGTGGCACTACATATTAGAAGCGTAACAAGGGATTTCTTCTTCTTCCGGTTATTCGTACACAGACAAAAGTGCGCGACATTTTTTGTGAACTTTTCTAGTCCAATCATGGTAGTTTGACAAGCTTGAAGACATATTTCTTCCATGACTCTTTATTTATTTAATTATTTTACCAACATTCGTGTTTTTTTTAAATTTCCTTCTCACTGCCATCTTTGTTGTTGCTAAAGTTTTGACATAGGCGATTTTTCAGTGACGGCATTTCACGTTTTGCCGGTGTAGTAGATAACTCGAAATAAATCCACAGATAAAGAAAAAGGTACCTTCAGAATTTCAATTTTTAAACCAAGAGCAGTCGGTAAACTATTGCAGTGGCCGCGAAATATGGGGCCTGCTGTTCTAAACGGACCTTTACGGCCAATTTGTCGAGGTAATTCGTGACGCTCCCCGGGAATCCCTGGTGCCCGCAGTAATTGTAGGCAGAGCTCTTTCGCGTTTGACATACCGCGGCGCGGCCACTCGCTAAACGGCAACTTCTCAAATTAAATCACTTTTACAGAGAGCACCCGATAATATCGCACGGACACGCGAGAGGATGCTCACCGCCATTCGCCCAGCCGCGTCAAATGCAGGCACCCAATAAACCCGCCTGCACTTAATTGTTCCGGCCTCGCATTTTCTGTCTCTGGCATGGTAGAGCTGCATGCTTGTCTAAACGGGCAAGTGAATCTCCATTTCTGTTTATTTGTCCCCTCAGGCACGTAGCCTTATCAGCTCTCGGCGTAATTAACGGTGCGGTAGCATAAATAACGTGCCGCACAATATTCCACCCGCCCGCCAGCGCATCCGAGTTCCGGACGCAGGTTTATTGCCAGATTCCTTGCCCAGCAACAAGCCGGCTAGACAACACAACATCGCTGCATCAGACGAGCCCCTTGGAGCGTCATTTCCATTGAGGAATGGTGGTGCCCTGCACTCGTTTCCCTCTGCGACAGTGGAAGGATCGTCCTGAGCCACCCGCCAGTGACGAACGATAGCTGCGCGCGACTGGGAAAGGCAAAAATAAAAATAAGGCAGCTTCGCACTAGGGGTGCCAAGCCCGAACGAAGTGCGCAGCTGGCCAGCCTTCTTTCTTTGTCTCTTTCTTGTTCTCGTTGTTCGTTTTTTTATTTTTTTTATTTTTTTCCTCTCTCTTAATCTATTTTTTTTCTCTTTCTTGCTCTTTCGAATTTTTCCATTTCTTTCTCTCTCCTTCTATTTCTCGCTTGCTTCCGCTTTTTTCCTGTTTTTACGACAGCCGGGGCCCCTAAAGTGCTCCGCACTTAATATCATCATCAAGGCGCTCGAAGAAACAAAGGATTAAGACCTCCTTGGCTTGAGCGCGCGCTCGATATGCTACAGATGGCTATGCTATTGGCGGTTTTACCTGCGTCACACGCCAAGCTACGACAGCATACGACAGCCCTCTGAAGTGCTCCGCACTGAAAAGCCAGTATGTGCGACTCCCCGCGCCCACCTGCGAACGTTCCTTTCCTTGGTTCCTTCAGGACAAATTTGTGCCAACGGAAGGTGAATCTTGGAAAAGGGTTCCGTCGAAGGAAGGATGCGTGCGATCGTGCTTGGTTCTTTTCGGTATGCAAAGTGACACACATTCTACAACTTGTGATGGCCCGTAACTCAAAAGTTTAGCGACAGATGAGATTTTCAATAGAATGGGAACATTTATCTACTAAGGGAAGCGGGCACTTTAGAAAGAGCAACAAGCCGGTGCAAGTACGTGGGCACATTACAAGATGTCCAGTAGTAAGCCGAATCAGTTTAGGCGCATCACACAGGTGCAATTATGATTCATTTAGCTAGTCACAGAATATGAGTTACGCTAGCTTAAGGCTTCACTGCTTAATTTACGATCTTGTTTGTACTTGTAAGCTGTAAAGAATACACCTTGGGTGGGTGCATATGCAAGCATAGTAAATTTGCGTGCTGATAACGTGATAACCAAGTGAATAATCGTTGCTAGCCATTTTCATATCTGTGTTCAGGAAAATATTTTACGGCGAACAGCAGTTATGACCTTCCTGAATGGGATGAACGAGCTCACTGGTCGCGAGTAATCTCGAACGATTATTATAGAAAATTTTCTCTCGGAACATTTTCTCTCATAGAACAGTCACATCACAAACGACTATGCGCATTCAATCAGCGTGAGATAGCTGGCAAAAGAATAAAACTGAAAGCTCACCGAGCTACTATGAAGACCAAGTCATAAACATTGCAAGGTAGCGATTCAAATATGTACTTCGCAAGACATGAGCTAGAATTCATACAAAAATTAACAGCCAGGTCGTCTGGCAGTGCACACTTACCATCAAAAAAAAAAGAAAACTTTGTAAGCTCGGCTACCAGTAGGTTTTCTATTTGAATATTAATTAAGCACTGAAAATAGATTAGCGTGAACACCTTAAGTATCCAGTGATGGGATAAATATTACCATAAAGAAATTTACTTTCTTTCTCTGTTTTGTACCGAACCCTCGACGTGGCTTCACTTTCTTCATCACAACCTCTACTATTCCTGTAAACAATTCGCCGCTTGGTGGACTTTGCTCCAAAATGCAGAGCTTTCCGTGCATACATGCACTGAAAGTGCTGCGTTTTTGCACTATACTGCCACGATCCCTCCTTTTCTGTTGTGGAATAGTTGGCTTTAGCCTAGCATAGCGACCGACTAGCATAACTGATGACCCTTTCTAGTCCGTCAATCCTCTGGACAAGCACGGCGCCGAGTCCAACAGTGCTGGCGTCGGTGTGTGCTTCTGTTTCGCCGTATTCGTCGAAATGCGCAAGTATCGACGGCGTCTGCAGGCGTCGTTTAAGTTCTCGAAATGCTTCGACTTGTGCCGTTTTCCTCTTGAATTCCGCGTCGGCTTTCGTGAGGTGAGTTAGCGGCTCAGCGATCCGCGGAAGTTCCTTGACGAAGCGTCTGTAATAGGCGCACAAGCCGAGAAATGGGCGTACGACCTTTTTGTCGGTCGGCGGCGTGAAGGCGGCGATGGCAGCTGTTTTCCGCGGGTTGGGGCGAACTCTAGACTGGCTGATGACGTGACCCAGGAACAAGAGCTCCCCGTATGCAAAGCGGCACTTTTCTGCCTGCAGGGTTAGTCCGTAGGCCTTGATTGCCTGAAGTACAGCTTGAAGGCGCCGGAGGTGTTCGTCGAAGTTTGAGGCAAACACAACGACGTCGTCCAGGTACACGAGGCACGTCTGCCACTTCAAGCTAGACAACACTATGTCCATAACGCGTTGGAAAGTCGCAGGAGCCGAGCAAATACCAAAGGGCATGACCTTGTACTCGAACAGACCGCCTGGTGCTATAAATGCAGTCTTTTCGCGATCTCTCTCGTCGACTTCCATTCGCCAGTAGCCGGACTTCAGGTCAGTCCACGAAAATTACATTGCATTGTGGAGTCGATCCAGGGCGCCGTCTATCCGTGGAAGAGGGTACACGTCTTTCTTAGCAATTTTGTTTAGGCGCCGATAGTCGACGCAGAAACGAAGGGTTCCATCTTTCTTCACCAACAACACGGGAGATGCCCCCGGATTTTCGGACGGCTGAATGATGTCGTCGCGTAGCATTTCGTCGAGTTGTTTCTTCACGGCATCGCGTTCGCGCGTTATAACTCCGTAGGCGCTCTGAAGAATTGGTCGGGCACTTTCTTCTGTTATGATGCGATGTTTCGGCACTGGAGTCTGTCAAATTTTCGACGACGACGAAAAGCAGTCCTGAAATTGCAGGAGCAGGGCTTTGATCCGGTCTTGCTTGCACTTCGGAAGGCTCGGGTTGACGTCGAATTCTGTTTGGGCACCTCGATTCATCAAAGCAGTTTCGCTAGCATCGGAGAGGGTGAAAGAATGGCTGGCGTCCACGAATTCCTCTATGTAGGCGACCGTCGTACCGCTGTTGAGGTGCCTGTGTTCATGGCTGAAGTTTGTCACCGTTACCTTCGCTTTCCCATGAGACAGCTCGGCTATCCCTCTTGCAACGCAAATCTGACGGCTTAGGGGCAGGTGCTGGTTGCCCTCGATGACGCCTTCAAAGGCTGCAGGTGTTTCGGTGCCGACCGGAATGATGACACTAGAGCAAGGCGGAATGGTGACTTGATCCTACAGCACATTCAGTGCGTGATTCCCCGGCGTCGTGGGGGGTCGGCAGCGTGTTTTCTGAGGTCAGTGTTATTGATTCAGATGTCAGGTCGATGACAGCACCGAGTTGACATAGGAAGTCCATCCCACGTATAACATCCCTGGAGCAATGTTGTAGGATTACAAAGCTCGCAGGATAAGACTGGTTATTGATGGTGAATCTCGCTGTGCAGACTCCACCCGGCGTTATTAGATGACCTCCAGCAGTCCAGATTTCAGGGCCTTCCCAAGCGGTGCTAACTTCTTCATCATTGTGGTGAACAGTCCACTCACGACGGAATTGTCGGCTCCAGTGCCGACGAGAGTGGTGACGTTGTCGCCGTCGAATAGTACGTCGAGGTCACCAGTCCGTCGTCTTTCGTTACGGTTAGGTCACGGCGTCAGATCACGGCCACGTCGGTATGCTCCGCTGATTCCACGTGGCGTCGTCAGGTCTTCTTCCGGCCGCGAAGTTTCGACATCAGGGCTGCGTTCGGCATGCGGCGTGTTCTTCAGGTTTCGCCTTGGCGTCGTCGGTGGCGACGGAGGATCTTCGGTAGTTCGTCGTACAGCAACCGCACCTCCATCGGTTGCTGCCCTTAGTTTTCCGGATATGGGCTAGGCGACCGGCCCCGGGTTGGGCCAGTGTATTGCCGGCGATGGGGTGGCATGTAGCGGCCGGGCGATGGTGAACGGGATGGTCGTCGTTCTTGCCACTGTGCTCCGGTAATGTAGTCGGCGATGTCGCGAGGTCGTTCACCTGGCTGCGGACGCGGCGCGTTCATGGCGAACTCTGGCAGTCCCATTCCACGGTACTGGCAGCGGTGGTATGTGTGGCTGGCTTCTCCGCTGTGGTAGCAGAGTGGGCGGTTGTCGGGGGTACGCCAAACGCCAGTCTTCCTCGGCGTGTGCCGGCTGGCGGGTGGTATGACGTCGGTGCGGGCGGCGGTGGTGTACGGCGGTGGAACTGCGACAGAGTTGCGTCTTGACGAGCGTGCAGAGGGGGAGCGGGACGGCGGACAGCAGCAGCGTACCTCATAGCCAGCGGCTGTGGCTCTGCTAGCTGAGGAACGCCCAGGAATTGCTGGATCTCATGGCGCACCACGTCAACAATGGAATCCACTTGTAGCTGTGACTGAGGCAAAAATTTTCGCAGCTCTTCCTGCATGATTACTCTGATCGTCTCATGCAGGTCGCGGAGCAGAGCCCTTGGATATCGGTATCGTGCGGCGTCGAACCATGATTGTACTGCGGTTGCGCATCTCCAGGGTCTTCTCGATAGTGGTCGCTTCCGCGAGGACGATAGTCGTCGCTTTCGATGGACCTACTGTGGCTGTTCCCGATTTCGACTGTCGGAAACAAGTGGATCGTCGTAGCTACCGACTGCCTCACCCGCTACGCCGAAACAAGGGCCCTGCCCAAAGGCAGCGCCGCCGAGGTAGCAAAGTTCTTCGTTGAGGACATCGTCCTGCGTCATGGTGCCCCAGAGGTTCTCATTACCGACAGAGGTACGGCCTTTACTGCGGAGCCAGCTCAGGCGATGTTGAGATACAGCCAGACAAGCCACCGCCGGACCACCGCCTACCACCCACCAACCAATGGCCTTACCGAGCGTCTAAACAAGACCATCGCCGACATGCTGGCCATGGACGTCGACGTCGAGCACAAGACGTGGGATGCCATCCTTCCGTACGTGACCTTCGCGTACAACACGGCCGTACAAGAAACTACGCAGATGATGCCATACAAGTTGGTCTACCGACGGAGCCCGGCAACGACGCTTCACGCCATGTTACCGAACGTTACTGACGAGGAAAGCATCAAAGTCACCGCCTACCTACAGCGCGCGGAAGACGCCCGATAACTCGCCCGTCTGCGCATCGAGTGCTAGCAAAAGACCGACAGCCGTCGCTACAACCTTCGACGTCGCCATGGGGAATACCAGCCCGGCGACCGTGTGTGGGTCTGGGCACCAATACGACGACGTAGACTTCGTGAAAGACTTCTTCGGCGATACTTCGGGCCCTAAAGAGTGCATCGACGTCTAGGCGCTCTAGACTACCAGGTTGTCGCGGACGGCATTACGAACTCTCAACGGTGCCGTGCGCGACCTGAAGTCGTCCATGTCGTGCGCCTCAAGCCCTACTACACACGTTAGCGAACCTGAGGACTGTACTTTTTGTATTTTCTGGCGTTGTATTTATTGATTGTACATCCTTGCTGCATTATTTTACTGCCATGTTTTGTTAAAGCATCGGGACGATGCCTTTTCAGAGGGAGGCAATGCCACGCCCACTCCTTTCTTTCTATTTTCGTGTTAGCGTCCCATTGCAATGTAACTGCTGCCTTGCGCGAGGCGCGCCCGAATGACTGAGAACCATCTAGAAAATGTTAGAACCTTCCGATCAGATACGTGCTCAACGCGAACATCGGAGTTAGTTCTGGAACTTGCGCGGCCGCTAGCGATAACGATGGAATATTCGGTGATACAAGTATAAAAGCCGACGCGCAACACCGCTTGTCAGATTATCGACGCCGACGCTCGGTTCGCCGCTATCATTGTACAGTATCGTGTACAGTGTTCCATGTGTGCTGAGTAATTTGGATGACTCTGCTGCACACGCGCAGTTGCTGTGGTGAAGTATCTGTATTTATATGTGTCTTTTCCTTCTAATAAACTTTAGTTGAGAGTTCAGCGCTGGTGTTGTCACATTCTTCTTCTACGTCTTCGTCTTATGTTGCGCTGTGAGCTGATCAAAATGAACTACACCCAACTAGCCCAGATTTCCCTTCTTGTTCTTATTGTACAGTATGTTTTGCTGTAGCCTGACTTTCCTTTTTCCCGGCCACAAGTTCGGGCCAATAAAGAGTTTGATGTCGGACGCGCCGCCTGCTGCCTTGGTCACGTCACGACCACGTGACAATACTGAATAAGTTATCTCTTTCACAAGCTTACGGCATCCACGTATTGTAATCGAGAGCAGAAAATAAATTCGGCAGATCGCACGTTTTGTTTAATGCGAAACAGTCCGAGTAATTGTCTATGCTCAACTTTTTTGGCTTTCAGCCAAGCGTTACGAGGTGGATCGACGTGTTTTCGTAAGTGTAATAGTTGTGTGCACAAAGTGGGCTTACCAGGAAAGTCGACTATGTTGGCGTTTAAAGGGTAATGTATGGTCTGAGTCAACGTCATGACTGACGTTACAGCAAAGACGTGAGTATTATCAAAACCAGGTGAACTTTAGTATGCGATTATATGAATTTCATACGGAACTTTCGTTAGTGTATTTGTCCGGGGTCGAGCAGCGCTTGAGTATAACTTGCTAAACCATACGAAAACAAATGTAATATTTATTAGGCTGTAATAGAAGCGAAGCCAACACTGGAACGACAATTGTCGTTAACCCGCCATGGCGCCTGTATCATAAGGGTACATATGTAATTTTTATTGCATTGTTATAAAATCAGATGCCATCACTGTAACTGCAATTGGCGTTGGGTCGATACTACGTCTGCAAAGGGTCTTTTTTGAAAGCAGATTCAAGGCCAGGTGAGGCTCCGTGGTGGAATACCTGACTGCCACGCAGAATGCTTGGGTTCGATTTCTGCTGCGATCCCGATTTTTTTTAGGGGCGAAGCTCCTTATGCCGTGGGTCGTGCGTCCCTTGTTTGTAGTACGTAGTAGCCACCTGCGTGATGACGATGACGCTGCCATCACGGCACACCACATGGAATGAGGTGTGCCGTGATGACGATGACGATCGCGATGCCATACAACACATGACATCGCGATATGGTCTCACATGCACATCGTTTGACCACATGCAACCAACCACCATCACGTCTTTGCCGTGGGTCGTGCGTCCCTTGTAGTTTGTAGTACGTAGTAGCCACCTGCGTAACCAGCAGTATCTCCCTGTGTGATGACGATGACGCTGCCATCACGGCACACCACATGGAATGTGCCCACTATGCGTCATAACGATGACACTGATGACGATGACGATCGCGATGCCATACAACACATGGCATCGCGATATGGTCTCACATGCATATCGTTTGGCCACATGCAACCAACCACCATCACCTCTTTGATGATGTACCTCCGGAGCTTCGCCCACTCATCATCATTCACTCCGCGGATATGCTGTGATTTTCTTTCTTTTCATTCGTAGGGTCAACGCTGCCGATATCGGATTTTCTTAAAGCTTTCGCATTTAAATTGTCAACGTCTGTCTCACCGTTGCTGGGCAGATATAAACTGTCAGTCACCTGTGGCGCATACCCGCGTACCGCTCCCCGTGGTTACTGGTATGTGCCACAGACGTCTAGAGGAGAGGGTTTGACGACGTACGCGACAGAATTTTCACGTTATTCATGTCATGACCAGACAGTCATATTCGACAAGTCCTCTTACTCTCCCACACCAATTGTGGTGAACACCAACTTAAGGAGGTGATCACGAGAGCACCCAGAAGTAGGTGGCTATATAGACAGATAGATACGTAGATAGTAACACGCAAAGTGTTTTAACTTCACGAAGAAATGCTTCGCATTTTAAAAAGAACATACGCGAACTCATTTTCGGAGTATATAGGGGATGCCCGGTAGGGCCTTTCTTCAGGGCATCTAGGGAAGTGGCCACATTATGTTAAACACACATCCCTCAACTTCGGCTTGTTCAGGAGTGTCTTGTTCGACGACATACGATCCAGGTGACACGTGCTGCACTCCTCATACCAGTTACCCTCCAACGGCATTTCTGTCTCGGCTGCATGCCTCGACAGCGTCCCTGGTTTCATACTTCGCAAAACTGAGCATCTTGTTCCTTTGCGCAGCTGCACGGGGCTACACAACACATCAGTACAAGAGAGAGCGGAGCTAGTTGGTAGGTATTCATGTTAAAGAATGGACGAGCAAACACGGGCGCAAGATAGTTGCGCTGTCGACTTCTCTCGTGTGTCCTAGTTTGAACGCCCTGTTTTCAGCATGAATCCCATTTTAAGGGGAGATGCGATTCGGGAAAAAAAGCTGCGTTAATCTGTAGCCTAAGACAGTGAAATTTTTTCTGTATATATAGGATTTTATGCTGATTTCAGGTATGTAATTAGTTTTATATTAAGTTGTACAGTTTTCGTTTTGTCCCGCGACAATCTGTAAAATATAGTTCTTTTTGTAGACACTGCCTTTGCCAGTAAATGTTTATAGTTCTGAGCCATTATTGGCTCATATTGCTCCACATTATCTGTAGAATGCAAATAACTATCAAGAAAGTGCGTGTAAGACATTTTAATGAACAAGAAAAATTGTAATGTGAGAAGTCTTAGAATGCTCAGACCATACTAATCGCTTATTTTAGGCTCGTAATAATTATATTAGGTGATATCAAGTTTTAAAGTAGATACTTGCACTCTGCACATGTTAAGACATATGTGGGCAAAATTTCATCCCGATCGGGCTATTAGAAGTACCAAAAACATGATGTAAAACTCATAAAGTTGCCCAGAATTGTATCTTGAGAAAAACGCATTTAAAATGTATAAGGGAAACCTGATCTATGCGGAAAATATCTGTCATTTACGATGATTTATTCCATTGTGAGAGCTTGGCAATCATGGCTATTGTGAGCATGTGACTTTAATGAACCGCTCATGCGAAATGCAATGGCAAGCAGCCAGGTGACAATTTCCAGGGGACTCCAGACAACCAGCACTTCTTAGATTTTTAGTGGCCACCTTATGCTCTTTAAAAGCGATTTTGACCTACTTCGAGTTTAATTACAATCTTCAGTTTTTTTTGTCGTCAAAGTAGAGAAACTAATCTTGTGAAAACAAATAAAAACGAAAAATATGTAATTTTTGAAAAAACTTGCGTTTTTCGACTCGCATCTCCCCTTAAGGTTTTACGGCTCCAGGCGCTGCCGAATCACGCTTTGCTAAACTTTGCTCAGCTGTCTGGCATACCTGTACTTGAAATGATTGCGCACTGAATGCATATGTTTATTCATTGCCTTTTATAAAGAGCAGTGCCTAAGAGTGTGTGATTGTTTCGTTGCCATCGTCTTCGGTGGCAGGAGAAGCCTCTTTAATGTCCTTTTAAGGACGGAGGCCCCTCCCAATGACCTCCAACTGAATCTGTTTTCTGCAAGTCACTGTGTAAACGGAACCAATGAATAAGTATATAACTGAATCAGCCGATTACCCGTGTATTCTTTCGCTCACTTGGTTGGACGCTCGCGCAGTCTGAATGTTTCCTCACTTCACTACCTACAACTTATAATCACCACCATATCCACAGCCATGCCCTCCCAACGATGCCTGCAAACTTCATTGATTCGTCGCCGCTAGTATGTCTCACAAGCCGCACCGACATGCAACCACCAAATATTGATGCTGTACACCACCAGAACTCGTCGCAGCCTATATTGGCACGAGTGCTTTATGGCCGCAGGGTCACCAAATTACCCATGAAAGGGCTAAGGCGAAGGAAATAAGTTCAAGAGAATTAAGAAAATGGTTGGATGCCGTGAATTGCACTGAAGAGCTGTATGTGTTCTTCATACAGACGGTTCTGAGCCGTCATATATGCACAGGCTCTATGCCATGGTTTGTTGTGTTTCTTAGGAGGGAGAGAGATGATATCACTGACACTACATTGTCGTTTAGGTCCGTTGTGGTAGTGTAGCAGCTACGGTACTCGGCTGCTGACCCGGAGGTCGCGGGTTCGATCCAGGCCGGGACGGTCGCATTTCGATAGAGGCGAAATGCTAAAGACTCGTGTACTGTGCGATGTCAGTGCACGTTAAAGGGCCCGTCAACAGGCTCCTACCTTTTTCTAACACCCCCCAAACAAGCTCGCTAATTCGTACAGTAGACCGCGACGATCACGTTTCCCGAATATTACAGCGCTGCGCCCCGCGCAGACCCTCCATTTCGAAAAACAATTCCCGCGCTACTTTCCTACACCTGACCAATCCTCCTTGTACGCGCAGTGACGTCAAGTCGGCGATCGCCGACCTGATGTGGCACTGAGCTCGTAGATTGGTCTTTTGCCCTACGAAACGGCGCCTTGGCCCAGCGGTGATGCAGTTTCGGCCGCGCAGTACGCATTTTACTTTTCCTGTCTGCCGTTTTGTAGAGCCCGAGACTACCGGGAGAAGCGGTATTGCCAGAACGAAAGCCTCCGAGATAAAGAGGCGTCTCGCTACTTTACCGCTAGGGAAAGGGTCGTGTCTTCGCATCGCGCTTCCTCCCTGCGCCGCTGACACGTGCTCATGTGGGGGAAGCCCTGCTCGGTCGTTGGCTGCGCGCCGATGACGTATCACTGACGTCGTGTCACGTTGCTGAAGTGGGCGGAGTCACGACGACGGGTTACGCCTCCCCCCTTTCTACGGCGGAGAAGGGTGGTGAGGCCGCGCGAAAATTTGAAACCAGCTGAAACGGATGTTCTAACCCCTGTAACTTCCTTATTATTGCGCGCATTCGCAAAATTCTTGCTGCAGCATGTACACATAGCAAAAGTGCACATATTTCACTCTATAACAATTTTGGACCTCGGGGTTGTTGACTGACCCTTTAAAGAATACCAGATGGTCGAAATTTTTGGAGTCCTCCACTACGGCGCCCCTCATAACCATATCGTGGTTTTGGGACGTAAAACTCCAGATATTATTACTTCGTGTTGTACTACAAGCAGGTTTTATGGATCCTGGCTGCGTACCTACGTGGCGACAAACAGGCAACCATCTTGAGGATAATTTCACACACTGGGCCAGTACGTGCTCCAAACAATAAAAAATAAATAAAGAAAAAACATCTTTTCAATAAACTTTAAGTGCAGAAGTTTGAAACCACCGTTGCGCGTTGTGAACGCAGAATGTAAGAACACTTAATCAACCAAGACCTGTATCTGTTGCGACAGTTCGTGGCTCCTCCCTTGGCGGCACAGCAGAGCAAATGGCAATGGAGACATTGGGCAACAGCTTGGAAACAATGGAAGGTGCTGGGAGACCACAGGTCGCTGTTTCGAAACCCATTCCGATACCGCAGCGGTTTATAGGGCAAGTCATGGCTATTGGCTGCTCAAAACCGCTGGCGTTAGGCGCTGCGTATTCAGGAGTGTCTCCGGTGAAGGTAATAAGAAAGGGGCATAGCTAATTGATATCGCGCGCGCCACCGCCGCCGAGACCCAATCGCGGTCTTCACGAGAGCCGGGCGGCCAGAAACCCGTGTCCTCTCATTTTCCGAAAAACCGCGACAAAGCGTCGGCGGTGGTCGGCACGCGTGCAGGTGGCAGCTGGCGAGTCGTGGTCGTTACACATCGGCCGGCATGTTGCGCGTCTAATTGTGCCGGCGTATATTTTGGGACAGCACACGTGCGCCGCGAGGGGCACAAGGTATAGAGGCTCCTGCACCTGATATTGAGCGTACACACAGCGTAGCCGATACCTTCTTCGCGTGAGCTCCAAGTTGCTCGAGGGCCGCGGGTCGTTTGATCGGTCCCACGCTCGGTCGCTTAGTGAGGTAGTGCGCTGAGTTTAGACCCCGACACGTGCGCCTACGCGAGCATTCAGTAGATGTTATGTGGTGCGGACAATCGCGGGAGTATTTTTCAAATGCCATGATTACCAGCTGTTAGACGAAAAGTAAGGTTTATAAAGTTACACATTCGCTGGTGACGTGCCGGTGCGACTGTGGACGAAGAAGGATCCATCAGTGTTTCTTATTCGATCTGCATGTGATTCGTGTTTGATGACCATTTCATGCACATACTCGGCCGTTTGCAGAGCTCCGAATGCCAGTTTTCTTTTCTGTATTCCGTTCTTTCACTACCATTGATGCACGCTCGAGACCTGACCACGTGGGAGCTATGCCTCTCAGAATACTGACCAAATGCGTTCAGAGGAATAGTTAGAACAAAACCAGACAGGGTGAAAGCGCATTAGACGAAGACAGAGAAGAGGCTTGAGACACACGAGCGCTGTTTGTCAAGCCTCTTCTCTGTTTTCGTCTTATGGGTTTTCTAACCGGTGTCGTACTAAACCAACAAGCTTAAACAGCTGCCTTCAAATAGAATCGTTGCGTTATTCAATCACAGCGTAGCACACTTGCATATACACATGTCAGTAGTACGCCACAAAATACCTTCCTTTCTTCAATATAGCTGGATGCACTTCGCGCCACCGAGTACAGTGTGGTGGCGTGAAACGCAAAACACATGCACAGCCCATTTATGCAAAAACAACGTTTGCGGCGACATTTCTGGCGCAGGAGACATCTTCATTTCTTATATGGCCCGGCGTGTCCGGCTGCTGACCCGAAGGGTTCAAATACTGCCGTGGTGGTCTCATTTTGACAGCCCATGTACTGTGCGGTTTCCGCGCACGTTAAAGAACCCCAGGCCAGGGTTGCCGTTGGTGGCTACTTTGCGCCAAATTGGCTACTTTTGGACCCCGTTGGCGACGAAAATTTCCAGTTGGCGGCATGGATCTTTTTTAAACTTGTGGTTTTACTTATTGAAAATGGTTTTATTTATTCATCAATAGTAAAGACTATGTTGATAATACCGCTTCTGTTCTGTTTGGCTAGAAATTTGGCGATAATGTCAAATGACATGGCTACCTTGGCTACTTTTGGCGTGAGTTCTGGCGCCTTTTCATGTCCACTCAACGGCAACCCTGCCCCAGGCGGTCAGAAGTATTCAGAGCCCACCATTACAGCGCCTCTCATAGCTTGAGTCGCTTTAGGACGTTAAATCCCATAAAACAATCAACTAAATGAGACAAGTAATTTAAACATACAGTTTTTACATTCAACTAAGCGCGAAGCCATATAACTGGCTCGAGATATGGCACAGCATAAAAAACACAATGCCTTTCAACGCTCAAGGCTTGTGAGGGAATATACATGCAGTGAACTGATAGCGGGAGCCCATCCACGTCGCTTTGTGAAACTGTTGATCGGATAAACTTCGTCTATTTACAGAGAAACTTCTTCAACAGCACGAGTTGAACGCTCGAGAAGCTCCCTCGGTGATCGTATACCAGTGTTGCCAACCAATTTTCTGAAAATACCCTACGCCAAGGTCAATATTACCCTACTTTAACCTACACATTTTTTATTAGCCTACGTTTTACCCTAAACGTAAAAATAGCACCTTGTAACTGTGATAACGGACAGACTACACTGTGCGACGTGCAGACGTATGGTGATGCTGAAGTCGGCAGTGACTTCAGCATCACCATACGATCCAACGAACTATCACCATACGATCTCACCATATGATCGAATATGATATTTGCTTATCAACAAGCTGTTGTTGCAACGCCTGTGGTATTTGACGTGCGTATAATTGGGGATGTGCAAATAGTCAAGCATTCGGTGCTCTCCAATTCTAAGTCGATTGTAGAGTTTCTTTGTTCGAAATTGTAAAATATTAATTTTGTAGAGAATGTGTAACGATTAACGCTTCCTACTGCATCCCGAAATATGACCGATTTTATGGAGGACTATTCCGAAGAGCTTTGCTGCAAGGTCCTGAGGGAGTCCGGAGGACAGACATCTTCTTCTCCACTCTTGCGGGAATACAACACGAAGGTGGCACATCGAGGCATTTGATGTCGCGGTTGAAGTAAACCGGTTGATATTCACAGTACGTTGATGTCAGTTCCACAATCTCATCAGGTCTTGAAGTAGGCTCCGGGGTTCCTCAATATGCAGGCCCTTTATCGTTTTCATTTGTGCCACTGACCTTCCAAGGAATGTCTCCTCCAGCATACGTGTTCATGCGTATCACTGTGCCTTACAAAACGTGATTGTTTACGTAACCGAGAAGAAGCGACTGAACGATTCCTTTGTCTGTTGCAGTGTCTGGTCTGGAAAATGCAAAATCAGTACTAATTTCAGCAAGCTGCTTCATTCATCCATCACAAAAAAGGTAATGCTAGCTATTTCAATGGAACTTCAGTGCGTCTTCCTTAACAAGAATAACACAGTATAAATACATTAGCGTTACATCTACTCATGATCTCTCATGGTCTGCACACTTAAGATGTTCACCTAACAAGTTCCAAAGGCTCAAACGAAATGGCGTATCTTCGTCGAACAATGCAGAATGCTCCAAATGGTTAGTACTATCTGGTGCAGTGAAAGGTTAATACCATGGGAGTTTTGAAACAAAGCTCTGTGGTTGAATTTGCGAGAGCCTTTGTTTCTAAGTTCTTTTTATCCAGTGTCCAAACACCTAGTAATATATTTTACGTGACCGCGTTTTTGTCTTTCCAGCACTTCTAGCATAACACCCCTTTGTAAATACGGGTGAGCCACAATAATGGGACTAATACTATGCGAAGGTCGAGTTTTGTTAGTGTTGAGAACGACGATTCACCTGCGTTATCATCAGCCAGTTCTGAGACGTGGATTACGAGAGTGGTATACCACTCTTGTTATCCACGGCACCAAATCGCTTTATTATTTTCGCGCAATAATATTTTACGACTCTATAGAACATTACTTCATTAATGAACGATCCTGCGCTCCCAGCAAGACTCAGGCACCAATATGGCACTATTGAAGCACTATTTGAGCATAAACAATCACTCTCGCAAACCCGTACGGCGATGCCAAACAAGGGCGTTCCCGTAAAAATAAGGGGTCAATAACGTCGCAAATACTGTTCGCATAAGGCTCGTGCAAAACAAAAACACATCGGGATTAGAATAACAGAGAGCTGAGCTAGTTGGTAAGTATTCATTTTAAAAGACAGGGCGTGCAAACTCGGACAAAATAAAGAAGTCAAAACACCACAGCGCCGTCTAACAACTCAGGAGGCGCTCAGTGGCGTAAAAAGAAAAAAGACACGAAAACTTATGTGTGTTTGCCTGTGCAATTGGCGAACCTATCAATCCGATACGCTTTGGGGTCTACGAGAAGGATAAGACATTTGAGTTCTTCTTTATGCAAATTAATCGACGGTTAACTCACGCATGCACTACTCTATGTCATGCCTCAATCGTTAGACGCATTTGTTGATTCCTGTGCCGATTCAAACCTGCGCATTTATCGAATTTTGGCGTGAACTTACAGTTTCGGCAATTTAGAGAAAGATTAGAATGTGAGCCTTCGGTCAGCGATCTCTTGTGCTCCAATAATGTCTGATTAACAGAACGGCCCGTCTGTCCTACGCAGAAGCGGCCGCAGCCGAAAGGAACCTGATACGCCACACCTAGCTGTACGTCAATAAGTGAATTTGTTGGCGTGTATTACGAAACAAATATCGGTCCGCTTCTTGTCTTTTACTCGCTCATTCTTTCTCTGCTCATCGGCACAAATCTTACCTAGCTGACCAGGGTTGCCGTTGACTTGATTTGAAAAGTAACAAGAACTCAAGCCAAAGGTAGCCAAAGTAGCCATGGTATTTTATTTTTTCGCCAAATTTGAAACCAAGTGGAACAGAAATGTATTGTGAGTAGAGTTTCTACCATTGAACACTAAATAATATTATTTTGAATAAGGAACACCATAGGAGTAAGAGCACTGTTTCTCCTCCTGTTTGAGTCCTCAATCGCTAAGTCACAGATAAGTACAAATAAACGAATAAACTGAAATAAATGAAGTTTGCCATTCTTATACTTTAGGTAGAATAGATGGGGTTCTTGTCAGATATAGAGTAGTTGTGGAACATTCCAGCCATCAAGTATGCACGAACATTAAATGTAGAGGCCCGTGTACTGTGCGATGTCAGTGCACGTTAAAGAACACCAGATGGTCGAAATTTCCGGAGCCCTCCACTACGGCGTCTCTCATAATCATATCGTGGTTTTGGGACGTAAAACCCCAGATATTATTATTATTATTATTATGCACGAACATTAAATGTTAAAGCAGCTTTTCCTTGCTTAAAATGACTTGGCTGATCATCACGGCGTATGACAGCGCACATCGGGTAAGCAGACGAATACGAACAAAAGGACAACGCAAGCGCTCAAGCCTTGAAGCTGCAGATCGTATTTGATCAGTAGAGCTTACATAATACCCGTCCAGCTTCAGATAGTGAAATCTGGTTAAGATGTGCGGTCCAGGTTCATTTTGTTGCGGATCTTTTTTTTCGTGAAATTCAAACCAGAACAGCCACTGCGGATCAGAATGAGAAACTTGCGCGTAGCGTCAGCATAGATGGCGGGCAGCGTGAGCAGTGTGCCAGTTACGCGTTTGCCAGCAAAGACGCAGCTTCACCACTTCATATTTGCAGGCACCAATGTCGGTAGGAAACCCGTGATGCATCGCGGCGGTGGGAGGGGGAGTAGGTGGACGCAAGTGATGGTCGGGCTTGAAGGGGGGCAAGTGCCCCTTCTGCACCCCTCTGCCGACGCGCATGTTTGCAGGCATGCTGCGCGTTGCGTTGGTGTGCGTCGATGCGCACCAGCCCGCTGGGGGTGGGGAAGACGAATGCGCGCATCGGCTGACAATACAGAACCACTTAAAAACAGTGTGCTTAATCTGCAAAAGCTATAAAAATGGCTACTTATTGCGCCAGAAGAAAAGTTACAAATAGCCAGAAAGTAGCCCTGGCGCCGACCAAAATTTTTTGCGGGGTCGTAAAGTAGCCAATTTGGCACAAAGTATCCATCAACGGCAACAGTGCCTATCTCATTAGCAGCCGTACAAACAACAAAATGAATACCGTATCTATTCCTCACTTTCTTTAGCCTGGGAGACACGCAATAAAAGTAAGGAATACCTACGACACGTTTCTTCCTACTGCTTTCTGAAACCATGCGCGTACTGAAAAAAAGCCGACTTTTTTAAACGCTCAGCGGCAGTCGCCACTGACACACGAGGATAACCTACACCTAAAAGACGCGTAACCTGTGCGTTAAAGCTATCACTTATTTTGTGCTCACATGACTTGGTGAGGGCAGACTTAAGGCAAGGCAATGCCATACCATTTTTTACAACCTTCGAGTGCTTCAACGAAAATTTTAACTTTGGTTTTGAAGATCTAGGAGAAAACTGCCGGCATACGTGGTTCTTCTGAAACGTTAAGCAATAGTCTAGAAATTGTATTCCATTATTCTGAGGTGATTCTTTACTGAAGTTCAGCCCTCCTCCATTTAATTAGAACTTTTCGCTCCCTAAGGTTACCACGAATTGAAAATCTTCGCCACTACAAAAATAAAGTAATCATCCCCATAACAAAAAGCTTAATCATAGAATAACCTGAGGCGCGATATAAGCGTCTGTCAACGTTGCTGAGGTCCCCGATTTCTGAACATAAACGCCTTCCTTCCAACCTACTAACCTCGGCTTTAAATACATGGAAAGCATTTCTAGAAAATCCCCGTACGCACACCACATTTATCGGTGAAAACCATTCCCTGCACTTGTTCGTTAATTCAGTCATTGACACATTTTGACAACCCCTCATGCTGCAAAGAGAAATAAATATCTTCAATAGTGAGTAATTACAAATCTCAAACATTGTAATACAATCTGCCAACGATTGTCAATAAATACAGTCACGTGAACAGCTTCTCATTAAAAGAACTGCGATCCTTTTTTGTAAATATAGGCTAACTTTTTGACGTCGTAATATGTGTTGTTTTTGGACGATTTCACTTTTGTTTCAGTCTGTGCATCTATACAGTACCAAATTGGTTATATGATGGAAAACATATAAAAATAATAGTGTCTGTATAACTTTGTTGTCTGGCATCTGATGTACATTGTATGATGCAGGTCATACACAAGGAGTAAATTTGTATAGATCATCCCTGATATTTCATCATTTTTTTTGTCGGTTATGGTGTTATGGTTGTATTTTTCCTTTGTGTTTCTTTTTGTGTGTTCTTTTTTTTCGCTCGCGTCCATGTAACTATCTTCTGTGGTATGCTTCGTATCGGGATGTTTTCGTAGTAATGTTTACATATGTTTTTTCTTCCAGCGTATTTGGTATTCAATGTTAGTTTAGGGTCACTTTATTGTAATTACATATCTTTGTCATTGTCCCAACTGGCTTGTAAAATGTTCACTGGCCTCGTCAAGCTGTCCATAAAAGCTGTTAGCCAGTAAACCTCTGCAGAACCTGTTTCTTTCTAGGAAATACAATGATTTTGATTTGATTTTGATCCGTACTAAAAGCTTTACAACCGCCGGGGTTCTCCTCTGAGAGATGCTGGACTAATGCTTGAGAATTACGCATACGAAAAGGGTCGGAAAAAATCAGACGTTAAGCAGTTTTGCAAGCAACTAGATAGAGCGAATTGCCAGGTGCCTTTCTCTGAAACAATCGCTCGAAAACGAATCTCACTATTATGTGTTTTCGCTCAAAAAACCAATTCTAAAGCACGTGATTTAGCCGTCTTGACATTACAAGCTATCCTCCCAAGATCATGTGTTGACAAAACATCGACAGCACGCTGCCTAACTACCTATGGTTTTAGTTTTACTGTCCTAAAATACTTTTTCGCGACTCTTAACGCTTTTTATGAGAACAAACTGTCTGGCATAATTACAAAACACCTTCATTATCTGAAATGGCTGGCCTGAGTTTGTTAACGAAGCTGACCTCCTCCAAGCCGAACTTCAGCACCTCCAAGCTGACCAGGAGGGAAGGTTTGTCATGTTGACATCGAGGGCCTTCAGCGAACAAGCGGCAGCTGCCATAGAAAAGAACTTCAAACCAGTGACTGTCCAAGTGAATAAAGTAAAAGCCAAGGCCATGTTGCTTTGTAAAGAACTTGAGCTTACGAAACTTTCTAAATCTGTTAATGCGGCTAAGCTAGGTGTGTTGTCAATTTTTTCAGCGTGAGAACACATAAGCCTGAAAAGCCGTTCCGGTGTATTATAAGCGAAAAAGAGTCGTGGCAGAATCTCGTGAGCAGGTATCTGCTAAAGCAACTTAATATGCTCCCTGTGGAAGATCTCTTTGTTGTGAAGAACTGTGCTGAGGTTACCCAAGTTTTCCTTGATTTTCAATTTTATTCAGTGCCGCATGTGGAATTATTCAAACTAGGGAAAGCTAGTATTGAAGATAATGGCATTTTGGAATTTGAAAGGAGTGCGGCTATCTCGGTTACCAATTTCATGGCCCTATTAGAATTTTAGCTGTGTTCGATGTGTGTGACGCACGAAGGGCAGGTTTATCTTCAACCCAACGGGATATGCATCGGCTCGTGTGTGGCACCCGTACTGTGCAGTTTGTTTTTAGCATCTTTTGACAGAGTGGTAGCTCAGTCTCTTGACAATGCAAATGTGTGCAGGGTCGTACAGGTATGTGGACGACTTCTTGGCAGTTTTAAGTGCTGAACCAGGTTTCACACCCGCCAACTTGGTTGACGAAATCTTAATGAAATTTCGACAACATGCGAAGGGGCTGTCCTTCACGCATGAGCTACCCATTAACGACAAAATTCAGTTTTTAGATTTGAGCCTCACTCTGACAGAAGAGCATTTGTGTTGGGCCTACTGGCTGTTGTATTCAGTCTAGGTTTCACTTTTGTTCTTGCATCCCCAGGGGGGCGCATTTATTCATTGCTATATAAACCACCTAACATATTCAATAAAGGCAGTTCTTGATTCATTCGTCGTGACGGCTGGAGTCTGACTCCCTTCCGTAGATATTACATTGGCGACGAAGGTGTCGTAAACGTACCCTAAGCACCTGCGCACCGTCCGTGCCCGCCCCAACATGAGTTTCCCCGGGCTCGCTCCGCCGCTGTTCTTCCTTGCGACGCCCGGCCGGCCGCCACTACCATGGGAGCAGTGGGAGCAGATGTTCAACGTCTACCTGGTGGCGTCCGGGGCCGCCGAGTTCATGCCAGAACGACTCAAGGCTATCCTTTTGCACTGTTTGGGTCCGGAGGGCCAGCGTACTTATCAGACCTTACCTGCAGGCAGTGGCGTAGCCAGGGCGTGGCACACCGGGCACGTGCCCCCCCCCCCCCCCCCCCCGAAATTTTTTTTCGCCATGGCATACAGAGCAAAAAATGACAATTTCAAGGAGGTGCCCCAACCGAAATCAAGGAGGTGCCCCCCCCCCCGAAAAAAATTTCTGGCTACGCCCCTGCCTGCAGGGTCGACCGCCGCAGCACCAGCAGCGCCAAGCGCCGCAGCGCTCGCCGTTAAGGACGGGGATAAGTCTGCCGCAGCCACTTCTGACGAATACGACACTGCACTCGTGGCATTACGGCACCACTTTTCGACGTCCTGCAACGTTGTCGTCGAGCGTCATCGTTTTCACCGCCGCCGTCAACACTCAGGCGAGTCCGTTCATGACTTTGTTGCCGCCCTACGGGAGCTAGCGTCACACTGTTCGTTCGTTTCTCAGGATGATGCTCTGCGGGATCAAATTGTTGCCGGCATAGCTTCCAACCGCGTACGAGAACGGTTATTGCTTGAGGGCCCCTCACTTTCCTTCGAAAGCTCGGTGGGAATTGCGCTCCAATTTGAGCAAGCAGCTGAAGAGCTAAAGAAATTTTCTCCTTCGGTCGACCAAGTTTCAATGCAGCGTCGTCGTAAGAAACCATTGCGTTCATCGCAAAAGAGCAATTCACAGCCGCCAGCTCACTTTCAGCAGAAGCTAACGAACAGCGCCAGCGGCTCACGTGCGCCGCAAGGGCACCGTCCCCCCCGAACGGAACCGAGAACACAGTAGGCGCTCCACGTCGCCGCACTGCTTCCGATGCCGCTCGCGGGATCACTTCGCATCAGATACGCAGTGCCCAGCGCATGGGAAAAGTTGTTTGTTTTGCGGTCGCGAGGGCCACTTTCAAAACGTATGCAACCGCAAACGAGCTCAAGTGCAAGGCAGGGTCCGCGAAGTTGAATGCGATGACGATGTATCGTCGTGTAGCAGTACTGAGGAAGTGTGGACTGTGGAACGTTCCGCTCGTAAGGGAATTCACGTAGAAGTGCTGGTTGCGAGCGTCAGGCTTAAACTTCTTGTTGATTCAGGGTCATCTGTTTCAATTTTGTCAGAGCAAGCATTCCGTCGACATTTTCAGAGCATTTCGCTTCTGCCTGCTCCGCACGGCACATTGTTTGACTATTCCCGACGTCCCATTTGCGTGCTAGGTTGTTTCACGGCAGATGTACAGTTCAAAGGGCGCACCGCGTCACTCTGTTTTTATGTTGTTCGCTGAAGAACTTGTCTTATCGGCCTTGACGGCATTAAAGCCTTAAGTCTTCGCATTGAGGGTTCTACTCTCAAGTGCTTACATACGACTACGTCTGTTGCTCCGTTGACATGTGTCAATGGCCCGGTACCTCGTTCCATTCCCGCACTGTCCAACACGCAACCCGGTCCAGAAAATCTTCCGCCAGCCTTGGCGAGCGAGTTCGCTTCACTTTTGAGTCCCAAATGGGCCTTGCTAAGGGGTTCACGCATCGGGTCAAGACGCGTCACGGCGTGCAGCCTGTAACTTCGAAACTTGGCCGTCTGCCATATTCTCTCCGTGCGCCAGTGTCAAATGAGCTTCAAAGGTTCCTAAGCCTTGAGATCATCGAGCGCATCGATGCTTCTGAATGGGTGTCCCCCCATTGTCGTTGTTGACTAGAAAGATGGCAGCATCAGGATCTGCGTAGACCTCCGAGAGCCGAATAAGGCTCTCGGATGTCTAATAGTTTCCAGATAGTTTCCCGTTGCCGCAAACAGAAGAGCTTCTCCATGCTTTGGTAGGCGCTACACACTTCTCAAAACTCGACTTGGCTTCCGCTTGCCACCAGGCTCTCTTGCACCCTGACAGCAGGGACCTAACAGCCTTCATCACTCACGATGGACTTTTTCGATTAAAGAGAGTATGCTTTGGGTTAGCTTCTGCCCCAGCGGCGTTTCAGAAGATGATGGCAGTAATCCTTGACCGTTGCCCTGGTGTGTTGTTCTACATTGATGATGTGATCGTCTTTCGCAAGACTGCAGAAGAACACCTCTTGAACCTAAAAACAGCCCTGCAGAATATCAAGGATGCAGGCCTGAAACTGAACAACAAATGAGTATTTGACGTTCCAGAGCTCGCATTTCTAGGGCACAAGGTCACTTCACGTGGTATCTCACCACTTCCTGAGAAGATTGACTCCAGAGTTAACACTATCGTGCCAACCGATGTTGCTGCCCTCCGTTCGTTCTTGGGTCTTGTAGAGTACTACTCGAAATTCGTGCCACGTTTGGCACAAGTGGTCGAGCCTATGAGAGTCCTACTTCGCAAAAATGAGCCATTCATCTGGTCAGCCAAAGCAGACAACAGTTTCAGAAGGGTGAAAAAAATGCTTTCGTCGAGCGCAGTCCTTCAAATGTTCGATCCGGCGCTCCCAGTCATTGTATCGACAGATGCTTCCGACTGTGGGCTGGGAGCAGTCCTCCAGCAACAAGCTAGCCAAGAGCTTAGCACAGTCGCTTTCGGGTCTCGTACACTGTCCCCAGCAGAGAGAAAGTATTCAGTCAGGCAACGAGAATCACTGGCATGTATTTGGGCATGTGAGCGATGGCACACGTACCTTGGGGTCGCCCTTTCAAAATTCGAACAGACCACCAGGTGCTTGTCTCCTTGCTGTCGTCACAAGGACGTGGAAGACGCCCGCTTAGAATCGCACGCTGGAGCGCACGACTGCTTTGTTATAACTTCACTGTTGAATACCGCAAGGGGTCCGCGAACACTGTTGCAGATGCACTTTCTCGGCTGCCAGCACCTACCTCGGAAGCAGAGCTTGCAAAGGAGGAAGAAATTGTGTCGCTCGTTGAGCCAGCCTGTGCGGCAAACGAGAAGTTCAGGCAGGCCGTCCTTGACGATGGTTGTCTTGAAACCGTCAAGTCGTTTGTGCTGAGTGCCTGGCGGCCACAAAAGTCCTTACCAGAAGAGGTGGAGCCGTTCTACCTTATTAGAGAGGAACTTTCTGTTGTCGATGATCTTCTACTGCGTGCAGAGCGCCTCGTGGTTCCGTCCTCCCTCAATGCCCAGTTCATTTCCACCGCACATGAGACACATCCTGGTATCACGCGCACGAAAGCGCGACTTCGTGAGCGGTTCTGGTGGCCACGAAAGGATAAGGAAGTGGAAACAGCAGTGAAAAGCTGCCTACATCTGCCTCGAGGCAGATAAATCTGCCAAGGCATCACCAGCGCCACTGCAACCCGTTGAATGGCCTGAACGACCATGGCAACAGCTTGCCTTAGACATTGTTGGCCCCTTGGAGCGCGCACCTCACAACAGCAGATTTGCTATAACGCTTGTTGATTACCACTCCAAGTGGCCTGAGGTATATTTTCACCGTGAGGTATCCACGAGCACAGTGAAATACTTTTTAACAAGTGTTTTTTTGCCCGCGAAGGCTACCCTGAGGAAATTGTTTGCGACATAGGGCCTCAGTTCACTTCCCGTGAATTCATTACCTTTCTGCAAGACAGGGCCATCCGTCTTTCGCATTCATCAGTGTACTACCCCCAGGCGAATGGGCAAATAGAACGGTTCAACCGGACATTCAAAAACTTTATTCGAGTTTCACTCCTCGAAGGATGAGCCCTCCGACAAGCAGTCATGGACTACCTTGCTATTTACAGGGCTACTCCACAGGCAAACACTGGGGTTGCCCCTGCAGTTCTACTGCGTGGTAGAATGCCCCGAACCAGGCTGGATGTCGTTGGCTTCTCAGCACCAGCCTTCGCTAAAGAACCAGCTAAGGAATTGGCGCGACTACGTCGTAGGGTCTGGCGTCAACAGCGGAGCGGCAAGCTGTACACGGACAAGAGGAGAGCTGCCAAGGAACCTGGGATAGCTGCAGGCGACATTGTTCGTGTCAAGAAACCATCCGTTCGCTTTAAGGGCGACTGCTCTTTCTCTTCACCAACTAAAGTGTTGGAAAGGAAGGGACTTGCTTCTTACAGGCTTGAAGACGGCCGTACGTGGAATTCCTCCAAGCTTGCCAGGGTTCCAGAGGGGGGTGATTGCCACCAGCCGCAGCTACCTGTGCCGCAGTTTCCAGTTCCGGCGCCACAGCCTGCCGGGCTACAACCAGCCGTATCGGAGCCGCCACCTACTGGCGTACTGCAACCTGCCGTGCCGCAGCCGCTGTCCCCTGGCGTGGTGCAGTCGCCTGTGCTGCAGCCGCCTTCTGGGACGCAGTCGCCATTTTCTGCGGTACTGCAGCAGCCAACCTCAGCAGTACAACATTCAGAGCGGCCGACCCGAAGGCGCCGGTCACCAGCCTGGCTTCAAGACTATCAGACCAACTTTTAGCTTACGGTCTGAAATTGTGTATATTCTGTACTATGCAAATAAGTAGTGTACATACTTGGGTTTTTGTTACTAATATGTACTAACAACTAACCACTAAAAATAAGGGGGGGGAGTATGTTGTATTCAGTTTTGGTTTCGCTTTTGTTCTTGCATCCCCAGTAGTAGTAGTGGTTTATTATAAGAAAATGACGCTTATTTCTGCAGCCCAATAGGGAGCACGGCGCAGCGTCAGGGGAAGGGGAAGAGGGAAATAAAGAAGATAGTAGAAAAAGAAAAAAGAGAAACGAACAGGGTCTCGTCCATTCATGGGGGAGGCCGATGGTGAAGTGATGCCAGCGAGTACTGGGCGCTCAACGGAAGGTGGTGATCCCGGTCACCTCCACAAACTCCAAGAGGCTTTGGAGAGCCCGGAGTTTGGGAGGCGATGGAAACAGCAGTTCGTCTGCGGTCGTCGCAGGGAGTCCCTCTTGTCTGTAGGCGGTGGTAAGCCTTGAGAGTTCCTGCGCCAGCGCTGGGCAACCACAGAGAAGGTGCTCAAGGGTCTCGTGGTCGCCACAACGTTCGCAGGCCGGTGAGGGGGGAGCGTCCCTTGGAGAACAAGCGCGCCGCTGTCCACACAGAGCCCGTCCGGAGGCGAAGAAGGGAGGCGCGCTCCCGCTTAGTAAGGCCAGCCTCTGGAAGAGGCTTCAGGGCCTTTGCCATTGGCCACTCTGGCATCCGGGTGAAGGGTTGTGAGCAGCTGTCTCTGCCTCTGCCTCGAAAAATCAGAGGCAGCAACTGCTCGTGTAAGTGGCACGCCAGGGTGGTGGGCTGTTGTAGCAAGGGTGTCCGCTTGCTCGTTACCGGAGATTCCCACATGAGCCGGCATCCAATGAAAAGAGACAGAAACCCCTGCAGCAGCCAATGCGGAGAACTTTGAACTCAACAAAGACCCGGTAAGCCCGGATCGTCGGTGGTTCATGAGGCTCTGCAGCGCTGGCTTCGAGTCGCAGAGCACTGCCACTGGTTGCTCAGGAGGGTCCTCAGCCAAAGCATCGGCGGCTATATGGAGGCCCGTCAGCTCTGCCGCAGTGGAACTCGCAGGGAAGGGGAGCCGGCATTGTCGGTTCACTGCCCTAGCCGGGATGGTGCAGGCTGCAGCGGCGGATCCGTCAGCCCGAACTGATCTATCCGTGAACACCAGCAGTCTTCCGTCCAGCTGCTCGCGGAGCTTGCAGGCAGCAGCCTGCCGCAGGGCAGCCGCTGGTGTCAGCCATTTGGTTGACCTACCGAGCGACAGATGGACGTCCGCAGGGCGCTGATGTGGTGGCGACAGGGCAATTGGCACAGGGGGGGTTGTCGATCACCTGCTCATATAATCGGCAAAGACCGCCCATCAGGGAGGACGGCTAGCTGCGAAGTCTGGCCAGCAGGGCTCCGCCATCTGGAGCACGATGAAGGCGGTCGATGTGCCCCAGGGCTCGTTCGAGCATCCTCAGTGAGAGCGGCCAGTCACCAGCCTCTGTCAGCGTTGCTGCGATAGGCGAGTGCTTTGGGAGCCCCAGGATGCTCCTGACAGCAGCTCTGTGCAATCCCTCCAGCTGCTCCCTTCTGGCCGGTGTGAGAGCGACCAATGGGAAGGCATAGAGCAGGACAGACGTTGCTGCAGCTTGATTGAGCCGAAGCGCCCACTTAGTGGAGCAGCCGCGGCCATTTTGTGGCAGTTTGCAGACAGCTCCGTGTACTTGGCGCACCTTTGACGTGGCTGCCTTGGCTGGAGGAATCCATGTGAGCCGGTGGTCAATGGAAAGTCCTAGGTACTTGACCACCTTCTGCCAAGGTAATGGGCGACCGGCAATCCGTAGTTGCTTGGTGTAGCGCCGAGCAGAGGCCAGCGGATGAACCAGCATGGCCTCGGTCTTGGCTGCGGACACGCTAAGACCGATGCTGCCAAGGAATGCTATCACTGCGTTTAGCGCCCATTGCAGGAAACCCCGAACGGAAGGCATGGATTTCCTCGGCCCTCGGGTCCACAGTGCCACGTCGTCGGCGTAGATGGAACAGTGAACAGGGAACCGAGAGTCCACCGGCAGCGAGACGGGAAGACCCGCGAGAGCCATGTTGAACAGGGAATGGGCTGAGCACCGAGCCCTGTGGGACACCAGTCGTGATATCCCTAGGCTCGCTCAGCTCCTGCCCAACACGCACTCGAAAGGTTCACCCGGTCAGGAAGGCGGAAATGAATGCCCTGAGACATCCGTGCACGCCGAGCCTATCCAGAGAGGCGTCGATCACCGCATGAGGAAGTCCGTCAAAGGCACTGCGAACGTCCAGAAGCACCAGCATTGCCACATCTCCCACAGCCTTCGCATCCTCCAGGGTAGCAATCACATCGGAGATGCACCCCAGGGGGGCGCATTTATTCATTGCTATATAGCGCAGAACTCGCAACTAAAGCTAATGGACGTAACCTCGCGATAATTGCGGGAGGTCTAAACGACGTCTTGAATGAAGAATCAGCCGAACTAGCGACCACATTGGCGAAAGGGGTCGATGACATGCGCGCCATTTCCCCTCAGGTGCAGATAGTGGTATGCACAATACCGGAGGTACCGGTGCGGGACGGCAACCTGCAAAGAGCGGTTGTCGACGCAAACAAAGAGATATGGCGGATGAGTCGAGAGAAGGGCATCGAGGTAGTGGAAATAAACAGAGAGGTGCACAGGTGGGGTGGTTTTCGAAGAGACGGAATACACTTCAATAGGAGGCTTGGTCATGAGGTGGGTTGGCGACTTGCAGGACGCGCAGTAGCTTTTTTGGGGGGGGCACGCGGGCCCTTCGGTGTCCAGGGTAGCGTGTAATGAGGACAACAACCAGGGGGGACTCTGTGACAGGTAGTATAGCGAAAAACCAGAGAAAAGGTAAAAGAAGGGAGAAGGCGCGTGTCGCAATTGGTTACATTAACATGCAGGGTGGCAGAAAAAAGGCAAAATGGTTAGAGATTGAGGGACAGTTAAACAAGGAACAGATAGGTGTTTATGCGGTTACAGAAACACACCTTAGAGACTTGGAAGAGCCACCACATATTGACAATTACATTTGGGAAGGATGCAACAGGATCATATCAGAAAGGAGAGGTGGGGGGTATTGGAATGCTAATTCATAGCAGAGCAAAATGGGATAGAGTGAAGCAAACGTGTTCAGAGCACCTGTGGGTTTCGGGCACAGTAGGTGGAAAGAAAACGTGGCTAGGTGTAGCGTACTTGTGGACGGGGAATAACTGCAGAGAAAAGAATCTGGAGATAGTGAAATGCATAAGTACCGATATTAAAGAATTTGGTCATGATGCCGAAATAATCCTTCTAGGGGACATGAATGCACACATACATGACCTTGACGGATATTCAGACTCCAATGGCAAGTTATTGCTAGATCTCTGCGAGCAACATAGTCTTGAAATAGTTAACGCGGGGCCTAAGTGTGAGGGACACATCACGTGGGAAGTCGGAAACAGGCAGTCGAGCATTGATTATTGTCTCATGACAGAAGGAATCTATGACAAACTTAGAGAGATGAGAATAGACGAGGAAGGCATTAACAGCTTGGGTAGTGATCATAAACGCATAACCTTACAAATGGGATATAAAACTGAAAATAAGAACCTAGAATCGAACATTGGCAGCTCATATTTAAATGAGAAACAAATAACTAATATAGCCGCAAGAGTCGAGGAAGAAGTAGACAAACTTCCAGGCAAAGACTGGAAGTACAGTGAGCTGCTACATGTAATCACGAAAGATATAGAAAAAGAGAAGAAAACTATTTCTTGGAAAGGAAAGAGAAAGCCAAAAAGTTGGTGGAACAAAGAAATCCGGGATGCGATCGAGAAGCGACGTGAGGCATCACGGCAGCACAGACAAGCAAAAAAGGAGAAGCGGCCACAGGATGAGGTCAACCAAGTATGGAAAATATATTTAGAGCAAAAATCCATTGTGCAGAAATTAGTCGAGGCAAAAATTAAAGGCGAAAGTGAACGCTGGATGACAGAGATTCGCGAAAAGAAGAAGGCCGCGCCTAGGATATTTTGGAGCCACCTAAAAGCGCTAGGTAGGAAATCTGTAACAATGCAACAACATATGGTAGATGAAGAAGGAAATCAATTGGAAGGGTATGAAGCGCTAGGTTACATCCGAAAGGTAACAGCCGATTCGTTTAAAAAGGTCGCCCAGGGGATTCCCCCGGTGAGTAAAAGTATACAGAAGAGTACAACCGAGGAAGATGTAGTACTTGAAAATTTCAATTGGAAGAAGGCCGAAGGAAAAATTCCTAAGCGCACTACTCCTGGCTTAGATGGGGTTCCCGTCAGCCTAATTAACGAACTAGGACAGAGCACTAAAGAAGCACTGCTGAAAGCCGTAGAAAAGTGCTTACAGGAGAGGGAAATACCAGACAGTTGGCGAAAAAGTAGAATGAACTTAATCTATAAAGGCAGGGGAGAAAAGGATAACATTCGCTCGTATAGACCGCTAACTATTACATCGGTGCTATACCGGCTGGCGATGCAGGCAGTAAAATTAAAAATAGAAACGTGGGTAGAGCAAAATGATATTTTGGGAGAACTCCAGAATGGATTCCGAATCGACAGGCGGTTAGACGATAACCTGTTTGTTCTTACACAGTGTATAGAAATATCAAAAATAGAAAACAGGCCCTTATACGTAGCTTATCTAGACATCACCGGGGCATATGACAACGTTAATCAGGAAATTTTGTGGGATATATTGAAGGAAGTGGGCATAGGTGACGACTGTATACAGCGTTTGAGGGAGATATACCGAGAAAATACAGTTTGTGTAGAATGGGAAGGAATAAGCAGCAAGGACAGCGTTGACATTAGCAAGGGGCTGAGACAGGGATGTCCTTTGTCCCCGCTGTTATTCATGCTGTACATGGTGAGGATGGAAAAAGCGCTAGAAGGGAGCAACATTGGATTTAATCTGTCACACAAACAGGCAGGCGCGATGGTTGAGCAGAAGCTTCCAGGTCTATTTTATGCTGACGATATTGTCTTATTTGCGGACAGTCAAGATGATATACAGCGGCTGGCAGATATATGCGGAAGGGAGGGCGAGGCTCTAGGACTAGGTTTTAGTGCTACAAAATGTGGATTGATGGTATTCAATGATCACGAAGACCATGCGGTCTTAATACAGGGCCAAGAAATACCGAGGGTAAGCGAATACAAGTACCTCGGAGTGTGGGTAAATGAGGGGGATAGATATATGGAGGTACAAGAGAAAGCATCGGTAACAAAGGGAAAGAGGAATGCTGCAATCATGAAGCACAGAGCGTTATGGGGATACAATAGGTACGAGGTGCTTCGAGGGCTGTGGAAGGGTGTGATGGTTCCGGGGCTTACATTTGGGAACTCAGTGGTGTGCATGAAGTCAGAGGTGCAATCTGGAATGGATGTAAATCAAAGGACTGTGGGACGCCTCGCGTTGGGCGCTCACGGGAAGACGACAAATGAGGCTGTAAAGGGTGATATGGGATGGACAGGTTTTGAAGTGAGGGAAGCTCAGAGCAAAATTAGATTTGAAGAGAGGCTGCGGAAAATGAAGGAGAGTAGATGGGCAGGGAAGGTTTTCAGGTATTTGTATAGAAAAAGCGTCGACACGCAGTGGAGAAAAAGAACTAGGAGGCTCACCAGTAAATATACGGCTAGCAGTGTGGGCGACATGGCAACAAGGAGCATTAAGCGAAAAGTCAGAGAGGCGGAGAGGACTTATTGGATGACAGCGATGGAAAAGAAGCCGGCTCTCAGTGACTACCGAAAGGGAAAAAACGAAATAAGGAGGGAGAGGTTTTATGATAATTCAAGGGGAAGCGCTTTACTGTTTGAGGCAAGGTCGGGTTGCCTTAGAACGCGTAGCTATAAAGCGAGATTCTGTAACGAAGAAGAACAATGTACATGCTGTGGGGGGAACTAAGGAAACGATGGAACATGTACTGATTGAATGTGGCGATATCCACCCAGATATACGTGTGGACACGAGTCTACATGAAGCCTTGGGTTTTAGGGACAACAATGGAAAGCTGAACACGTCCGCGATAGAAATAAGTAAGAGACGGTTAGAGTATTGGTGGCAGAAATGTAGAGATAAAGGACAAAAATGAAGAAGGGGGAAAATAAGGTCATTCTGCCTTAAGAAGCAGAGAGATGGACCGTGAACTTATATTTTTCTTTGCTGTAATAACATAGATTTAATCAATGTAGATAAGGCATTAGGCCACCATAAAAAGAAAGTTTTTTTTCGAGCCTGGTGGCAGACATGTCACCTCCCCGTTATAAAGGGGACGCTCATAGCATCCATCCATCCATCCATATAAACCATGTAACATAGTCAATAAAGGCAGTTCCTGATTCATTCATCGTGACGTCTGGAGTCTGACTCCCTTCCTTAGATATTACACTGGCCTCGTTTGTGCAAAGAGCTGATGCCCTATGAAGCTGCCCAATCTAAAGTAGTTAAGAGAACTATTCCTTTTATGTGCTTAGAAGGTGCGTTGACTATGTCTTGTCCTCACAGAATGCAGGAGAGCTTTGACAACCAGGTCAGCAGGCTATATTCAGCTGGGTATCGTCGCTCGGTCGTTGCGGCAGCGGCTGAATCCCTGCTTTGAATGGTTAAAGGAAAAAAAAACGAATGTCAGCGGTTCAAGAAAAGACAAGTAGTTGTCCCGTACGCCCATAAGGTTGCACACAACATTAAAAAGGTGGCCGATAGGTACAAAGTACCTGTGGTGTTTTCTGCGCCAAGAAAACTGTCGAGTCTGTACCCACAGGTTTAAAGAGGACCCGTGCCTGCCGCGTGTGGTATGAGGCGTGCGAGGCCCTACGTCACCTGTGCGATGGGAGTGGTCTACGAAATTCCGCCCTCCTGTTGAAGGGTTTACATTGGCCAGACCGGCCGATGTGTAAAACGATCAAGCGAGGGAGCATGACCTTTCGATCAAAAACAACCTTTTAGAACATTTGCCTATGCACTGAAGCGCGTGTGGATGTGCGGCAAGATTGGTCAATATCACCATGCAAATGCATGGAAGAAGGAAGAAAGTGATTGAGCGAGAGATGCTGGAAGCATACCTCATCCGGAAGAAAAAAGATATCTCTATTAGCGATATGTCGGTGGTCTTGCGGTCAGCTGAATTTGATTTTTTTTAAAGTTTCTTAACTAGCACGTGGCTTGAGAGTGGCCGATTGTTGTGATGTAACGCATTGTGTGTTATTGCGCATGTGTGACATGGTGTATATATTGCGGTGGTTTTGCTAGAATAAATTACGTTGCGAGTGATGCTCTTTCCTTTCGCCTTTTCATCTCGGTGGTTTGCGTCGTCTAATTTTCATGTAGCGCGTCTATCTCACAGGGGGTGAATCTTAAGTGTACCGAGAATGGACACTAGCGGTCATCCTTTGTGCTTCTTTCTTCGACCCTGTTTTAATTCCACCAGTAATATGTATTCTAAAATGGATAAGAGAAACAATTTGTTCCATAGGATCCGGCAACGGATCCATAAATGAGCCGTGGTAGCCCGCCACGTAACGTAAAAGCTCTGCCTTGAGTTTTTTACCAGAAAAGTGCTTTATGCCGGGGTCCACCACGGCTACACTGCCGTATTTCCGCCACGGATATGACATTGTTAACGTACACTAACAAATGGCAAAGAAAATTATAGAACAAAAAGTTATATCACCAGGAGTCGAACATACGACCCCTCGCTAGGCAGCACGCGGCGCGAATCGACTCCGCCGCAGAGCGTACGTTTTTCAGCTAGCTAACGGCGAGCTATTTATATACACCATTTACCGTTGGCGGTACTCAGAGCTCGGTGGATTCAGCGTGTCTTCGTTATCGCTAGCGAGATGACCCGAACGGCGCGCTTGGTCGCTGGTGCGCACACGCTTATCTCGTGATCGGGGTGGTTTGTACGTCTTGTGCCTTCACCGCAAGTTTGCGTTGATGTTACAGAGAGCACGAGTGCCACGCCGCTCGCTCCAGCGGCCACGTTTGCGAAAGGAGCGTGCTGCTCACTCAAAGAGAAGTAACAGTTGCGACAGTAACAATCACGGTAGCCATCAGCGGGCGGCTCGTATACCCTTCTACGTGCTGCGCTCTCAACGCAAAGAGACTGCGAAAAGTGTCCTTGGAGCGGCCGTATTCTCTTGCACCAGCGTTTTGTAGAGTTGCGTGAGATCGGATTCATAAGCGTTAGCTGCCAGCCTCACTTCGTATAACATTACAATTTGTTACTATCGCATTGATTGCTTCACCCTTGCGGTAAAACTGTGACTTTTTTATCACACTCGACTCGCCAGCGCTTTTCTTGAAAAAGTATAAGCTAAGCAATTTATATATATTTCTATCATTAGCGACAGTTAATGTCTTTCGTGGCACATAACTGATAATGATCGGTCTTTTTTATCCGCGGCTGGCAGGGCTGGGCAAAGATACTTTGAAATTGTATCGTGATACGATACAAGATACTCAGGCAAGAAGTATTGGAGATACAGATACAAGATACTACCGCAACAATTGTATCCGATACGATACATGCCAATTGTATCTTAAGATACTTCGATACATTCGCAAATTTGTTGTTAGAGACCCCGACAATGGAGCCACGAAGGCCTATACACAGTACGCTCTGTTTGAAAATTTTTAAGTGTGACCAATTTCCTTTCATTTTAATAAAATGTCTGTTACTGTCTCAAACGTTTTGTCCTTTTTTGGTCAAATACATTAGTTTACTTCCGAAGATCTTATTAGGGTTTCTTTTAGCTTAGCGTTGCAGCTTGGGCGTGTTGGTTAAACATTGGAGGGAACACAGCACAAAAGCAGACGGGGACAAGGAAGGGCGACGCTGACGCACAACACTTTGTCACGCATGTCAGTGGCATATGTATAATGGTCATCCTTCCCTTCCATTGAATAAAATGTTGCAAGTCAGCGCTGCGTGTGCGTCGCCCTTCCTTGTCCTCGTCTTCTTTTGCGCTGTGTTCCCTCCAATTCTTTTATCTGCTTAACAGGACAGCTCTTTAGACACTTCGGTGACAACGGTTCTTGCTTGTCATTTCTGTAATTGGTGGGAGTCGCTGCTCAGCTTGCCGACCAGCTAGCAGGTTGCCATCTAACCACACGCGGTTCAATAAGAAGCCTTCGCACGATGGCTCAAATACCGGCGTTCAGTTTTACCTTGCTCTGAAAGACCGTTTATGCAATACCGAATCACTGGTGTAGATTTATGGTAGCGACATTTATTGTGACAAATTATGTACACGTAGAGCACATAAAACTGCAAATTACTTTTCACATTCTTCTGGCGTAAAGCGTTCTTTATCTATTTATTCACTAACGTGCAATCAATTTTTCTTCATCGAGATGACATGTGCACCCTGGAGACATACTGCAAAAGAGTAGCTACTTGGGCTGGTTGGTATTGCATTTTTTGAAGAAATATAGTTTCTTAGTGCGCGGAACGTTTTAGAAAGGAGTCAGATAGGAAAGAGCGCTCTTTCCTATCTGACTCCTTTCTAAAACGTTCTGCGCACTAAGAAACTATATAACCCTGGAGACGCCTCAGGCTAACTTGTGCTCAGAAAACCAAGTAAGTCAACGTGGAAGCAAAGCGTACTGTACTCTGATGTCGGCAATAAATGTCGTCGGGCTTCAATAATTTGATCATCGGCAGAACGCGTCTTGTTTTATACATCAGTGATCGCACTTTCTAATGTTATCGCTGGTGCTCGCGTAAGCTCACAAATGAACTACAGTACACCCGTACTTAATAGTAACTTTCGGGGTTTAACGTCCGAAAGCCACGATATGATAACGAGGGACGCAGTAGTGGAGGGCTCCAGAAAGTTTGACCATCTGGTGTTCTTTAACGTGCAATTAAATCTAAATACATGCGCCTCTACCATATCGCGTTCGTCGAAATGCGGCTGCCATGGCAAGATTTGCGTGGAATCTTAACAGAACAATCTGAGACAATCTCGAAGATTCCGAAACATTGCGGTGCGGCTTGCGCCGAGCAGTGATAAAAGTTCTTAGTGGTTTAAACCCGATCACACCCAAATAAAAAAATAAGAGTGCGTGGCAGTAAAGTTGCACGAATCGTCGCCAGAAGACGCCGCTATCCACGCTATTACCGCCTATAGCTCCCATTGCCTGGCAATTAATAATAGTAAAAAAAAAGTAGGGAGGCCTAAAAAGGAAAACAATTACAACCAAAATAGAAAAGCCGTTCCGTATCAAACATTCATTGTGAGAGAGAAAGAGATGTTTATTTTGGCAGAAACGCTGAGAGGTCGGCCTGAATTCATTTTCTGCCCTGCTACTCAGCTAGCGTTAGCCTCCTCATCATCATCAACACCTTTATAGTGAATACGTATAGAAACACGATACAGGCGGCACTCCTAACAGCTATGACAATTAAGCATGACATATCGTCAACTTAGCTGTTCAGGTTAGACAATAAAAAAGTGAATGCGTACGGAAAGGAGGAAAGAAGCAAACAGAAAGGGAGAAGGCAGGGAGGTTAACCAGAAAGACTTCCGGTTGGCTACCCTACACTGGGGGGATTAGGGAAGGGGAATAGAAAGATGAGAGAGAGGAGGGAAGAGAAAATTACCTAAATTCGTCTGGTAGGTAAACGCGTGTTCTATTAGATCTAGCATCGGTACCGGTGGTGCTATATTTAGAATCTTATTTGCACATAAGTCAATCGCGTGTAATTTAAACTTACATCCACAAGATCCTTCAAATCGCTGATGTGTGAAAGCCACGAGATGCAAAGCAACCTCGTGCTTCAGATTTCGTAACGAAGTACCACGCAAGAGGGCCGCATCAGACTTTGTGTGCTCATCGCTGCGCGCATTGTGGTACGCGGCGCTCGTAAGTGGCTAAGAGTAAGTGTCATGGCACTGACACAAATAAAAAGGGGAAAAATCGAGAAAAGAAAACGTACGTGGACAAGATCGCAAACGTCTACGTTCGCGCGCTTGTTTCTGTCGAGGCTGTGCAAGCGCTGTCATATTGCTCTGCCTCACCAAAACGGACGCGCACACCTCATCGCCTGCCCTCACTGGTAGACTATGGCGGAAAGATAAAAATATGTCACTGCCCTTAGTTTTATTCAGGTGGCTTAGTGTCACCGCTAGCTTGGGAAGCGGAGTTCAGTCAGCGATTATTCTTTCCCACGGCAGTGTTGCGATAGCAGTATCTTGTATCTTAAGATACACGATACATTATTGAAAATATCGGAAATACAGATACAGATACTCATTTTCTGAGACGTATCGCGATACAGATACAAAATACCCAAACAGTATCTAAGATAGTATCTAAGATACATGTATCTGCGATACTGCCCAGCCCTGGCGGCTGGTGTATAGGTTCAGTATAGGTAAGATTTCATTCTGGGTGCTTGTTCGCATTCCTGTGAAGCGTTATCTTTCATGGTGTTTCCTACAAGCGTTTTTCCCACAACGCGCCGCTTCTGAGCCATGCCAGCCATGCCCGAAATAGCTCACAGTGGCGAAGAAGTGGCGTGGCTGTATGCACACCACCCAGACTGCAGCTGCATTACGTAATTAACTTCCAACGTGCGCTTTCGGCCGTCCGATCTCGAAGGTCAAAAGGCCGCCCGTGCGACGAGCCGCGTCGAGCATTTCACTGCGACGAAGTGGCCTTTTGCGATCCGAGTTTCGTTCAGCTCTATGCATTTCGCTCTTCCCGCGTCTGTGTTGCTAGTCTTCACTGCCACGTTCTCGGAGACGAAACCATACTGCGGAAGTCATCATTTGAGGCCTTCGAGTTGTGTTGCCGCTGCCACTTCGTCACACAAGTTCTTAGATCACCAGTCTGGCTGTCAATGTAAGCCCAAACTAAAAGTGGCTCCGAACGATAGGGAGATTTATGCTGTCAAACGACGCCAATGGCGACAGACTTTCCTGGCAGTCCACGCACCTCGAATGAAACTTGACTCAACGTTGACGGTGGTCAAAACGTAAAAGGAAGACGCCGACCAAAAACACAATAAAAATAACAGACGTTTCGGCTCCCGCACGGGGGACCTTGTTCACAATGAAGCAATGCCAGAACGAGGGTTGACTATGTACGTGCAAATAGATGGCACAAACAGCGTGCGTAAACAGAAGGAAGAGTGCCGTCATTACGGTTTAGTGTGGTATCAGTGGTTTGGATCAGTAATGACTCGAGATGAAATCGCGAGGTTAGATTTCTTTCAGTGGCTAGCACATCCGCACTGGCCCAGTCTATATCATGTCTCTTTGAAACTCGGCGAGTGCATTTTAAGACACCTTTGTTTTAACGTCTTAACAGTGTTCCTCCAGGCGCCTCTGAAAATCGCCTGTCTCGCCGATGTACACATGGTCACAGACTGCACATGGAATATTATACACGACACCAGGGATTCGGGTCTTCTAAGGGGACAACATACGGTTAGTTCTACAAGCGTCTACGCAAGCTTAGGAAGAAAAATTCGGCAGATCCCACGTCTCGTGGGAATCGGTTTCATGCGAATCAGTCACCGAGTAATTGTCTATGCTAAATTTTTTGGCTTTGAGCCAAGCTCTACGAGGTGGATCGACGTGTTTTTGTAAGTGTAGTAGTTGTGCGCAAATCGTAGGCTACACTGGCTTTTAAAGGGTAACTTATGGTGCAGGGTTGCCATTGGTGGCTACTTTGCGCCGAATTGGCTACTTTTCTGGACCCCATTGCCGATGAAAATTTCCTGTTGGCGCCATGGCTCTTTTTTTTTAACTTGTGGTTTTACTTATTCAAAATGGTTTTATTTATTCATCAATAGTAAAGACTCTGTTCATAATACCGCTTCTGTTCATTTGGCTAGAAATTCGGTGATAATATCAAATGGCATGGCTACTTTGGCTATTTTTGGCGTGAGTTCTGGCGCATTTTCATGTCCACCCAATGGCAACCCTGTTATGGTGTGACGTTAGGTCAGCACTCACGTTAGCGCAAAGACGTGAGTATTATGGAAACGAAGTGCACTTTACGGTGCGATGATGTGAATTTCATACGGAACTTTCGTTAGCATATTCCTTCGGGGTCGTGAAAAACTTGAGTATAACTTGCTGAATCATAGGAATACAAATGTAATGTTTATTAGATTCCTATAGAAGCGGAACCAACATGGAACCATAGTTGTCGTTAACCCGGCATGACGCATGTATCATAGGAGTACATATTTATTTATTTGTTTAGTTATTTATTTATTTAAACTATCTGCAGCGCCCGACGGCATTATTTCAGGGGGGAATACACAGGGTAACATATACTTATATAAAAAGGATAACTATGCAAACAAGATTAACAGAAAAAAAAAAGAACAAGAAATGATGTATCTATGAATAACAGTAATTCTCTGACCGATGTTTCAGTGCGACAGTCTACAATCTCATATGAAAGCTGATTCCACTGGGAGATTGTGTGTGGAAAAAGCCAGTGTTGGTAGACGTTTGTTCTGCAAAAACTTTCTCTTATCTTTAGAAAGTGGTGACTTCTATGAGATAAGAAATGGCAAGGTAAAAAGATTCATGATCTATTTTAACCATGCCATGAAAAATTTTGAAAAGCATTTCTAATCTGATGTTTTTTTCTACGTGTAATTCCCACCCCAACCTATCCTGAAGTGCAGTAACACTAAACATGAAGTCATAGTTACAACTGACGAAACGGGCTGCACGATTGTGTACCAGTACCAGCTCGAGCATATTAGATAGGGTTTTACTTTGCGGGTCGCAAGCCACAAGTAATGTTTAATGCTTTCTTATAAAATAAGATAACCGGCACTGCAACCACAATTGAATATTCACCGACATAACGCCGGCTTAGGGTCTTTTTCCAAAGCACTTTCAAAACCTGGCGTGGCTGTGTGGTAGAATACCTGGCTGCCACGCAGAGTGCTTTGGTTCGATTCCTGTTGCCATCATGATTTTTCTTTGCATTCGTAAGGTCAACGGTGCCGACATCGCCTTTTCTTAACGCTATAATATTTAAATTGTCAACGTCTGTTCTAGCCGTTCCTGGATACATGTAAACTCACCTGTGGCGCATGCCCGCATACCGCGGCCCGTGGTATATGGCGCGCGGTATGTTATTTCATGTGATTCATGTCATGACTATAGAGTTATATGCGTCAAAGCCTCTTACCGTCCCATACCAATTTTGGTCTACAGCAAGCAGAGGAGGCGATCACGACAGCACCAGTCGTAGGCGGCTAGATAGATGGATTAATACGTAGATACAAACACTTAAAGTGCCTGAGGTTCGCTAAGGAATGCTTCGCATCTAATATATGCTCGCATAAAGCTGCCTCTTCGACGTAGTGTAATTGTCGTCTATCTGTTCATTAAATGCGCACAGCGATAACTTCGCTAACCTCTACAATGAACGTACATCAAAAGTGTACAAAGTGTGCGCCGGCTCATTTGCCGCTGACTTACGGTTGGAAATTTTAATCGGAAATAAGAATCTAGACCGTAATTCACAAAACTACGCAAGGTATTGTTATGAGCGCTGTGCGACCCACAACCGAAAAAGCTCCTACCGGCTGGACTCTGTGCCCGACTACCTGGGAAAGTGCCACAGAACCGAGCTACAGTAGTGTGCAGAACGCGCTACCTCTTGTGCAGTGCTTTCTCCCCCTTGCTGGCGTCCCTCTGAGAGACACTGGACGCGTCCTTCAGAAACACTGGAAGCGTCCCTCAGCGACGCTGCACGCGTTGGAACAGCATAGGTGCGCCCTCCTCCTCCTAGCGTCTCGGCGCTTATAAAAGGCCGGCGCATCTAGCGTCATGGCTGCTTCTTTGTCCACGTCTTGTACATACGTTGTTCTCGTTTAAATCAAACGTTTTTTTTTTCTCTGGCTGCCTTTTGCCACTGCCTGGATGTTCCCAGCCCAGTCCGTTGGCCCTCGCGTCGCGCTACCCAAGAGACCCTAGGGCCTCTCGTAACAGTATAATTGTTTTTTTTAATCAGCCAATCATTAGACGTATTAGGGAAGGTGCTCTTCATGTAAGATGCCGCGCGTGCGCACAGGAGAAGATAACGAGTACACACAAACGCCAACTAGCTCAACCTTGAGTCGTTAAAAGCTTAAGGTACGTGCTAAAAGGCGCTGCTTCCCCTTACTGGCACTAGTGGTTTTTGAGGTTGAGCGCTTGTGCTGTTCACGTCTTTATCTTTTGTTTTGTCTCTGCGTCTGATGCCCTACTCATTCCAAGTGATGCATCTTTGCCAACCTGCCCAACTTGCCGCGCTCGCCACTGATGATGCCGCTGACATCACAAAGCTTTTCCGAGACACTTTTTTATGCATGTGCCTGAAAACAGGCCACTTAAGTCGTACAACAATAAGTAATACTAAAAGGCTCACACAGACTATGAGTCATATGTTATATAAGTGTCAAACGCAAGGGGATGATCTACAAGTGTGTGGGACCGTGTAAAGGCACATGCACACCGTGTAATACCCTTTACTGCGTTCTCCCTGGCTCATGTATTTACGGATATAGGCAAACTAATACCGTGCGTGTGCTATCTCGGCAGGCATCATCAAACGGGTGGTATACCCTTTCACGCGCTGTGCTCTCAACGCGATCAGACTGCACGAAATCCACTTCTCTACCTACAGCGGCCGTATTCTCTTACCCCAGCGTTTTGTAGAGATCGGATCCAAAATAGTTAGCTGCTAGCATTACTTCGTATAACATTACGATTCGTTGCTATCACATTCATTCCTTCACCTTTGCGGTGAAACCGTGATTTCTATGTACACGCCCTGTAAATGCCCACACTTTTCGGTCGGGAAGTAGCGCACAGTTCCGCTGTACAAAAATCCAAATATGCTTACACGGGGCGCACCACATTTAAGCTGTCTTCTGCCGGCCGTACTACATGAGTCCTGGTCTCATCAGCGGCCACCCGCGATGCTGTTCTCGTACCATTTCCGTCCTGGCATGACCAAGCGTCTTCTCGCCGCAAGCGCGGTGTTGCTCTTCAGTGTCCCTTTAAGTTGATTGCGGACAGTAGGCTCCAAAATGCACTGATATTGGCGAATGCCTAGCAAGTGGCTTTATGCGTTTGAGTCAAAGGCGTCAAAGCCGAGAAGTCGCGTAGAGCACCCGCGAAAAGAGCTTCCCTTCTTTGCAGCGACGGGGCAGACTGCGCCAGCTATCGTGCATCGGATGAAACACGCGGCTTCACGCGACCTCGGAGACAGACGACGACTCTTCGCTTTTGCAAGGCAGCCCGCATTTTCAATGCAGCCTAAGAAACACTAGGATCTTGAGAATTACGTATCTATGTATTTCCTAGTAAAGGAACACACCACCTAATACTTACGTATTGATGTTGCGCCTCAGATATGCGTAATATTTGCTTTTTGATCGATAATGTTCACAAGTATGAACGCAGCTGCCAGTTCAAGATGGCTGGGCGTTCACCAAGTGTTTAAACTTTGCCCGGGTGGATGAATCGTGTGACAGACAGACGAACAGAAAGACAAACTGAACAAACTTTCTGCGTTCAAGTATCCCAAGAATGGCTATCGGGTTTAAAAAGTTACACCAGAGTCACCTTGCCTCCGCATGCTTCGCATAACATCGATTCCCATGGTACGTGGGTTGTGCTGAATTTTCGGCTCAGTGCCTCGCTACTTGTCGACCTTGCGCGCGAATGCTCTAACGTGTGGTCATCTGCGGAAGCCGAAAACGCTTGTGTTGCTATCTGGAGATGTAGAACAAAATCCGGCCACTCTAACACCGCAAGAGGAAAAGAAGATGTTTGACACTATCAAGACATTACCAGATCCCAGAAACTGGGCTCCCGTTTCGGTGTCAAGGAACATGCGCGCTCATAGCGGTGACCGGGCATCCTAAGATGTGGCTAAACGAATTGAAGTTGATGTGGATGTTCGCATTTATTGTCTTTCATAATTTTTTACAAATAAAAAAAATTAACTGAACTGTAAAGAAGTCTGTTTATTTGTCTTTTTTAATTCTTATTTTGTGAATTTCAAATCTGGCGAACCGAGTGTACTGGTCGACCTGTGTTTGTGGCGCTTGCCTCCGCTCATCCTTGCCACTCGCTCAGTTACGTCACTCGGTTCGCGTGCCAAGTACGAATACCGGAAAGATGAGACATTTGATGTGGCGTGCCGCGAACGGAAGCCGCAGTAGGCCACGTCGAGCCGGTCACCCATGCATTAGACGATGATGGCTAAATCGGAGCATCACATGGTTGTGCAGCTCTGTGGTGTCTTAAGCCGGGGATTTCCAGTTCTGCGAAGTTCTTTCAGGTTTCCTAGTGGCAACGGGTGCGCACAAGTATTTGGGTCCATTATTTGGGCAAGTCTTCACTTTGCTTGAGTACATGAGTACACCCAGTCCTCTGCAACCTGACTGGGTTGACATGAGCGTAGTGTCGCTAAACTAGTTCGCCATGACGACAGCCTACCTGCTGTCGGCAAAATACATTTAATGAAAACCTTGAATGCGTGTTGGTTCGGCTACACAGTTTGTTCATCTTTTACTTTTGTCGCGTAGTTCAAGTGATGTGAGGCAAGTATAGGCTCCTCTCTATTCATGGAATTGCATGTAGCCAGTTAGAAACATTGTGGGTGTTTACTTCTAATACCGTCAGTGATATACATGTAGTGTACGCAGTGTTTTCAGAAATCGTTTAAAAGGGCATGTGGTTAGAGGAAACACTTTGACAGGGGCACTTTTCTTCGTCAATGCAATGCTGCTGCCCTGACGAAGAGAAATCAGCTTGCCGAAACATTGTCTCCAGTGACGTTCCCTGTTCAATGATTTCTCATCGCGTCAAGCATTCCTGTTCCCCTGAACTTCTGCCTTGTTTGGTACTCAAGTTCTTTAAGAAAGATGTGTGCGCCGTCATAACAAACGTATTGGGTCAAGTACGGCGTGGCCTGCTCGTGATTATTAATTTTCCCATTGGTTCGGATATTCTGTGTTCAATGTTTGCTCATTATGTGCATATTTCAGTTGCGAATTAAAGCTGTTTTTACTGATTCACACTTTCACACTACGTGTATGTCTGACCTAAGTACGAAACGTGTGATTTAAATAAACATTTCAATTTTACTTGTTTTGATCGAGTTTTCTCCCTATTGAGAAATCGGTCTGCTCTTCCACTTGACGAACAGAATTTTTAAAAATGGTCAACTAAATTGAAGGAATGCCGGAGTGGCCAACGGAACTGTTAGAGGGTATGAACACATTCCGCTTGCATGCGAAGTGGGAAACTAGTGCTTCTGCGGCAGCCCTCCTCCTCTCGGGTTCGCGCCCTTTCCCTCTATTTGCTAACCTCACCAGTGACGTCATGAAAGAAATGTTTTCTTTTGTGTATTATTTCTAGTTGGATACCCGGCAGCCGCCAGTGGTGGAAGCGGCGCTGCCGCAGCGTATCAGCCTGCGAGAGAGCATCCCATGCGATGTATAGAGAGTTTCCGGAGTCTGACATTACCTTCAACGAAGCACTCACAGTGTGCAAGTCTTGATTAAGTTAGCTCTATCCGAGCTAACCACGAAGCTTTTCAACAAAAAATAACAGGAGAAATCCATTCAGTACGAAAGAGCAACAGGCTCTGGAGCGGCAATTGGCATATGTAAGTGACAGATTAACACCTGTAGAAAAAATAACACTCCTCTAGATACCGCGCACAAAAAGGAACTTGGACAACTCGCAGCTCTAACATAAATGCTGGCGCGTGCGAGCGAGGCTATGCGGGATTGTCAGGATGACCTCGACAATAGGTCTCACAGAAGTAATCTTGCATTTTATGGCTTTCCGGATATTGAGAATTAAACGTGGGCACCATCGGAAGGAGAAGTTATTTATTTCTGTTCTAGTAGCCTGCAGCTCAAAATGGGGCATAGCGCTAAAACACACGGACGAGGAAGATACAACAGGACAAGCGCTTTTCCTGTCCTGTAAAATTCTTGAGCATATTATATACACAATTTAGTAAGCTCGACACAGCATGGTTTCCAAAAAGGATTTTTCTGCGACACGCAACTAATAGAATTTGCGCATGACATCGGCGCAACGCTTAATTCCAGTAGCCAAACGGATTGCATTTTCGTAGATTTCAGCAAGGCTTTTGAGACTGTTACACACTCGCTCATTTTACTGAAATTAAAGTGAGTTAACATATCTGCTAACACACTCGCAATATTACAAGCTCATCTTTCATGCCGGAAACAATGCACCATTCTGGATGTCGTTTCAGGAAGGCAACAAGGTTCCGTTCTGGGCCCACTTCTCTTTTTGATTTATGTTGATCATCTTGCTGAATGCGTGGACAGTCAAGTCAGGTTGTACGCAGACGACTGCTGCATATATCGTGAAATTTAGTGCACACATTATTCTAAACTGGAGAAAGACCTCGACTCAATAATAACATGGCGCAGATCATGGAAAATGAAGCTCAACGAATCGAAGTGAAGTGTCATAAGGTTTAGCAAAAAAAAGAAGAAGCCCCCCACTTACAGATTACTGCATGGAACTGATACCAATTCGTTGTAATTAAATATAAGTATCTTGGCGTTGTCATCAAGAGCAACTGTCACGAAGTGACCATGTTCGCGGGGCATCAGTAAAAGCCAGTCGCGTGTTAAGCTTTCTGCGACTCAATTTCAGAACTGTGTTTTAAACACACTCTACGTAAAAAAAATGTACGCCCAATTTAGGATATACTTGCACTGCCGGAGACCCAGCAACTAAGGTAAATGTCGATGCATTGGAACGCATCCAGAAATGTGACGCCCGGTTTGTGACGGGTGATTATAACTTCACCAGAAGATCAAGCGAAATTGTCAAGACACTAGGATGGTCGTTACTATCGACATGGCGTAAATATCTCAGACTAAATCAGTTCTACAACCTAATAAATTACAAAACCGGGATCGATAAAAAAAATACATCCAACCACCAAGCTACATTTCATCACGACGGGACCATTCTTTAAAAGCTCGCGAATATATGTGCCGAACAAGCACTTTTGCAAATACTTTATAAAGACTATTCACGAATGGAATGGTCTTCCGTCAAGTATTGTTACCGCCCCTCACACAGTGTTCCATTCACCTTTAAGACAGTATGTTGTTACCTTAGCACGGTGCTTCAATAAATTTTGAGTTGATAGTTTGCGCCGTGTTTCGTGTTCCTTTCTTAGTGTTTTCGTCTATTTGCGCACCATTGTGCTGAGTTACCTTCTCGCCCAGCAATGCGTACTTCTGAAGTATGTTGTTACCTAGTGTCGCTTTTTTTTTTCGTCTATTGTCACCGCTGTTTCATTAAGCACGTCCAGCCCATGCATTTTGTGCCATATATTATATGCTGTGATTATTTATTATTGTTTTTGTTTGTTTCGTTTTGTATTGCAAAGTATGTTTTCTTTGATGACGTGTATGTACTATGGTTTTGTAAACCCCCTAAACAATGCCCCTAGAAGGCGCTGCAGGTACATGTATAAATAAATAAATAAATAAATAAATAAATAAATACATAAATAAATAAATAAATAAATAAATAAATAAATAAATAAATAAAAACATTACCCTCAGAGTTCGGTGTTTTAAAACAGGTCACTACGAAGAATGTGATGTGTCTCTCATGCCTTACATTCACATAATTTGTACAAAACATGTGGTTAACAAGGCAAAGTGCTCCGAAAAAGCCTTAAGAATAAGACAATTGCTTGTTTTAGTTTTTTTTACTTAAGAGTTCTCTTACAGACTTTCTGGGGAAGGGGATCATGTTCACCCAAGTTATTTTAATGCAAACCACAGCGAGTGCGTTTTCTAACAACATAAATGAATGCGAACGTACATTTTCTGTCTTACTTTTCACAGAGGGGTAGGGAAAAGAGGCCAAGTACCTCCTTACTATAAAACGGCAGCGCGCACCGGGTTAAGACACATACACGAAACACAAAAGGATGACACACAAGCATAGTCGTCCTTTTGTGTTTTGTGTATGTGTCTTAAACCGGTGCGCGCTGCCGTTTTATCGTAATTATGACCAACCAACTAGCCCACAAGTACATTTTAAGCCTCCTTACTGTTCCCTCTCTTGACCAGCCAAGTAAACGCACCTATGTAAATGGTGTAAGTTTTACTTCAATATATATGGGCGATTATAACGTTAAGCTACACCGCTTTGTTTGCTTCAGCGTAGGTCGCTGGCTGCTTGTGAGTGGTCGAATTTTTCTGGGTTATGCCCACAGCACCTGCTCCTGGCGAGATGCAGCAAATGAAGCGAAAATGACCCATCGCGTAATGCCGACTTATGCACGACTACGTATAACGTTAGCGAATAAATTAATTTCAATACTGCACATGTGTGGCCATAGATTTTTCGCTATTGGTCGAACCACGTGGTGTGGTATAAGGTCGCCTGGTGGTCAGGCGACATCACGAATCTGCGAAAAGTCGGAGCGCGAAAACGAAGTCTGCGCAGTAAACTGCGCATTATTATGCTAAATACCTGCACTTTTTCGGGATAGCCAGACAATGTCTTTCTCAACGGAATTCAGGATGGCTGCCTGTCACGAGTAAGAGTCCTTTGGAGACAAAAAGATGACGAAGAAGTGCTCGAATAAGCGCGAGCGCGCACAGTGTAACGCGAGGCCCAAGGCGTGTGACCCGTGCTGTGTGTGAGAGAGAGAGAGATTCGAGAAAGAAGAAGAAAATAAAAGGACGCTATTTTCTGCCTCCCGTCGTGGGGGCACGGCTCAGCGCCTTTAGGGATGGGGAAGGGGGAAGTAAAGATGATAGAAAGAAAGAGAGAAGATAGCGAGAAGGGGGTGAGTAGACGACAAGAGAGTGTCTTGTCAGTCCAGGCAGCGAGGACGAAGCCAAGGCGTTTGTCTATAGGGCGTCGAGGTCCGCAGGAACCGCTAACTTGAGAAAGGCACGCTTGAGCTGGATCGCAGGGGCAAAGGAGTTCCTACCAGAGCAGCAGACGGGCTGCCGGCGCCACCGCTGCACAGCCGATTCCATTTCGGACGTCATCTCCACCCTGGAGGAGGCCAGCAGCAAGGGGGAGGTGGCCCTCCTAGTTCTGCTGGATGTCCAGAGCGCTTTCGACGGTCTGCCACATATGGTCATAGAGAGTGCTCTGGATGCACTCGGCATCATGGGCTGCCTGCGGACTTTCATCAGCGCCTTCCTCACGGCAATCAGGCGCTCCCTGCAACGCTCCCTGGATGCCGTGGCCACATTCTTGAAGGCGATTGGGCTTGTCGTGTCACCCACGAAGACGGAGGCGCTGCTGGTCCACCCCAGAGCTCCTGCGCGGAGGACCATCCGGAGGCTCGTGCTGGGAGACCGGCCAATACCGTGGAGCAAGGCATTAACGTACCTGGGTCTAAGGATTGATCACCGCCTTACGTGGATACCCGCCGCTAAACTCGCCACCTTCAAGGCCACCAGGGTCCCACATGCTGTGGCCAAGCTGCTCAGCAGGGGCCAAGGGTGCACCCCACGGATGGCCCTTCGGCTCTACGAGGGTGCTGCAACGGCGGTGCAAACTTATGCCCTGCCCCTGGTGCAACTGGCGCCACACCGCAAGGAGCTTTTGGAGCGGCAACACCGCATGGCAGTTCGGCACTTCTTGGGACTCCCCCGCTTCACTGGCGGAGGCCCAGCTGTGGCCCCTGTCGCTCCTTATGCTGCGACAGGCGCTGCATCATGTGGACCGTCTTCACAGGGCCCCTGGGGGGCGCTGCCCTACTTCGGAGACTGCGGAGTCGACCAGCTTCGCGGATGGGACAAATCTGCGCCCTCTACGATGAACTGGTGCCCCAGGCTCGTTGCCCTATCCACCCCCCCTCCACCGCACCAGCAGCCTCTGGACGTGCAATTGGAGCTGGACAACCTGAGCAAAAGGCGGTCTCCGGCGTGCGCGCTCCACCAGTCAGCCGTTGCGAAAATCCACGACAGCCTGCGGGGCCACCTCCTAATGTTTACGGACGGGTCTGTCCGGGACAGCCCCCGCTCGGCCGCGGATGCCTGTGTGATACCAACGACTGGGACCACCATCCAGTGCCGCCTTCCCTTTCACGCCAGCTCCACTGCAGCTGAACTGGCTGGCCTTCACTTGGCAGCCGACTACCTCGCTGCTACAACACCCCAGCAGCCCGTGGCGATCCTCTGCGACTCCCGGGCAGCACTGCAAGCGCTGCTGCAACCAGTCCAAGCTGGGCTCACCATGGCGCTGCTCCATGCCAAGCTAACCACCAATAGAGCTAGCGGTGTGCGCCTGTCCCTCCACTGGCTTCCCTCCCACGTTGGCATCGCTGGGAACGAGGAGGCCGACGCCGCCGCAAAGGCAGCTCGCCACGGCGACACCCCAGTCACCGAGGCAGTAGCCCTCTCGGACTACTCCCGACAACGCTTACGGCAGCTGCTTCCAACGGCTCACCCTGACAGGCGGGTGGCAAGCGGTAATCCACCGCCACCCTTACCGGAGACTGGCCTGAAGAGACGCGAGCGGTGGCTGCTGCTTCGCCTGCGGACCGGCAGTGCCTGGCCTGCTGTGATGAGCACGCAAAGACCAGCGGGCATTGTCGACGTGGACTTGCAAGGAGAAGGTCGTCTGGCCAGCAAGCGCACTGGTGACGGGAGCGGTAGGACATCGAATTGGCAGCCTGTGACGTGGGCGTCCCGAGAGGTGGCTGTAGACTTTGAGCCGGGTTGGAGTGAGGCTGCTCGGCGATGCAGCAACCACGCACAGCAACTACCGACGTTCCTGGCGCAAGCCCCCTTCAAAGCAAGTCCCAGAAGACAGTCCCCAGTGGGCCACGCCAGCTTGCAGCACCGGGTATCGCTCGACGCCACTAGGACTAACCTCGGAGGCCTCCGCCACGTCAGCAAGGACGTCACGCGAGGACTACGTAGGACCACGTCGGCAGCGGTAGGGACGGCGACGTTCGCCAAGAACGTCGAGAACGCCGACAGAGACTCAATGCGACCGATCCCATACGTTGACGAGAAGCGAATCAGCTGTGCCAAGTAAGGTCGGCTAGAGATGCCTGACTTTAACCATGACGGTTTAGTTCGTAGTGCGGTTTGCGTGTAGGCTTAGTGGGGCTTAGTTTGAAATTGAAGTTATTGATATTGGTTTTGTATATTTCTGTATTGATGGTGTGCCGTGCGTGTGCTTATTAAATGTGTTGTGCCGTTAAGCGTGTCTCGCCTCAGTTCATCACCTGTAACCACCCGAATTTGTGACACCCACCTTGTGGTCGCCATAACCTTGGTCCGTGACTTCTCATTTTTCTTGCCTTGTTTTCACACCTTCTCATTTTTTCTTGCCTTTTGTTCACATCTTCGTTAACTGCACAGTGGTCATTCATCCGCACTTTCGCAAACACGTCATCAAACACTACACTGCACTGTTCACAGGGTCCATGAGTTGATCGTCCTTAATCCTGCATGGCTACGCACACAAAAATAACTACATACAGTCCACAGCACTCACTGTTCCAAAATCTGCACAAATTCATTTACTACCAAGCTCCGCGCAAAATTAATTAATTATTCTACTCGTCACCATTCCAATCCAACGAATCTATTTTCCACTAGAGCAGCCACCGGTTTGCTTCACCATGCTTAAACCTGTGCTTTTTCACATTGCGCAACTTTTTGAGCTTTTTCCTACGTCGACTCACTACAGATCGCCTCGAACGCTTACTGCATCTGATACCTCTGTTTCTATCCACCCGACGCCTCTCCGCAACAACCTTGCCAGGCTGCGTCCTATCCTTCTCTCTTGGGTTCGGTGCTAGCATCACCCTCCTCAGTTCATCACCCGTAACCCCACGAACTCGTGACACTGCCCACGCAGCGGCTACTTGTAGTAGCTGGAGAGATGGATTGATATGCGTGTGGTAAATACTTTTAGTTGTAGTATCACGATGTTGAGCCGTTTGTACACGTATACAACTATCCTTGAATTCATTTTTGCGGAGAGGGAGGCAGGGGACAGCCTTCGCAGGTGGACAATTTCCTTAGGTCAGAAAACTTTGGACCATCACCGTCTCCCAGGTGCGTTCGATGAAGTGGAGGGGCAAGCTTGAAAGCTGGGCTTCCCGCTGTGTTCCAGTCGACTGCATTATTCGTCGGTTTTTCGCAAGTTGCCTCAATCGCCGCAAGCTACCATATGATAAGCAAGGGGAGCCATGTTAATCGGAGACAAAAGCGGAAACCTTCTTTAGCTCTCTCAGCTCGGCTGAACCAAACCATTCAACACTAATGTAAACTGACTGGATTTAGAGCAACGGCGATGCCATTCGATTTCGAAAATAAAAAAAAACAAAATGAATTTCCTGAAAGAACAGCCGTTTGATCAGTCCATGAAAATTTTGCTGGTTCCTGCCCGTATTTGCGTCGCCGGGGATGTCAATTTCATGTCAGGCTGAACTGAATGAAAGTATGACAAAGTGCTCTAACGTTATAGGGCGTCTACGTGAAAGATAACGAGTACGGGAAAGATAACTGCTAAGGCATTTCATTTCATCTTTATGTAACTTAATCGACGGTTGGTTCACGCATGCGCTACCACTTTTATCGATATGGCATGCGCTCAACCATCAGACGCGTTTCTTCATTCCTAAAGCCTGTACAAAACTGCGCATTCGTCGAATTCGGCAGGCATGTACAGCTGTCATTTTTATGAAAGGGAACACGCGAGCGCATGGCCCGTGCGCTCCGGCGGCTGCTTGCAGCGCGTTCAAGCGGGAGCGAGAGCAACCACAGCCTCTTTCGCGTCATCTCGTGGCGAGCAAAACAACCAGTCAATGGTGATATGGAATAGCCGGCAATATTGCAACCTCCTCCCCCTTCAAGGCGATTACGCAAGAGACCGGGCCTGGCCTCTCGCGTAATCGCCTTGAAGAGGGAGGGGGTTGAAATCTTGCCGCCGGTTCCCTATCATCATTGTCTGGTTGTTTTGCTCGCCACGAGATGACGCGAAAAGAAATGTGGTTGCTCTCGCTCCCGCTTGAACGTGCTGCAAGCAGCCGCCGGAGCGCACGGGCCATGCGCTCGCGTGTTCCCTTTCATAAAAATGACAGCTGTACATTCTCGACAATGTAAAGATAGATTAGCTGGTGAACCTCCAGTTAGCGATCTCTTTTGTTCCATTAATCTCTGGTTAACACAGAGGCCCGTCTGTCCTAGGTACAAGCGGCCGCAGCTAAAAGGAGCCGCATACACCACACCTGTACGGCATGTTTTAGGAAACAAACCCCAGTCCTCTTCTCCTTTCTCTGCACTGCGGCACATACCTTACTGAACTTAATGGCAGCCGTAAGAATAGCATTAAAACGGCAATTACTTCCCATTTTCTTTAGCCTGTGAGATACGCCATGAATGTAAGGAATACCTGCGACACATTTTTTCCTATCGCTTTTGCAACCATGTTCGCGCTCAAAAGAACGGACTTCAATAAAATTCAGCGACAATAACCACCGCAGTGTGAGAATAACCTACATCTAAAAGACGCGTAACCTGTGCTGTAAAGCTGGATCTAATTTTTTGCTAACACGACTTGGTGAGAGATGACGTAAGGCATGACATGTCTATACCGTTTTTTACAATCTTAGAGTGTTTTGAAGAGAAGTTTAACAGTGGTTTCGAAGGTCTAGGATAATACTGTCAGCATGCGTGGTTCTTTTGAAACGTAAGACAATGCCTAGAAATTGATTCCATAATGCTGAGGCAATTCTCGGGTAATTTTCAGCATTCCTCCATTTTTTTATATATTTTGGGCATAACACGTATACAGGGTTTGTCCGCGAGGTAAGGCAAAAGGAGGACTTAAACCTCCTGACTAGGCCTTACCACACTGGGGCAGCAGAAGCAACGGATTTGAAAACAATAAATCAACTTTGAAACATAATGAATAAACAAGGACATAATCATTAACACAGTAAGCACATAATCACCAATTAGAGTAATTACATATTTTCAGTAATTAACATAATTATGTAATCAGAGCACAAATATAAACCCGAATACAACTAAAACAGCAAAACATCATTAATGAAGTAGCTAGTTATACTAATAACAATAGCATTTCGTAACATTACGATGCAGTCGCCAAACATCATCATTATTACTGTAGTCACATTTACATTAAAATTTGTACAACACATCCGCATCCGGAGCAAGAAGCACGTTCATTATTAAATGTTTAAATTCTCGAACTGTTTTACAATTTCTGATTATTTCAATAATGGTAGGATACATATTGCATAAACACATTGTTTCATACTCGATGGTTTGCATGCCATAATTTGTCCTGGGTTTCTGCGTTATTGTTGATGTGCGGCGTAAACTGTATCCTGTGTCTCCTCTGAGGTACCGGTTCGAAAATATATCAAAATTGCTAGAGGCTTCTTTAAATAGCCGAATACCAATATTTGCTCTGTAAGAGTTTCTAATGTTAAGGATACTGTATCGCGCCATTAGTTTGGAAGACCCTATGTATTCATTTTATTTATTTATTTATTTATTTATTTATCAAATACTGCGGACACGCAGCCCAAGCAGGGAGGGCAATAAAATGGTACAACAGTGAACATGTTACAGCAGTGAACAAAAAAAATTAAAATAACTGAAAGGAAATTAAAAGAACAAACAAAACAAAAACAATAATACAGGAATAGAGTCAATATGTTTGACGAAACGCTATAAAACAAATCAATAATAATCAGCATTAAGGTGTAGATTCGATTATACAATTCCATTCTGTTATTGGACGAGGGAAAAAAGAATTCTTAAATGTGTTTGTCCTCGCGAAGTAAGGTGTTAATGCATCTTGTCTACGGTGACGCGTGGTTCGGGTTAATAGGGGCCATAGATATGGAGATGAGTCTAGTGGTGAATGGTTCGTGTAAAGTAGTTTAAGAAATTCCAGTCTCTGCTTCTGTCTTCTCATCTCGAGTAGTTCAATATGGTTAGCTTTCATAAGTTCTGTGGGTGAATCCAGTCTTGAGAATTTGTTAAATATAAATCTAACTGCCTTTCGCTGCGTTCTCTCGAGGTTATTGATATTAGTTTTAGTATACGGATCCCAAACGATACATGCATATTCTATTTTAGTTCTGATTAAGGTGTTATACCATAGCAGTTTTACATCGGAAGGTGCTTTCTAAGTTTGTGCCTCAGGAGACATAATTTTCTGAAGGCTGAGGTCCAATTATTACTTATGTGGTCATTCCATGTTAACGTGTTGTTAAAGGTGACTCCCAAATACTTGTATTGGGTTACTTCATGCAGGGGGCATGAACCTGATTTATATGTATAGAGCAAAGGTGATTTCTTGTGTGTCATTCGCATTAGTACGCTTTTGTCTGTGTTTAGTGTCATTCCCCAGTACATGCACTATTCAAGAATATTATTTAAACTACTACCTAAACTAATTTGTTCATTGACAGAATTAATATCTTTAAAAAGCACGCAATTATCAGCGAATAATCGAATCTGGACACCACCTTCGACCATGTTAACAATGTCGTTAATATATATAATAAAAAGAAGAGGGCCGAGGACACTGCCCTGCGGCACACCCGATGTGACTGGAAGCGAGCCCGATTTTTCACCATTGATCTTTACGAGCTGATTCCGGTTTGACAAATATGCAGCAACCCAAGAAATAAACAACCCTGGAATTCTTGCATTTCCAAGTTTCAGAATTAATTTATCTGAGGGACAGTATCGAAGGCTTTTCGGAAGGCTAGAAAAATTATGTCGATTTGTCCGTTTTTGTCAAGAGTTGACGCAAAGGAATGAACAACAGCGATCAGCTGTGTGACACTGGAATGCCGCCTCCTAAACCCATGCTGACAATTAGTTAAAACAGAATGCTTATCTAAATATGCAGTTATGCTGTTTGCGATAATATGTTCAATAAGTTTGCAGCACGATGACGTTAAAGAAATAGGACGGTAATTTTCTACGAGAAGACGGTCTCCCTTCTTATGAATTGGTGCAATGCGGGCTGTCCTCCAGTCACTCGGTAATTCTCACAACAATGACGTACACAATATTATAACAAGAAACTTTGATAAAGTTACCGCATATCTACGAAGAAACAAATTAGGGATATTGTCAGGTCCACTGGAACATTTGGGTTTGAGGTTTAGCAGCATACTAAGAACACCCGGCTCCGATATAAAATTTACATCAGAAAGTTGCGGCAGTGTACAGTTGCGTGAACAATCACTAGAATTAGAAAAAAACACTGTGAAAAAACGTATTAAAATGATTGGCAAGTTCTAGCTTCTCAGTAACCATCTGTCCATTCACTGTTATTTGTGATATTGGTTTTTTCTTCTCGGCAATGTAATTCCAAAATTTACTTGGATCATTTTTATTGAAATTGGGCAGAGACGAGGTAAAGTATTAGTGCTTCGAACTACGCACCGCAAGTGAAAGCTCGCCTTGCAATTCGGATATCAAGTATGACTGCGCATGTGTCTTCTTCAATCGCTTAATTTTGCGCTTCATATGAATAATGTTACGACTGATCCATGGTGTTTGCATTGTGCACTCGTTTTTTCTTATTTGGTATGAATTTGTCCAGACAAAAATGGCACATATCTTTGAAGCGAGTCCAAAATATGTTCACATTATTCTCGTCAAAATCAGTTAAGCAGTTTTCTAAGTAATGAATCACACATGCGTCGTTTTCGCGAGAATAATCTTGGAAAAGTTAAGCAAACGAACAGCTCGACGTTGTAGTACTGCCAGTTTTTCCATGTCGGTTTTGTTTCCGTTCCCCCCATACTAATAAGCCATAGCTAAGATCTGAATGTACATACAAGGGAAAAGTATAGTTGTCGGACGAGCTTAACAGGCCCATAGCATCGTATTCGCTGAAGCCAACTGATCGCGCAACCTTAATTCGAACCTTATGTATGTGCTCTATCCAGCTTAAGTTTTTCTGAAACATAACACCTAAAAAAGAATGGCTTGTCACATGTTCTAGTTGCGATCCATTGTAAAATAGTTTGACAGCATGGCTTACTTCTTTATTATTAGAACAAAAGACAGTAAACTTCGTTTTCTTCGCATTTAAGTTAAGCTGATTTATATGCAGCCATTGGTGAAGTTCTTTCAACCAAGTCGTAATTTCTAGTTCGTGAAGGTCAGTACCATAAAAGAATACATTAGTGTCGTCCGCGTACATTATCATTTCATCTGTTCGTGGAACCTTTACGATATCATTGATATACACGATAAACAATAATGGCCCTAATATTGAACCCTGTGGTACTCCATATTTCATTACTCTTTTTTCTGAACTGTAATCCTGCAAGGAAGTGTACTACAGTCGAGATTGTAGGTAACTATCTATAAATTCTAATGCTGTGCCGCGAATGCCATAAACTTGGAGCTTGTCAAGTATTATTTCATATTTTATGGAATCGAAAGCTTTGCGGAAATCTAAAAATATACCAATAGTAAGTTCTTTTTCTTCGATATTATTTATAATTGTAACTCTGATTTTTAATAATGCCATTTCGGTTGACTTATTTTTCTGGAAGCCATATTGTTTATCCGAAATAATACGTTTCACATGATCCGTCGTTACCTCAGTGAGCGAACAGTTTGAATTTCATTCAAACTGTTCGCTCACTAAGGTAACCACGGATTCAAAGTCGTCACGACTACATAAAATCAAGTAATCATCCACGTAACAAAAATCCTTGATAATACAACAAAATTTGTCATCCTTGAATCACTGAGAATCGGGGCAACCTTTGAACCAATGCAGATCCCTGGCATAAACGCCATGCTTCCAACCTACCAGCATCCACTTTAAATAATACTTGCCATCTAGCTCAACTCTGGTATACTGCTGCGAGTTGACCACTGCAAAAGTAAAATAATCTGAATATCTTGGCTCGGGCCCTTATGCACACATACGTTTGCTTCCTCTATACAGAAATGCACGCCTGCCATCATGATGACAACTATAGTCGGGTAGAACTTTAGAAGGCAGCGGCATTTTCCCCTCAAAGGCGGATGCACACCAGCCTCCACCAATACGCCTAGTGCGCGTCGATGGAAGCGCCATAGGTGGCGAACTTGCTCACCACTCTCGGGGCAGTAAGTAGACGGCCGCCGTTGTTACCTACGTCGTTGTGCGTGTGTTTCTACGTTGTTCGCGTTTCCGTAATGAAATAGGCAACGTTCGTCGTATTTGTGGTGGCCCAAACTTCAAGGGATGTCTAATAATAATGACTGCGGAGTGGGGTACCCATACACCTTCAAAAACTCGCTTGCAACACGGTTTTACCCATATACCGCAAGGCCTCACGAGCAAGAGCGACGGAAGCAATGGATCGCCGCCGGGAAAGGCGAGCCGCTCCGTGATTGTGCGACTTAATGCATCGCTTTTTGTTCGCATGCTTTCGTTCTGCCATATCGGTGCTCATTGGATGCACTCGATCATGTTGACATTGGTAGGCGACGAAAGTTATCGCAGCCCGAGCATGCGTTGTTTTGGTTCAACAGCCATGCAACGGCATTTCGCTCACACGTTTTACATTTATCATTTCCTGAAGCAGCACTGCCGCAATGGTTGACTTCAGGAAGAACGAGAAGTAATTGAGACGTCGTATTTGCAAACAAAACAAAACGGATGTTCACCACGAGCTGCACCTCACAGCTGGGCACTGTTACGCTGGTCTACGCGACGCACCTTCTATATTCACCGGCTTCACGATTCACTCCACGTAGCCGCAGCGCTGACGGTTCGTTCTCCTTCGCACTCGGTCATCATATGTCTCCTCGACGATCCTCTTCAAAACTTGTCAGAGCTCCCACGGCGTCATCTCTTGACACTTCAAAGTCCGACTGACCGCACTACATCGTCAAGCAACACGTCTTCTCTGGTTGAGTGAACCACGTTATGACTTGAACAATCTTCTTCACTGACTGACCCTCCGCCGCCGCGCTGGCCGAACGCTTGGGTCCGAGAAGGTTCCACATGATTCGTATGTGCGTAGCACAGCGAAAGCTACAGAGAAAGGGCTACATCCTTCTCACATATTCGTCTGCGAAATCGGACGGCGCCGCTTTGATTTCTCGAATTCTCCCGCACTTGCGCAGGCGTTAAGTGCTGGACACATGGTGCGAATTCGGATGCGATTTGCCGTACGGCTGTTCGTGCCAACAGCCGCATCCGACAGACGTCCAACAGGTTCTACAGCATGCGGCGCCGATTCGCACGCCGCACGGGCATCCAACTTGCTGAATGTTGCCGCGCGGCTGCCGCTCCGGTCGGGAGGCCGCAGCCAATGGCAGCGCGGGAGCTCGACAAGCGGCGCCACTGGTGGCGCCCGTGCCAACCCGTGCCGGTGGTTCGTTCCTCGCCGCTGCGATGGCTCAGATCGTCCTGGTGTTTGTGGATATCGCCGTTTTCGGTGGCATGAAAAACATTGGATAAACTGTTTCTGACGTGAAATACCTCATGAGTGAATAAAGTGATGTTTGCAGTGTGCCATTTCTGCAAGGCGACGTCCGTTTCCGAACCACCAACGAGATAGTGAGCCGTGATGGAAGGCCGTTTCACAGGTAAACATTGGCACCGGCCGTCTCGGCGAACCGGCTCGCTTCGTTCCCACCCTTGCTCTTCACGTCGAGGCAGTCGATAACACCAATTGCGCGCGTAAGCGCGTCATATAAGAGTACACGTTTGAATCGTGTTGGCAAAAATAAGCGCTCGACAATGAGCTCACGTTTGAGCGCAAGCGGCGCTACCGAAAGCGTCGGCCTAGCTAGGCCTACACTCGTAGTCGTAAGTGAATGTGGGCTGTTGCGATGATTGTAGCTCGCAAAGGCGCAGCTTTGTTGGCAATTTTCTTAGAGAACGAAGCATGGCTGCGTGAGGTTGTTTGTTTTGTACTTAATGAAGAGGATACGATGTTTTCCGAGCGTGCAAGCTGAGGTGCCGTATGTGGGCGGAGCCTGCGCGCTGATTGCTCGTTCGCGCCATATGTCGTGACTCGTCGTACGCCGCGTGCGGCGTCGCACGTCGGATCGGATGCCGAATCGCACCATGTGTCTAGCGCTTTAGGCTGTCGCCGCGGCGCGTTCTGCGGAGGGGTGATGGGTGCCCTTTCGGCCCATTTGCATGCTTTTGTTTTTTCGATGCGCGCTAACCGTTGACGCCGGGTTTTCGTGCCGTCGGTTGAAATCGGCGACGCGAGCTTAGTTCAGCGCTCGTTTGTGACTAACACCGTGCGCAAGTCCACTTTTGTAGAGCCCCGCGCCTTTTCCTGCAGCTGCCAGCGCAGAATTAGTTGTGTGGCACCCGAACGAAGGTAAAATCGCAGCCGCGAACTTCATCCATCCCCTCACAGCAATGCTGTGCAAAGCGTTGTCGTCTACTCGGCTCCCCGAGCTTACTGTCGCCGGCGCCCGCTAGGTGGCTTTCAGTGGCGCCTCTATAGCCGGTGCACCACGCGTATAGGCGCGCACTTCAGGTGACGTCATGAGCCGGACGGCCGGTGACCCCGCCGAAGGAGAACATGCTGCCATCGTTGCTGCCAGCTCAGCGCGCAAACGACGGATCGTTCGCGGCAGTGTGATAAGTAAGACCGGATTTTAGGCAAATGCCTATTTTGTTCCTTGCGTTCCTATCGCGCCATTTTGATATATGAGCATGAATTAGACGTTAAGAAGGGGTTTTATAGTGTTTTTATAGTGCCTACAAATGCCTATTTTTGGAGTTTGTGCCTAAATGCCTATAAGTGCCTCTAAATGCCTATATTCGAAATTTCCATATATATGAACGCTATTTAGGCTCAAATTTCACCCTAGAATGTAGTTTGAAACCATTATTCATGTTGCCGGGCAGCAACATTGACTGTTCAGAAATCTACGTGCTTCAACCTAGTCCTCTAGTTCAGCCAACTTCTGGACACCAACCGCTAGCAGCAGTGAAATGGAATGTACCTTATAATGTACCGGCCACCATACGCCACCGCGCCGACATGACGCGAGCGCTTTGCGAATACGAAACCGAGGAGAGCCGTAAGGAAAATGCAGTGTGAAGATCAAAAGAACAAAAAACAGATCCCACGCACGTGGGAATCGATGTAATGCGAAGCAGCCAGGAAGGAGCAGACCATGCTTTACATAATTTGCATATCATGTTTTACATGTTAGGACCTATCATTTATGTTCGTCATGCAGTCACGTCGCGCAATACCAATTTTGGTGTATATCCAGCTAGCGAACTGGACGCAAGCGCACCATGAGCGTGGCATGTAAATGGCGTTGTAGATGACATGCATGCCAAGATTTTCATGTTACCACCTGCCACTTATGTTCATTTACAGTCATGTCACTCAATACCAAATATGGTGTATATCAAGCTAACGAAACGGCTGCGAGCGCGCCATGAGCGTGGAATGCAAGTCATGTCGCTCATGACATGTCATGATTTCCATATTACCACTTGTCATTTATGTTCGTCATACAGTCATGTCACTCAATACCAAATTTGGTGTACCTCAAGCTAGCGAAACGGCCGCGAGCACGCCATGAGCGTGGCATGCAAGTCATGTCGCACATGACAAGTCATGATTTCCATATTACCAGTTGTCATTTATGTTCGTCATACAGTCATGTCACTCAATACCAAATTTGGTGTATATCAAGCTAACGAAACGGCTGCGAGCGCTCCATGAGCGTGGCATGCAAGTCATGTCGCACATGACAAGTCATGATTTTCATATTACCCCTAGTCATTTATGTTCGTCATACAGTCATGTCACTCAATACCAAGTTTCGTGTATAACAAGCTAACGAAACGGCCGCGAGCGCGCCATGAGCGTGGAATGCAAGTCATGTCGCTCATGACATGTCATGATTTCCATATTACCACTTGTCATTCATGTTCGTCATGCAGTCATGTCACTCAATACCAAATTTGGTGTATCTCAAGCTAACGAAACGGCCGCGAGCGTGCCATGAGCGTGGCATGTAAATCATACTTTTCATGACAAGTTAGTCATGATTTTCATGATATGACCAGCCATTTATGTTCGTCATACTGTCATGTTATGCCATGCCAAATTTGGTATAAATCCCATTAACGATACGGCCAGGAGAGCACAAAGTCGTAGGCGGCTAGATAGATAGATAGATAGCTAGATACGCTCAAACTCGCCGAAGTTCGCTAAGAAAGGCTTCGCATTTAAAAAAAAAACGTTATGTACACGCGGCTTTTGTTTTGTATTGTTCTCTTGGTGTTTACCGATAGTAGAGAAATTGACCCTACGCGATTAGACACGGCTGATACGAGGCATCCTTCCCGTCTGGTCTTTTAGTGGTCTGGCCTATCTGCACCGGTGCTGCTCTGCTATTCTAATCAAAAAGACATGCCAATAAAAAAAGAGACCCAGCAGTGTGTTGATTCGGCAGTGGAAACTTGACTCACCATGCTACAGAATAGAAGGAGAGACCGTAGTCTGCGAACCATGCGGGAAAAAGGGCAGTTGTACGGCTGTGTTCCATTGTTGGCACGGTTGTGCCATCATCAAGAAAATCTTTAACAGCGGAATTGTTGAAGCCATGCATTGGTCCTTGACGGGTAAAGAGAAATTATCATCATCATGAACCGATACGTGTTCTCTTCAGCCCCTTCTTTCCCTTTATCGTTTTCGTTATCTTCTGCTCCACTTTCAGAGCACGAGCGCCAATTTTTCCGGCGTGGCCTGCAATAACTCTGATGGATGAGAGAACAAGTAGAGAGAGAAAGAAAGGAAGAAAGATATAGAAACAAAGAGAAAAATTGGGGGGACCCTTAATCTTTGCCTTTAAGAGTTGAACGCGATAGCGATGTTCTGTCCCTAGTGAGTACTTCAATCACTTAGTGCATACTATGTAATGGGTAGCATGCTTTAAACCAGGAACAATTATGCGCAGCAAATGTGGGAAATGTTTTCGAACTTGCTATGCACCCACTACGTGGTGTTAAGGGAATACGCGCTGTAAGGTGTGTGCCGTTTGTAATGGGTGGCTAGCTTTAAACTATGAAATCGTTATGATAGTCACATATTCTGACGCCCGATGGCAATGTACGCTTGTACCACGCAATATGCCTGGGATATTACATGTTATATTGCGACGGCTATATAGAGGACGCTTGCGTTTGCGAAGCATGCAAGTTATTTTCACTGCATTTCCAAGCAGAGGAAGTTATTTTCACAGTATTTCCAAGCAGAGGCATAGCTGTGTGGTAGAACACCAGCTTGCCACGCAGACGACCCGGGTTCGATCCTCACTCGGACCCGAAAATTTTTATTATTTATTTTGTTTGCATATTTCTCGATTTTTCGGTCACGGACAAGATGATGATTTTTCGCTCACAACCAACGACGCCGACGCCGACACCGACGCCGGAATTTCTGCGAAACGAGCTCTTTAACGCTTTCGCGTTAAAAAGATATATCCTTGGCAAAAAAGATTTCTTGGCGAGGTGGGATTCGAAACCGCGCACTCACGATCTGAATGCGTGCATCGTAACCACTCAGCTATCCAGGCATGCTAGCCAAGGAGCATTCTATAGAGCAGTATGCCAAATGGCTGGGAAAGGAAAGTGGGGTAGAGGAGAGTGGTGAGCGTTAGCAAAAAAAGGGAAAGGAGGAGGGGAGGCGGCCTAGAAAGAAAGAGATATAGAGTGGGAGAGAAAGGAGAAGAAGAAAAAGAGCGAGAAATAGAAAGCAACATATACACAGAGAAAGAAAGACATAGAAGTAACAGAGGGATGAGAGCAAAAGAAAGATGAAAAAAGACAGCAAGAAATAAAGAGAAACAATGAAGGCCGCCCATCTCCGCGGTTCCTTCAGGCTTGGGACTCATAGTGCGAAGCATGCTTTATTATTTTTTTTTATTTAGCGCCGTGAATAGGTCACTCCTGTCTTTGTTTTGAAACTATTTGCGTTTATTTAAAAGTTTATTGTGCCAACATTTGCGACGTTGGAGGCCTAAAACGTGTTTTGCGAGCCTATTTTTGGTGCCTAAATTATTGTTTTGCCTGCCTATTTAGGCGCCTAAAACGCGATTTTTTAGTGCCTAAGAATCCCGCGTCTAGTGATAAGATAGCGGAGTGTCTAGCTGCCCGAATGAGCATTTTGAGCTCGCCAACGATAATCAGGGTTAACAGTAGTGTTTCAATTCAGATATGCCAACATTGAAATGTGTTTCTTTGCCACTTCTTAAATCGAGCACGAATGTGTTCAGGGCGTTGCTTATCAGAATTTAGCTTATATTACAAGGAATACGCCATAATGGAACTCCTTATTTATTTCAGAGGTCACGGAATGGATGATTGGCTGTTGTGAACCCACCGGCAAAAATTTGGTAGCCCTAATAAGGGCTGTTCTTTCGTTAATGGGAATCTGCTATGCTTCGTCGTGTGGCTCAATGCCATCGAGGCGACACAAGGCTCGTTCGGCAACAAAGGATCGCGTTCCGATGTCACCTCGCTGGTTTCCATGGCGGAAAACTGGCACATAATGCCGTGCGCGCACTTGCGCGAACTCGCTAGATTGCAGGTTTGAAACCGCAAAAGAAAAAAAAATATTAATTAAAAAAATAAGCCTAACGCATTGAAAAAAAAAAGTTTGCGCAAACACACAAAAAGTATAGATGAATCTTATTCTATTAAGCCAGCGACTGCTTTATAATTACACGCCCGGTGCCGTCGATCTTGGTCCGTAGCAAACGACGCACAGCGTTGTAGAAGGCATGCAGTTATTGTTCTCTCGCGATCCGGCATGTGCTGTAGCATTTCCATCATGACAGTTTTAGCAAAGCACTCGTCAAGATACACAAATCTTATTTACACCGACAAACACGCGTTTTAGAAGCAGTTCCAACTTTTCGAGCGGGACTATTTCTTTAGTCGCGGGGGGCAATTGGCTGCTGCGCTTCGGTCATCTGGGCGGGGCCTCTCCTGTCTTCTAACGCTGTACCCAACTATACACCAGAACGAAACCGCGCAAATAAGCTGGTGCTAAGTGTTGGCGTGTATATATATATTTGTCAGGCACTTAGCACCAGCTTGTGTATATCTATATGTATACATGGACGAAGAGAACAAGCAGCCTTTATGGCGATGATCGTAAAAAAAAGCGCAAAAACAACGAACAACCACGCCGGGAGACAAGCTGGCGCTGACTTCCAACCAGTTCCAACCGGTTGGAAGTCCGCGCTCCTTTGTCTTTGTGTGTTCGTCCATTGGTTTTACGCTGTTTTTTACGATCACGCACTATATAGTAGCCTGATTTTGCGCCCTTGTGGAGTCTTTAGGTCATGAAGTGAATAGTGAATGATGACTCACGACACATCGGAGCAAATTGTACGAAGAAAGAAGGAAGGCACAGGGATATACTAACGTACACTTAATACAAAACTTTTTTTATGCATACACAGAAACAGAACAAAAGATTGTAAAGTCGCGCACGACGGGCTGTATAACCAGAGCTAATGTATATTATTAGAGTTTTTTTATGCTCCACTGAGAGCCAACTGTGTAGAACCTGGCGTGTCTACGCAGCTCTCACTCTACCATGCCAGATAAGGTGACAAGACGTTACAATTATTTCGCCCGAGTGTTCAGCATGCCACCTGTGCGGTCGTGCCAGTCAGCCATATCGAGAGTAAGTCGTGCGAACATTGATTCGTGGGACAGGGATTCACACACGCTCAAATGCGCAAGCCGAGACACTTGCACGAGCCGTGCACTTCGTTGCACAATCAACCACAGTAATCCAAAAAAGTTGTCATTTTCACAGCGGCCTATTTCCCTTCTTCCATCTGACCAAGGATTACGTGTCTCTGCAACCTGTCGGCACTAACCTGCTGCGCTGCGTGGCTCTGCAGCCAGGCAGTTGTCAAATTCACATGGCCCTCTTGCTAAGTGCGGAAGTCGGTGAGGTGTACCGGCGATGATGAAATCAAATGCGGTGCGGGCGGTTATTCTGCTCGGCGACACCAAGCGATCAGGTTGTTGAAGAGTCCTTACAAGTCGCGTCCCCACACAACATGCTGAAGACCTCTCTTGAAACGACGTCGCGACACGAAGTGTATGCTTAATTTTTTGTTCCCTCGGCACGTCTGGCACACGTCGCTGGCGGTGCGCTTACATGGATGGTGGACTGCACGACTTTAGAACAATACTTCTTCTATTTGTGTCAGCTGTTAATCTAAAATTTTAGCATAAAAAACGACAGCTTGGTTCCTCAGGCCTCATTAAGAGATTGAAAAGCACACTTTATTACTATTCACAATCATTCATCACATCCGCCATTCAATATACCCCGAAACATGTCGACTTTACTCATCAATAAAAATAATGAGTTCAAGATGTCATCATGCACAATTATGTTGTGACAGCAACAGGTTATTTTGGATCACCGTACATGGATACGCTACATTTGCGGTTTAGCCCCCCAAAATGGGAACATAATGGTGGTGGCGTGCTTGTGTACGCAAGACTATATTGCGTCCACATGCACAATTACCGAAGCCTAGAAAATTCTGAGCATGCTACTAACAACATCACGAATCACAGAGCGATTCACTCCCGATGTGTTCTAGGTAAAACGACGCAAACGTGAGCATTTTTAAGAAGGTGCATCTGAAACTTTTATTCTGGAAAACAAAGAATTTTGAAGTTTTAAATTCTTTGGGTGGAAGAAAATGCCCGCGAAAGCAATGAAACAAGTGCACTGATGGGCAGAGACGGCTAACTGCAATTTGTCGGTCAACTGCAATTTTTTTTTTCGAAATGAGCACCATAGTGAGCATCGAAATTTTGAATGACGGAGCATAAAGCCTGGCCGAAGATGAACATGTCGCTCAGCAATTGGGCTGCCGGCAACGGAAGTCATGCGGTCTTGAATTAGGCGTTTTTCATTTGATGATGACCTAATAACGGTGCTTCTGGAAATGAATGATATCCGTTGCTAAAAATTTTCAGAGCCCTGTTAACTTACGGCTCTGTTGTGTAAGGTTTTCTTAAAGTAAAGAACGGTCCAACACCACATCGTGTGCCACTTCGCGACCAGCTATTCGCCAGCTATCGTGATTTTGTTTCATCACCAAATACCATTTGGTGGTGAAACAGCTCTTTCATTGTGGCAATAGCAGTGCGGCCTTGACAGTAATGACTTCCGAGCATGACAGAGCGATGACAACTTTCGGTAAGAAACGAGAGAGCCCATTCGCTTTTGTTACTTCGGGCATCAAAACCGGTTATCGTGGGCTTATCTCCATTCCGTCACCGGGTGCAGGCGCCACACTGTCGCATGCATTACTAGCAATAATAGTGGTGTTATTATAGAGCACTCACAGTAGGTGGACTCCTCGAGTTCTCGGATCTCGTCCTTGGTGAGCTTACTGGCCCGTTTACCCATGATTCCGAAGATGCGGCGCCCGCGTTCCATGGCACTACGGCGTCGGCATCAGATGAGGGTCGCTGTCAGCCGGTCGTACGGCCTGCCCGTCATCGGAGTTCACGCCGACGCTGTGCTGGGACACACTGGGGTGACCCACCGCAGGCACCACAAGTTTGCCGCCTGAAATTGCCTTCGGCCCTTCTTGTCTCCGTGTCCTCGAGGTTGAATTTTACAAGATCGTGTCCAGGGCGGTGAATGCCACAAGTTCAAGTGGTATAGCCAAGCTGTGCTCTCGGCGCTCACAGAAAGCAGAGCTATAAGAAACAACAAAGTGCACGACGTTCTTTTCTTTTCTTTTCTTCACTGCCGTACGTCGCAGTGACAGGAATAAGTTGTCCACTAGGGCAAGCTGGGCGTGTAGCACAGTTTTGACTAAAGTGCACTGCACATTGCAATGACGTCTTGGCGAACTTTCCCGGGAGCTTATACGAAGTACGCAGTCTCTTTCTGTTCGACACTAAAGTAATGTCGTTCTTTTCTTTTCTATCTTGTGCGGCACAAATATTCGGTAAACACAGCCCGTTTTCCTTTTTCTCGTCGGAACGTCTAGCTCACACGGTTCACGATGTTCACACGCAGCTTGCACGACGCAACGATCACCGACGAACACGCTCCTACAACCCGTGGAGGCAACGGTGATTGTTAGCACAGTCCACACATCCCCGGTATGCGACCCGGCCCGTGAATACACACTGCAAAAGCACTTCTCGATCCTCCCGGTAAGCGGGGCAGGCTGGCTGCCCTTTCCACGGCAAGCGGAGGAGGGTTCTCGGCTGGTGCACGGCCTCACGGTGCGGCGGCCGAGTTTCGACTGACCTGGGGTCCGGAGCCGCACTTGGAAAAAAGGCGCGAAAGGAGAAGGGCGAGGGAGCGGAACCGTCCCGTTGCCACGGGCAACCGGGCACCGATCCCGACTATATTTCGCCCCTTTCCTTCACTGTCTTCCTTCGGTCCCTCGCAGCCTTCCTAGCCTGTCTGCCAGCGCCCTCTATGATCTTTTATACGTAACGCGTTGGCGCTCCGCCGCCCGTTTTGCGTGTTTCAGTGCGACGCTGGCTTAGATGTTTTTTTTTTAATGCGAAGCATTTCTTAGCGAACTTCGGCGACATTGAGCGTATCTATCTACCTATCTTGCCGCTTAGGACATTCTGTTCTCCTGACCGTATCGTTAATTGGCTGTACACCAAAATTGGTATGGCATAACATGACTGTATGAAGAACAAAAATGACTAGTCATATCATGAATATCGTGACATATTTGTCATGAATGGCATGATTTACTTGCCAGGGTCTTGGCGCTCTTGCAGCCGCTTAGTTAACTTGATATATACCAAAATTTGCATGCCATGACAACAATGTATGACGAACATAACTGACAAGTCTTAAGGTAAAAATCATAAGAGGCATGTCATGTGGCCCATGATTTACATGTCATGGTCTCGGGGCACTCGCGGCAGTTCAATATAATGGATATGCAACAAAAGTGGTATTCCGTGACATGACTGTATCACGAACATAACTGACAGGTGGTATAATTAAAATCATGATATGCATGTCATATGCGCCATGACTTACACGCCACGGTCATGGTGAGCTCACGGTTGTTACAAACGCTTGATCTACACCAAAACTGGTATTGCGCGACGTGCCTGTATGACGAAAATATATGACTGGTGGTGACATGAAAATAATGACATCCATGTCATGTGCGCCATGACTTACGTGCCACGCTCATGGTGACCTCGTGGTCGTTTCGCTCGCTTGATATACACCAAAATTGGTGTCATGTGATGTGACTGTATGACACACTTATATGACACCTGGTAACATGACAAAAAAATGACATGTATCTTATGTACGTCATGACTATAGACCGGATTTTAGGCAAATGCCTATTTTGTTCCTTGCATTCATATCGTGCCACTTTGATATATGAGCACGAATTAGAAGTTAAGGAAGGCTTTTATAGTGCTTTTATAGTGCCTATAAATGCCTATTTTTGGGGTTGGTGCCTAAATATCTATAAGTGCCTATAAATGCATATTTTCAAAAACGCGCCCATATGACCATTATTTAAACTCAAATTTTGCTTTCGAGTACAGCTTGAGACTGTTATTCATGTTACCGGGCAAAATTGACATTTCGTAACTTTATGGGGTGCCACAACCTAGTTTTCTAGTTCTACAAACTTCCGGTAAGCAACCGCTAGCAGCAGTGAAATGGGACGCGCCGGCCACTTTACCCCACCGCACTGACATGGCGCGAGTGGTTGGAGCAGGGGAGGAGGAGGAGAGGAAAAGGCGCTATTTCTGCAACCCTAAATGGGAGCAAGTCCCAGCGTATACAGTGCAATGGGGAGAAGAAAATAATGGCGGGAAGAGGAGAGGAGAAAAGAGGAGAGTGGCGTCCGTGGCCGAGGACGTGGCGGGCGGCTTTCACAGCCGGTTTTCCAGTCCAGTGTTCCCAAGGAATTGAAGCACCTCCTGAAGACCTGGGCGTGGTGGGGGGGGGGGGGGGGGGAGGGGGGGCAGGAAACAGGAGGTGCGTCTGTGCAGCAGCAGGAAGATGGATAACGAATGCGAAACCATGCATGGAGTGCCGTCAGGGGAATGTAGAGTGTAAGTAAAAAAAAATCAAATGTGCACTTGGCTTTTGTTTCATTTGGAATTTACTTCTTAAAGGGCGCTTAACCAGGTCATATAGGAAATTTTAGTTAGACACTGGAAGTTCTTGCGTGCCCAATGAAGAGCTTTGTACCTCAATAACCTTTTAATTGATTCATTACGAGCCGTGAAAGCAAGATGCTGGTAGGTGAGCTTGAAACCATTGCCACTCGCAAGCCAAATTTCTTCCCTGCCCTCTTCGGTATTGGAGCAACTCGGAGTCGGAAGATCACACGACGCAGACGCATCAACACGTTGTGCGCACGCAAGGTTGCACTGTGTGCGCATGAAATGCCCAAGCCAGGTCGTGCACACAAGCGGTGTTGTATCGTTTCGGCGTTCTCTCTAGTGTACTGCCTGTTTCTGTGGGATGGATCCCTGTATGCGTTTGGAGAGGCTGGCATGGATGATGTACAATTTCCACGACACAGCGCGTCGCACCGCTGGAACTGCTGTACGGGACGATGCATCAAAAACACTCCAAGCGTTGTCAGGGCTGGAGCCGGCACGACGCGGCAACGGCGAGAACACGGACGCAAACGAAATGGAGGCAGCTTAGTCTCGCATCGCGCTCGATTAGAAGTAAAAAAATAAATAAAAACGCTCAAAGATTGCGTTTGTATGTTTTAATGTTTCTAAAATTTTCATTCTTCTATTCAAGCAACAGAGTGCAGAAATTACTCATGTCGCCTCGAATAATTCTCGCAGTGTCACAAACTACTCAGACGTACGCAGGACCATTCCTTGTTGCACGTCACCTCCTCCATGGTGCGCGCGCCCGTGAGGTCAATGGCAAGTGGCGTTTAGGTCATTTCACCTCTTTCCGGGGCGCGTAGCGTTGCCAATCTTGGTAGACGTCATCGTTAGCGCCCAGTGCATGCATTACACTTGCCAGCTCGAAATGCTCAAACCTGGTAAGATCCCTTTAAGGTGTTCACAGACAGAGGATAAATTGACCTTGCGCGATTAGACACGGCCAATACGAGGCTAAAAAACCCTTCTTGCCTTTTAGCGGTCTGGCTATTGGCTCCTGTGCTGCCCTTCTCAGCCATGCCGAAAAGAAAGAGACCCAGGAGCGTGTTTATTCGACAGCCGACACTTAACTCACCAATGCTGGACAATAAAAAAAGAAACTGTGTTCTGGAAACCGTGTGGGAGAACGGACAATTGCATGGCTATGTTAAACCATTGACGCCTTTGTGCCATCATAAACTATAACATTTGTTTGCTTTCCTGTCGTAGACACAGGTCACACGCGTCTTTCTTCGAAAATTTGAGTTTTGCAAATATTTATTGTGCCTATATTTACGATTTTGGGGGCCTAAAACTGTGTTTTGCCTGCCTGCTTTTGGCGCTAAAACGCGTTTTTAGTGCCCAAAAATCCGGACTCAAGTCATGACACGCTAATGGTGAGCTCGCAGTTGTTTCGCTCGCTTGATATATACCAAAATTAATGTTGTGTGACGTGACCGTATGACGAACATATATGCTTGGTCGTAACAGGACAATAATGGCTTTCATGTCATGCATAACATGATTCAGATGCTACGCTCAAGGTGAGCGCGCGGTCGTTTCGCTCGCTTGATATACACTAAAAGTGGTGATGTGTGACTGACTGTATGACGAAGACATGACAGGTGGTACCAAGAAAATAATGACATGTATATCATGAATGTCATGACACACTCATGGTGAGCTCGTGGCCATGTGACTCGATAGATATACAATAAAATTCGCATTGCGCGACGTCACTGTATTAAGGACATAAATGACAGGTGGTAACATGAATATAATAACATGTATGTCATGTTCACCATGACTTACGTGCCACTCTCACGGTGAGCTTCTGGCCATTTCCCTCGCTTGATATACACCATATTGGTGTTGTGCGATGTGATTGTATGAAGAACATATATGACAGGTGGCAATAAAAAAGTGATGACTTGCAAGTCACGCAGAGCATGATTTACATGCCATGCTCATGGTGAGACCGAGATCGTTTCGCTCGCTTGATATGCACCGAAATTGGTGTTGCGCGACGCGACTGTATGGGGAGCATATATGATAGGAGCATATATGATATTGATATATGGGGGGGGGGGGGGCATATATGATATTGATATGAATGTCATGAGCGCCGTGACTTAAATGTTAGCCGCTGCTTGCTGGCGGCTTCGTATTACATCAATGCCCCCCGGAGCGTGGGATCTGCCGGATTTTTTGTCCTTTTTTTTTCTTTTTTTCTTTTTTAAAATCCGAAGCATTATTTAGCGAACTTCGGCGACTTGAGGTGTATCTATCTAACTAGCCGCCTACTACTTTGTGCTCTCCTCGCCACTTCGTTAATGTGATGGATACGAAAATTGATATGACGTAATATGACTGTATGAAGAACTTAAATGATAGATCATAACATGAAAATCATGACATAGATGTCATGAAAGGCATGATTTACATGCCATGGTCTTCGTGCTCTTGCGGCCGGTTCGTTCACGTCATATGTAACAAAACTGGTATGGTGTGACATAATTCTATCAATAACATTAGTAGCAGGTCCTAACATGCAAATTATGTTTCGCATGATTACAGCTTGATTACACGGCGTGATGGTCTTGGGGTGCTTGCGGCAGTTCAAGTAAATGAATATATACTAAAATTTGTATGACGGGACATTTTTGTATGACGAACATAAATGACTAGTCGTAATATGGAAATAATGATATGCATGTCATGTACGACAAGACTTACCTGTCACGCTCATGGTGCGCTCGCGGCCGTTTCGCTTGCTTGACATGTACCAAACTTGGTATTGCGTGATGCGACTGCATGAAGAACATAAATGACCGGCAATAACATGAAAATCATGACATGCATGTCATGTACCACATGACTTACATGCCACGCCCATGGTGCGCTCGCGGCCGTTTCGCTTGCTTGACCTGTACCAAACTTGGTATTGCGTGACGTGACTCTGTGACGAACATAAATGACAGGTGGTAACACGAAAATCATGACATGCATGTCATCTATGACATGACTTACATGTCACGCTCACGGTGTGGTCGTGGCCGTTTCGCTTACATGATATTGGAACCCCCCATAAGAAATGTGATATCAAGAAACTAGAATCCGTTCAAAAAAGAGCTGTGCGCTTTGTATGCAAGAGATATGACAGGGATTTTTCTCCAACGAATTTCCTTCCACAGCTAGGTCTCACTACACTTTCGAAGCGTCGCCATGTTGAATGCCTAAAATTTCTGCACAATTTAATCAATTCTTCTCGCTTCGGCACTTTAGAACCATATCTGAAATTTTCCAGATCTTTGTCCACGAGGAGTGACCATGCCCTTAACATTGCAACTTTTTTCACCCACACTGACATGTCCAAATACAGCTTTTCCCCTTCAACTATAGAAGCCTGGAATTTGCTGCCCGGAAGTGTTCGTTCTCTACCACTTCAAGAATTTCTGGAAGCCTGTTCATGAATGTTGATTTGTTGTTGTTGTTGTTTTCTTCTTTTCCCACTCCTGCAATAGCCTCATTGAGGCTGCAGTATGTAAAAATAAATAAATAAATAAAAATAAATAAATAAATATGTACCAAATGTGGTATTACGTGACGTGACTGAGTGATGAACATAAATGACGGCTGGTAACATGAAAAATCTTGACTTGCATTGGACAACATGATTTATACGCCACACTAATGGTGCGCTCACGGCCGGTTGGCTGGCTCGATATGCACCGAAATTGGAATTGCGTGACGTGACTGTATGACAAGCATAATTTACAGGTGTTAAGATAAAAATAATGACGTGAATGCCATGTACGGCATGATTTACATGCCATGCTCATGGTTCGCTTTCGGTCATTTCGTTAACTGAATATATAACAAATTGCTACGCCATGAGATTAGTGCGTTACGAACATAAATAACAGGTCATCCGTTGTCTATACGACTACACACGTTTTATTAGCATGATATATGCCGGATTGTGCATGCATGCGTGCATGACAAACATGCGATATGTATTGAACTAAACGTCATGACATGAATTAATTCATTTGCCTCAAAGAAAAACAAGGCGATGTATGCAGCTCTTTGCTGGCCGCTTCACATGCCATCGATTGCCACAGTGCCTGAGATCTGCCGAATATATATATATATATATATATATATATATATATATATATATATATATATATATATATATATATATATATATATATTACCTTTCGAGCTCTGAGGTGAGCGAATATGCGTGTGTTCCCTGCTGCCGGTTTCCTCGCACAAAAGTATTTACAAGAGAAACCTTTGTTTCGGTTGTGCAATTTTCGTCATGTCGATTGCTTCATTTTTTTTTCATTGTTTATTGCTCGACTGTTTGAAAGCCTGCGCGGTCAGGTTGTGAGATCCGGGGCCGTCGTGGGCGTTGTTGTGGGATTCCACGCCGCACAAGCATTGCCTCTCCCCTTTATAACGCCTCACTCACGCGCTAACATCTATTCCTAGCAAAGGCGATGCAAGTTTACGCCGCAAATTATAACCCCTCCCCCTGCGTCCTTTCTTTCCTACATTTACTTCTTCACAGCATACAGCGGTTCGTTTTGAAGAGAAGCTGTGGAATGTTTACCGATATAGATACAGCAACTAGAACGCATCAGCAGCGCCATTAAGGCTTGCTGCACAGTGAGGTATATTTGGGCACGGCCGCCTGGATCATCGGCGCGCGCGGCTGTGTTGCTCCGGCTGTCCCATTCGGTGCGCGCCCCATTGAAAAGATGTAATTGCGGTAGTCCCGCCGCGCGCCGCGCCGCGGCGCTCTTCTCCCACTCCTTTGCCGACGATGCCGCGCCGGCCGCGCCGTAGACAGCCACGGACGTGCTTACAGAAATGCGCTTTGGAGATCGCGCACGCGGTGACTCGAATCAAGGCACGCTGTTATGTTTTTCTTAATCGGGCTTTACACAGCGAGTGTTCTCTGTAGCACATTACGATCCAGACTTCGTGTGGCGCGGCGCGTTCATTTGCCAAGACATATGTATTGGGCCGGGTACGTGATTTGTCGTGCTTCTCATTCTTCGTTTTGGCGCTCGTTTCTGCCACGGGTCGCCTGGATCAACGCGCTCCATTCTTCTTCTTTTTAAACAAAATGCATTTCGTCGTCGTCGACACTGCACAGCTATGTTTTGCGGTCAAGCGCTGTCTTAAGAGCATCACGTTTCTGGAAAACTAAATTGCTGTATTGATAATGCTGTAGTCGTTTTCACTTTGCCGATGATAGGCAAGATTTTATTGCGGGCACGTCTCTTTGCATTGTGAAATTCCCACGATACGACAGTGATGCGAATGCGACGTTCTTATGAAAGTGAAAGCCTTTGATGACTCATACTCCGCCCGTGCCCTGGCACGTTGCCAGGTGGCCGCCGGGGCACGCGAACAGACGCCGGTCGCGTCAGACTCCACAGCGCTCGCGCTTTACTTGCGTAGCGTCGTTCTGGCCAACGTGTCCAAAAATTGAAGGACACTTTGTACATTCCGAAGTGTGTTCGGCGAAAGCTTGTGGCCATTCGACTGACTATGCCATGTTTTTTTTTCTTTCACCCACTCAGTGGGATAGCACACAAACGGAATGTGTGCGTGTTTTCTTTTTTAATTTTTTTACCGTGAATCGCAGCGAGGCGCGAGACTTATCTTCCTCCGTTCGCATGCGTTCGTATTTTCTCGCGCTATGCACAACGCGCAAACGCCATCCGCGTTCTAGCGCTTAAACTGACGGACCATTTGTAAATTTCCAAAGTGTGTTCCGCGAACGCCTGTATCCATTGAGACGGCGTCGGTCAGAATGGAACGCAATGCGTGCGTCTCCCTTCTTGCATGATTGGACACGTTGGCCACAGCGACTGTACGCAAGCAAAGCGCGAGCGCTGTAGAGTCCGACGCGACCGGCGTCCGTTTGCGCACCCCGGCGGCCACCTGGCTCAGTGCCAGGGCTCGGACGGACATGGACGGACGGTCGTACACGGACGGACGCGGTCGGACGGACACACGGACAGACACGGTCGGACGGACGGACACAGCCGGAGGGACATCGGACGGGCGGACGTGAGCATGAGACATTAAAGGCTTTCGCCTTAAAAATTACGTTGCCTCGACGCTAAAGTGGCATTCCTTCTAGTAGGTAAAGCTTGCGCACTCAAGGCCGCAGTATCCCAAGGGATCTCCGCCAACCTCCTTTAAGCAGCGCTACCAACCTTCGGATACATTCTCCTAATCTGGATGCACTCAGAAAAAAGGGTCTTTTAATAAATCTCGTACTTTCTCTCGCCTTTATACTTCGTACTGATATGCTGCACTTAAGAACGCAAAAGCAGTTTTCTTGAGAACTGGCTCACAGGTGTGTTCGCTTCGGGCACCATCATCACGACAGGGACAGGCGCGCGCACGCGCAAAAAATAAAGAATATAGCAATAGCCGCCATCCATCCTTTTATATGGGTTTTTGTGAGGGGGGAGGGGTGCTATGCTAACCCACGCTTACTATACAGCGATATCTTCAAGGCGCAGCAAACCATCCCGCATAGATAGCAAAGGAATGGAGGGGTAGTAGGCGAGCGCCGCGGTGCGGCGAAAGGAGCGCCCACGCCCCCCCTTCTGCAATTACGCCTCCTCCGTCGGAATGGGACGGCCGGAGCAACACAGCCGCGCGTGCCGATGATCCAGGCGGCCGTGATTTGGGGGGCCAGGCGAGAAATGTATGCGCTTTCCCGGCCAACATATGAGGCCCCCTGCATGTGGGTTCTATGTAGTCTGATGGGATATGTTACGTCACCATGTTGTATCGGAACGTGTAAATCATGCTACGATGGACAGCGAGAATGTCATCGCCAAATCTAAAAGCTTCAGTACTTCGTTTTTTTTTAGTCTTGTCCATGTTGCCGAAAGGCCCCAAAAATATCGTTCAGACAGGCGACAGCGGAGTTAGGCACTTCTAAATTGCAAGATAAGCTTTCATGAGGAAAATGTGCGCTGGTAATATTCGACGCGTTAAGAGAATGGATGTGTTAGCTTTGGTTATGAAAACTCAAAGACCGTAAATCAGGGCATTGCGGTACTTTTCTTGAAGTCCGCCCTGCCACAGACACAGCCTCATCTCATGAAGACCAGTTTCGTTGAGCGAATGGAACCTTCATTAGAGGCCCTTTTACAGAACACCATCTAAAAATATCAAACGATTCAAGCACAAAGGGTAAGAGAACAGTCCGAAATGGCGCCTTATATTCACAGACTAACGCAAAACATCAGTAAAGTTGGAAGTCAGCATGTTGTACACATTAGATGGACGAATGTTATGAGCGTCGCTTTTATAACGGGGTGGGGATATGTGCGCCGCCCGGTTCGACAAAGAAAAGGAAAAGGGCACTTTTATATGCGAAGCATCTCTTAGCGAACTTCGGCGACTATCTATCTATCTATCTATCTATCTATCTATCTATCTATCTATCTATCTATCTATCTATCTATCTATCTATCTATCTATCTAACCGCCTACAGCTTAGTGCTCTCTTGGCCGTTTCGTCAATGAGACGTATGCGAAAATGAGTGACTGCTCATAACATGAAAATCATGGCATGCATGTCATGAACGGCCTGCTTTGCATGTCATGGTATTGGTGCTCTTGTGGCCGTTTGGTTAACTTGATATATAGCGAAATTGATATGGCATGACATGACTGTAAGACAAGCATATCTGGCAGGTCCGAACATGCAAATCGTGACAAGTGTGTCATGTACAGGATTATTGACATGACATGGTCTTGGGGCGCTCGCGGCCGTTTCATTGAATTAATATACACCAAAATTTCTATGACAACACGTTTCTCTATGGCGAATATAAATGGCAGATGCTAACATAAAAAACATGACAAGTATAATATATACGGCATGAATTACATGCCACACTCATTTGCGCTCGCGGCCTTTTCGCTAGCTTGACAGTTACCAAATTTAGTATTGCGTGACGTGACTGTATGACAAACATAAATGATAGGTGGTGACATGAAAATCATGAAATTTTGATGTACAACATGACTTAGACGCCACACTCATGATGCGCTCGTGGCCATTTCAGTGGCTTGATATAGACCGAAATTGGTATTGCGCGACGTGATTGTACGATGAACATAAATGAGAGGTAGTAGCAGGAAAATTACGGCATGCATGTCACGTACGCCATGGCTTACATACCGCGCTCATGGTGCCCCCCGCGGCCGTTTCGCTAGGTTGATATACACAAAAATCGATATTCAGCGATGTGACAGTGCAACGAATATAAATTAAAGATCCTAACAAGGAAATCATGATATGCATGTCGAGTACGGCATGATTTACATGACACTGGATACATACGAAAATTTTGGTACCTAGCAACTAGTACCAAAATTAGTACGACATGACATGAGTGCGTGACGAACATAAATGACAGGTCATGCGTTGGACATACCATAATTTACGTTTGGTTAGCATATGGTATACACCAGATTGTACATGCATGTTTGCATGACAAACATGGATTATATAGTGAACTACATGTCATAAAATGAAGGGCTGCCTCAAAGACAAACGTGGCGATGTATGCAGCCTTTTGCTGGCTGCTTCGCATTACATCGATTCCTATAGAGTGTGTGGGATCCGCGGCGTTCTTAACGTTGACCTCATTCCTTGTCTACTTGGATTAAATCAAGCTTACTATAAAAAACTTGGACCAACTCCCCGAAGGGAACCCTGATGAGATGCGAAGCAGCAGCGGTGCGCACGGCGTTGACCCGGTTGAAACGGGCGTCGACGCGGGTGGTGGAAGAACGGTTTGAAGCGAAACTCGGTGTAGCGTTTACTCGAGTAAACGTTTGTTTGAAACGCAAAGACACGGGAGGTGGGTCAGAGGTGTTGCGAGCGGGCATGCTGCGGGTGAGGGAGAGAGTGACGTCAGCGCGCACCTGCGAGGGAAGTGTGCGAGGGGAGCGTGACGTCAACGCGCAGCTGTGGCGTGACCTACTTGGCAACGCTCCAACACCTACGGCGAGGGGAACGCGTTGCGGCGCGTTCGTACGGACGCACGTAACGTACGGCGTTACAGACGTGAGTCAAAGAGCTCCTTCGCATCTAAAAAAGACGTAAATTCACAGCCCAGCTCTCTTACTGCATAATGATCTTATTTTCCCACGATTTATTTTCTTTCTTAATTTTTCGCTACTTTTCTGCCACCTATACTTTAACCATCTCCTTGTTATTGCTATCGTGGACGTGTTCAGCTTTCCATTTTTGTCCCTAAAACCCAACGCTTTATGTAGGCTCATGCCCAGACATATGTACACCTGGGTGGATATCTCCACATTCAACCAGAACATGTTCCGCGGTTATCTTAGCTTTTGTGCAACATGTGCATTTTTCTTCTTCATTACTGAATCTCGATTTACAGCTACGCGTTCTAAAGGAAACCCACCTCACTACAAACAGTAAAGCGTTTCCCCTTGAATTATTATAAAATGCATCCCAAATAATTTCGTTTTTGCCCTTCCGGTACTTACTAAGAGCCGCTTTTTAACACGAAAGTGTTTTATGCCGCGATAGTGTTTGATGCCGCGAAAGTGTTTTACCCCTCGGTCTGCGCGCGCCATGGGTCTGCGCGCATTTCACGCCGCGACAAAGGAGCGTGCTTCCCAGATTCCGACCAGTGTTTCTTCAGGATGCGGCCGAAATGGGTTGTGCCGAACTGCAACGGTGCATGGGTACGCATCCAGCGAGGATAAGGCAATTACAGTCAAAGTTTCTAGTGACCCAGTGAGCTTGGAAGCGTGGGATCGCGCAAGGAAAGACCGAGCTGACGCCTCATACACTTCTCGTACACTTCTCGGAAGCACTTCTCGAACAGCGACATAGGCAGGCGGCGCTATTGTGGCGAATTTGGTGGCGATGTTCTCCTGGATAAACCGAAACGGCCAGTGTTGTTACCAGACACCGTGCATTCAATCTTTCCACGCCGTCCCAGCTACTTGTCTGCTGTGAACTTGACCTGACGTGAAGTGCGAAAAGTATGCTAGGACAGTTACTTCGGTGGCTCAAGGTACAAACATCCCAGGTAGCACAGTACATTGGTCCAATATTGTTTACACGCTGGCAAACGATGGTCCAATGAAGGGCCAGTCATGCCACTACAAAAACATGCAGAGCCAGCCTATAAGGATGCCAAGAATGGTCCATTATAGCCAGCCAAAATACAATATTGGTATTCCCATTGTACAAGGATTGCAACAAAGTGCTGTGGTAGCCAGTAAAAATACAATATTGGTAGTGCCATCGTACAACGACGGCAAGAACGCGCCTCGGTAGCCAGCCAACATGCAACATTGGCACCTGCCATCCCATGAGGTTGGAAACAAAGGCCCATCATTCCCAGCCTACATAACATATTGGCACAGACATCCTGTAAGGACGGCAACAATGGAACACCGTTGCCAGCCAATATAGAATATTGGCAGTGCCATTTCATAAAGATGGCAACACAGTCTATTGTCTTCAGTCAACAAACACAACCGGCACTTCCATTACTGCTTTGTCATTTCATTACTGAGTTGGCATTAGTGAGTTGCATTACTGAGTTGGCATTCGGTATGGCACAAAATACAGGCTGAATAGTTGAACAAAATTTGTTTTACAGATGCTCAGCAATGTTAAATAAAATATGCACCAAGTGCTCAACTGAGTTTTCGAGCTGCTGGAAAGATTATTAAGAGAAAGGAAACGCAAAAGAGAATAAAATTCAACTTTGCAATGCTTGTTAAAAGATAATGTTAATTGTGCGATACAGCCAGCACATACACCGCAACTGTAGAAAACAACAAAAAACCTTAAAACATTGCCTTTACATTGATTGACACTGCATAATAATAATAATAATAATAATAATCATAATAATAAAAATAATAATAATAATAACTATGGGGTTCGACGTCCTAAAACCACGGTGCGATTATGAGAGACGGCACTGTATATAGATAGCGTTGATGAGTTAATACAGCAGAACATAATTCTATAGTTTGTTTCGCAATGGGTACTTGGCACTGGCTCGACTTTTGTGCAAGCGCCCGGAAACTGTTCTGACGGCTTTATTAGCGGCGAACAATTAAAACATTTTATGTGACTTCAGCCACACCACGTATTTTTCTGTTTGATGCATGACTGGCTGGATTAAAGGATCGTAACTTTATTGTGTGCGCGCTACAGCGATCGATGCGCTGTCCAAGACTGCGGTATCGCTCGCGGAATCTTGAAATGAGGGATCATTTACGTTTGCACTCTCAGCGCATCACACCACCAGACGTGTTCACTTCAAATAATGTTCTCGGCGTTCGGGAGGCTGGAGATGCAGTGCGACGCCATGTTTTGCTCGGGAATTTTATGTCCTCTCCTCCCGGCAGTGGGGTAGCATGGCGGCGGCTGGTCATAAAACACTTTTCACTTGACGGCTGCTCCGCCCACGACGGTTCGACAGTGGTTCAGTGATTTTGACTGCCTTGGAAAACGAGGATCGAGTGGTGGAGGGGGGGGCAGGATGTATGGCGGGAGACGACGGGACCTCGAAAGATGCGTACGCGTTTCGGCCCCTTCTGGCCGGCGGCTATCCTTTGTTAGTCGGTGAGGCTTACTTAAGGGCAGCGGGCGCGCGCCCTTAAGCGCATTCAGTCGGGAGTCATCGGTAAAAACGTACTCGGATGCCGAGGCAGGGTGACGTTCTAGGGCGATGCTACAGTGATAAATCAGCTGCCGTGTGCATCTTTGGACTTGATTGTTTTGACTTTTGACAAGCCATCCGCAGAGCGCCGATGTGTTTTGAAAACTCACATACTTTCCGCCAGATATTTGTGTTCGAATCGCGTTCAGTGAGTCGTTTCTTTCCTTTATTATATGTTACTTTCCGTGTTTTTCTTATCTGAAATGTGTGCTCTGTATTTTAACGGGACAGCGTTAAAGAGCTCGTTCCGCAGAAATTCCGGCGTCGGTGTCGGCGTCATTGGTTGTTAGCGAAAAATCATCTTGTCTGTGACCGAAAAATCTAGAAAGGTGCAAATAAAATGAACAATAAAAGTTATCGGGTCCGAGTGAGGATCGAACCCGGGTCGCCTGCGTGGCAAGCAGCTGTTCTACCACACAGCCATGCCTCTGCTTGGAAATACTGTGAAAATAACTTCCTCTGCTTGGAAATGCAGTGAAAATAACTTTCATGCTTCGTAAACGCAAGCGTCCTTTATATAGGCATCGCAATATAATATGTAAATATCCCATGAATATTGCGTGGTGCAAGCGTACATTGTCATCGGGCGTCAGAATATGTGACTGTCATAACGATTTCATAGATTAAAGCCAGCCACCCATAACATACGGCACACACCTTACCGCGCGTATTCCCTTAACACCACGTAGTGGGTGCATAGGAAGTTCGCAAACATTTCCCACATTTGCCACGCATAATTGCTGCTTGTTTAAAGCATGCTACCCATTACATAGTATGCACGAAGTGATTAAAGTACGCGCTAGGGACAGGATATCGCTATCGCGTTCAACTCTTAAAGGCGAAGATTAAGGGTCTCCCAATTTTTTTCTCTAGATTTTTTACTTTGTGAATACCCATGTGGGCAGCTTTGCTGTGCGCGTTGAAGTTGGTTAGTTAAGTCCTCAGCCTTAGCGAAATTGTGAAAATTTGCGTGTGTTATTTGGTTCCTTTACCGCGTTATTGTGCGCCAGCTAAGCATCCGTTTTTCATTTGCCCTGCACCACTCGTTTAGCGCTAAGAATTTCTGGATTTGTAACAGTCAAATTTTCAATATTTGTGAAATTATCGCATTCTTTCAAGCTTTAGCCGTAGTCACCGTTTAATAAATAAATAGGCCATGGATTTATTGGTAGTTCAAGGCGGATATGAATTACAGCGTTTCGAATGCCTATTCAAGCGTAGACGTTCATGTCTAATTTTATACCACACTTCGCTTTTCACTGAATTCCTTTTGAGCCTTCGGTGTACTTACAGCTCAAATAAGCCCTAACAGGGAGGAATTTCGTCTGTGTGTGTTTGTGAGTGGCGCCTTTTGTGATTAGTAATATAAGATCGTAATTTGAAAATAATTAGTGGCAGTTCTATGCAGCTGTTATCTACAAGCAATCGATCAGTAGAAAAAAACTTCGAAATGCAAAATTCGTTTCAAAACTTGCAGTATATTTACTATATGTACACTGTATACATTCAGAATAAACTTCTGTTTACTCTGAGCATTTCTAGGTGATTATTCCTGCTGTCTGTCTAAATGCTAAAGCGTGGGCTACACGCATTCATTTACACGTACAAAAATCTACCTCATGCTAAACTACACATTCAGTGCAAAACGTCAGAAAGACATTGGCGTAGCCAACAAAAAGGCTGGCAAGAACCGGCGTTAAATGCTGGAAAAGAAAGAATGATGGCACAGGCAACGAAAAAGGCTGGCAAGAAATATTGGAGCTGTCAATATTTATACCATGTTGGCGAGACGTACGACGGAAAATGTTGGCTTAAGCCATATTTGCCATTATTGGGGATATGTTGGACGTACCAATATTGGCTGCAGCCATCTTTCCAAACATTGGGCATTCATTGGCTTCCAATATTGGACCAATGCACATTTAGGTGTAGCAAAACCCCAAAAGCCAACGTGGGACCAATATTTCTGTCACTTGGGCCGAGATTGCTCCACTGGCGGAGTTCTGCCTGGGATGGCCGCTGCTGGCAAAGGTGAAGAAATTGAGACTGTGTGCCCTGTAACCTCCTCTTCCCATGAGTTTACTGCATTGAACTATGACGAAACAAGCACCGGCGTCCGCGAGGTTGAAAGGCACAATACGGTGCTCTCTGCCTGTAGTTCTTATTTTATTTGCATCTTTCTCGATTTTGTGGTCACGGACAACGCCGACTTTTTGCTCACAACCAACGACATCGACGCTGGCAGTTCTGCGAAATGAGGTCTTCAATGCTGTCGCGTTAAAGTGTGGAGCCTGGAGTTTAACCTCCCCGTCCCGTCGTGGGAGTGGCCCACCGGTGTCGTCCCCTAAGGGGGGTCGAGCGCCGCCTCCGGATAATAATAAAGTTCTTTGCCTGCCTGCCTGCCGGCGAGCACGCACAAAACACACCCATTCGAATGTGCAGCTCGAAAGACGAATCGGCGCCCAATGGCCTTGAACCGACCAGCTTCGTATGAGAACCGACCAGCTTCGTCAGAGAGGGCGGTGAGAGTGGCGCGGGCGTTTTGCCTTCTCCGCTATCGGACTCTCACGACAGAGCACGCTTCAGCGCTGTGCCCGATTCGGTGACTGATTAGGACGCCCGAGCGAGCGCAGTTCCTCCTCCTCAAAAAATTCTTGCTCCGTGCATAACACTCTGTGCTTCATTTTTGCAGCATTGCTCTTTTTTTCTTTCGCTGCCGAGGCAAAGTGAAAGAGCAATGTACCTCCATGTATATGTCACCTTCATTTACCTATACTCAGAGGTACTTGTATTCGCTTACCCTCGGTGTTTCTTGGCCGTTTATTGACACCGCCTGATCATTAGGATCATTGAATACCTTCGATCCACATTTTGTTCCACAAAGTTCCGTATTCTCAAGCCAACCTTGTCCGTATCTTACGTTTTGTTTAAGTTTCTGCACGCTCTACATGCTATATAAGGGCACAAAAATGATAACAAGGTAAACGACAAGATTTGTTTGTTATTAGCGGCCGACATTCTTTATCAACTGCACAGCAGGCACAAAACCGGTCTGGAGAACCGGGAGATAAGCATGAGGTTAGTTTGTTAATACGGTCCTGACTCCTGGGGCTTCACCTTGCCTTCCGCATATATTTTTTAGACGCTGCGTATCATCTCAGCTGTCCGCAAATAAGACAATATTGCCACGCGTGTTATTTTGACGTGCTTGGTTTAAACCCACAAAGACTGTGAGCAATGCTCGGCGCAGATCGCGCCTCAGTGTTCGAGAAGCTTTTTGTTTGTAGTAGATCGTTTTCTTAACATTGCGCAAAGCACGAGAACACTCAAGACTATTCTAAAGCTTGCGCGACCACAAATGATAAGGCTGGAAAGTTCGACGCGCGTGATGTATAAAAGACGGCGCGCCCCAACGATGGTCAGATTATCGACGGCCGACGCTCTATTCGCCGCTAGCATTGTACACTGTCGTCCTTTATGAAAGGAAACGGCCGGCGCGCTGCGGCGGCGGCCTACAGCACCATCAACCGATATCTAAAGAAAGTACGTCCGCTTTCGGCGTCATCTAGTGACAAACAAAATAACGAGTCATGGCTGTTGGACAAGCGCTGCTAGATCACACTCCCGCTCCGATATTGAAACAGGTGGTGCCGCCAAAATCGAACCCGTTTTCTTTTGCTGTCGGTTGATGGTGTTGTAGGCAGCCGCCGCAGCGCGACAGCCACGCGCTCGCGTGTTCCCTTTCATAAAGGACGACAATGTACAGTGTGTTTTGCTGTAGCCTGACTTTCCTTTTCCCGGCCACAAGTTTGGCCCAATAAAGAGTTTCACCTTGGAAACTCCGCCTGCTGCCTTGGTTCACGTCATGACCACGTGACATCTGGTGGAGGTGCTGTTCGTTCATGTACCGGACGCCCCCCTTCAAGCCGTGAACCGAGCCCAAATCGCCAAGAAGACACCGACAGCATCAGTAGCAGTCGAGCCAGCCGCCGATTAATAGGACTACCCCCCCCCCCTCTCCCAGCACGGACTCTTACCGGACCTGTCAAAAACCACCGCGACGAACACAACAGGCCCTATGACGGACGCGGTGTCACCCGCAGCGATCGTGATGCAGCCGCCCAGGGAGCCGCCGACCTTCCTTGGTTCGCCATGGGAATACCCCGAAACTTGGCTTGAGACGTTCGAAAGGGTCTCAACATTGAACAAGTGGAACTGCGAGGACAAGCTGCGCCACGTCTATTTTTACCTGGAAGATGCAGCAAGGACATGGCTCGAGAATCGGGAGTCGACACTTCACACCTGGGACCTCTTTCGCAGCGTTTTCTTGGAGACGTTTACGAGCGAAAAAAGACGGCTGCCGCTTTAATGGAAACACGGGTGCAGCTACCGAACGAAAGTGTTACCATCTTTGCGGAGGAGACGACGCGGCTTTACCACCACGCCGAAATTGACATGAACAAGGAGAAGAAAGTTATTTTCCTCATGCGAGGAGTTAAGCAGGAGCTGTTCGCGAGACTAATGAGGAACCCACCCAAGACCGTCCATGAATTCCTGACAGAGGCAACTACGATCGAGAAGACACTGGAGATGCGCACACGGCACTTTAATCGCCGCTCGACGCCAGGCTACGCCGACATTCAATCACTCTGCTCAGATGACCATGCGCGAGACCATAAGGGCCGTAGTGCGTGAGGAGCTTCGTCGAATGTTCCCGTCATCGAGGGTTGCCGTTGGTGGCTACTTTGCGCCAAATTGGCTACTTTTTGACCCCGTCTGGCGACAAAAATTTGCAGTTGGCGCCATGGCTATTTTCTGGCTACTTTTAAGGTGCTGATTTGGCGCATTAAGTAGCCATTTTTTCAAATTTTTGCAGACAAAATGCCTTGATTTTAAGCTTTTCTCTCGCTTCAGCGGATGCGTATGGTCGTCCTCCACCCACCAGTAGGCTGGTGCGCATCGAGGAAGCCTTACGCGACGCTTAGCGCGTCTCCAAATACGGAGTGGCGAAGTTGCGTGCATGGTGACGAACGCGTGGCCGGCTCGGTGATCAAACTTCCCGCCATATATTGTGATGCTACGCTCAAGTTTTGCGAATAATTTTGAAGCGCAGTTCGTGATCTCGTGTAAACATAGGAAAACAGACATCTGCAACAAAATTTAGCTGGCCTGTTCATTTACAACCAGAATTTGGTCTGCAGCTTCAACGAAAATCTGATTCAACTTACATGTTCCTACTGAATTGCTGGCTGGAATATTCTAATATAACTTTGCGGCTGGCAAGAACTCATATTTTCTACATAAAATATATGCACGCGTAATGAATTTATCGAAATTCGTTCATTTAATTTATTTCCAACTTACCGGTGGCTTTCTATGGTCTTACTAACTCGAAATGGTATTATTTATTGATCAATACTACAGAATCTGCTGATAATACCACTTCTGTTCCATTTGGCTATAAATTTGGCGATAATATTAAATGGCATGACTACTTTGGCTACTTTTGGCTTGAGTTCTGGCTCCTTTTCAAGTCCACCCAACGGCAACCCTGCCGTCATCCCAGCCGCAAGTTTCCTCGATCGCAGATCTTGTTCGAGAGGAAATCCAGCAGTCGTTGGGTGCTGTTGAACTGCAACGGTCTCAGCCGCAAGCCATGAACTACGCTGCTGCAGCCCGACGCTACGCTCCCCCTCTACGCCCACGCCAAGACGCCGCATCGTCGCAGTATCGTCGCCAGACTCCGCCGCCACCACCGCCAACGCCATACCACCCCCCCTGCCGGCCAGCGAAGCACTCCGAGGAAAACCGGCGTTTGGCGCGCCCCCTGACCACCGCCGACTCTGCTACCACTGCGAAGAAGCTGGCCACACCTACCGCCGCTCCAAGTACCGCCAGATGGGACTTCGTGGTTTCGCTATCGACGCGCCGCGTCCACAGCGGGGTGAAAGACCACGCGACAATGCCGAATGCCTCGCAGGAGAGCAGTGGACACCCCGTCGACCATCGCGATCGCCGTCGCCAGGCCGCTACATGTCACCGCAGCGCCGCCAGTATGCAGGCCCTACTCGGAGCCGTTCCGCGAGCCCATTTCCGAAAACTAATGGCAGCAACCGATGGAGGTGCGGTTGCTGTACGACCAACTACAGAAGATCCTCCGCCGCCGACGACGACGCTGCGACGAAACCTTCAGAACACGACGCGAACCAGACAGAGTCCTGACGACGAAACCTCACTGACCGAAGAAGACCTGAGGACGCCACATGGAAGCAGCGGAGCAAATTGACGTAGCCGTGATCCGACGCCGCGACCTATCCGTAACGCAAGACGACGGGCTAGCGACCTCAACGTACTGTTCGACGGCCACAACGTCACAGCTCTCGTCGACACTTGAGCTGACTATCGCGTCATCAGTGGACCGTTTCCCACGAAAATGAAGAAAGTTAGGACTGCTTGGGAAGGCCCCGAAATCCGTACCGCTGGAGGTCATCTAATAACGCCGGCTGGAGTCTGCACAGCAAGAGTCACCATCCATAACCAGACTTATGCTGCGAGCTTTGTAATCCTGCAACATTGCTCCAGGGATGTTATACTTGGGATGGACTTCCTAAGACAACACGGCGCGGCCATCGACGTAAGGTCTGATTCAATAACACTAACCTCAAGAAAACACGCTGCCGAGCCCCACGACGCCAGGAAACCAGGCATTCAATGACCTGGAAGACCAAGTCACCACTCCGCCTTGCTCCAGCGTCATTTCCGTCGGCACTGAAACACCCGCAGATTTGAAGGTGTCATCGAGGGTGACCAGCACCTGCTCCTGAGCCGTCAGATTTGCGTTGCAAGAGGTATAGCCGAGCTGTGTCATGGGAAAGTGAACGTAATGGTGACAAACTTCAGCCATGAATACAGGCACCTCAACATTGGTACGACGGTCGCCTACATGGATGAATTAGTGGACTCCAGTAATTCTCTCGCCCTCTTCGATGCTACCGAACCTGCTTGGACGAATCAAGATCCCCAGCCAGATTTTGACGTGAACCCCAACCTTCCGTAGTGCAAGCAAGACCAGCTCAAAGCCCTGCTCCTGCAATTCCTGTACTGCTTCTCATCAACGTCGAAAATTCGACAGACCCCAGTCGCGAAACATCGAATCATAACAGAAGAAAGTGCCCGACCAATTCGTCAAAACCCTTGCCGAGCTTCGACGCGCGAACGCGAGGCCGTGAACAAACAATTCGACGAAATGCTACGCGACGACATCATTCAGCCGTCCAAAAGTCCGTGGGCGTCACCCGTGGTGTCAGAAGAATAATGACGGAACCCTTCGTTTCTGCGTCGATTATCGTCGCCTGAACAAAATTACTAAGAAAGACGTGTGCCCTCTCCCACGCATAGACGACAGCCTGGATCGACTCCACAACGCGAAGTACTTTTCGTCGATGGACCTCAAGACCGGCTACTGGCAAATCGAAGTCTACGAGAGAGACCGAGAAAAGATTGCCTTTATAATACCAGACGGCCTGTTTGAGTTCAACATCATGCCCTTTGGTCTTTGCTCGATTTTGCCCTGCGACTTTCGAACGTGTTATGGATACGGTGTTGGCTAGCTTGAAGTGGCAGAGGTGCCTCGTGTACTTGGGCGACGTCGTTGTGTTCGCCTCAAACTTCGACGAACACCTCCGGCGCCTTGAAGCTGTACTTCAAGCAATCAAGACCTCCGGACTAACCCTTAAGCCAGAAAAGTGCCGCTTCGCGTACGAGGAGCTCTTGTTCTTGTGCCATGTCATCAGCAAGTCTGGAGTACGCCTCGACCCTGTGGAAAACAACTGCCATCGCCAGCCTTCCCGCCGCCCAGTGACAAAAAGGCCGTGCGCCGATTTCTCGGCTGGTGCGCCTATTACATACGTTTCGCCAAGGCGTTTTCAAGGATCGCCGAGCCGCTTACTCACCTCACAAAAGCCGACGTGGAATTCAAGTGGGAAACTGCGCAAGTCGAAGCATTGCAAGAACTTAAACGACACCTACAGACGCCTCCGATACTCGCTCATTTCGACGAATACGCCGAAACACAAGTACACACCGACGCAAGCAGTGTTAGAATCGGCGCCGTGCTTGTGCAGAGGTCTGACGGACTGGAGAGGGTCATCAGTTATGTTAGCCGGTTGCTATCCAAGGCGGAAGTCAACTATTCAGCAACAGAAAAGGAGTGTCTTGCCATCATCTGGGCTACATCCAAGTTTTGTCCCTACCTCTACGGCAGGCCTTTCAAAGTTGTCAGTGACCACCACGCCTTGTGTTGGCTAGCTAACTTGAAGGACCCTTCAGGACGCCTCGCACGGTGGAGCCTAAGACTCCAAGAATTCGACATTACCGTCGTTTACAATCCCGGAAGAAAACACTGCGACGCTGACTGCCTGTCTCGTACCCCAGTCGACCCACCACCGCAGGACGACCAGGATGATGAATTCTTCTTGGGAGCCCTAAGTGCCGACGACTTCACCGAACCACAGCGAGCCGACCCAGAACTGAGGGGCCCAGTGGAATACCTGAAGGGCAGGACCGCCGTTGTTCCAAAAGTATTTAGGCGAGGATTGGCGTCGTTTTACAGCGAAAGCTGTTATGAGATCACAACAATGGTGCCGTAGTTGTCCGCCGCCGCCGGTATCTGTAACCGCTATCGCACGAAAGAACAAAAAAAAAACGAAATAAGAAAAAACGCCCAGGATGGAACAGGTTTGAACCTGGGTCCGCTCCGTGCCAGCCCAGTGTTCTAGCCTGTGTTCTAAACTCCTGCGCACAAAAACCCTATACAAGCATTATGTCGGGAAGGAACTGCGTTAACATGCGCAATATAACGTGGTAGAAGAGTGAAACAACAACCAGGAGCCGCAGAATGCGAATTGTGTAACCAGGCGTCACACAATATGAATGGCATTACGAGGGGGTCGTTGAATGCTTCCAACCCATTACAAACGGGTCATCCATAATTCTTCGTCGTCATCAGCCACCGAATCAATTGATGGAGTAGTGGGTACCTTGCAAGCGTATTTCTATTAGTAGCCTCAAGATAGTTTGCGACGGGTTTTAGAAATGGCGCTCTCCCAGCTTTCGCTGTGACTGTGCTGCGCGTTCCGCGCAGGCCTGGCGCATTTTTTCTTCAAAAACGGTGTCCTGGTAAAGAAGAACTTCTCTCCGACCCGGCTCAACTACCTTATCGTTATACCATCGGCACTGCGACCAGAAAGTCTGCAGGGCCTGCACGACGACCCGACGGCTGGCCACCTCGGTTTTTTCCGCACGCTCGCGAGAGTACAAGAAAAGTACCACTGGCCACGCCTTTCCGCCGACGTCGCTCGTTACGTGAAGACATGCCGGGACTGTCTGCGACGCAAGACACCGCCGACAAGGCCAGCGGGACTTCTGCAACCCATAGACGTCAGACTCTGGAGTTTTGCGGACACGTAGCGCCACCTGTCGGATCAGTTTTGGGTAGTGCAAAGTCCGGCTCCCTTGCATAGTTTGCTGTGCAACCGGGTGCAACTAGCGAGGTGGAAACAACAATTAACCTAAATATTTGGTTTGTTGGCGCATTGAGCACTCAAAAAAATCTACGAATTTATCTCCGCTAGTCGGACGCGCAACCGAACCGCCATGAAGTGCGCGCCAGAACGACGGCGAAAACAAGAGCAGACGCAACAGCTCCGCGCGCTACGAAGAAAGGCTTCAGTCGAAGCTACTGTTGCGTTGTGAATTGCCACGGACGTAAAGGACTTGCTTTACCGATTTCTGTAGCTGTTGCACGAAGCAGAACGGCGAGAGCTCTGGAAACGGGCCGTTGCGAACGTGCTTGGTAAGCGAATTACTCGCGTTCTCCACAGCCGGTCGCATGAGAAAGTGTGATAATGTGGGTCTCATGTTAGTGTTTTGAGTAGCCTTGACGTAGAACCGTGGTAACCTTGACTATGAAGCTCAGCAGAGCCTCAGACCGCGGTGCGCGCCGTGCAGCAGTTAAATGTAGACTGGTGAAGCGCGCCATAAACATCGCGCCCTCCGCGACCACCCATAATCTTCACTGGTCGTCATTACACAGCATCGCGCACGTACGCATTGAAGGTTCGAAGTTCCGGCTAGCAAATGCTAACACGTGCGTCATATAAGTAAATCGCAAAATTTTGGTCGTGACCACCGTCAGGTTTTTTCTCACCCGTGGTCTCCGCGATTGCCGGAGCTATCTCGGAGGCCACGGTTTTGCCTTTCGTTGTACACCGAGAAAGGGGACACGCACGTATCCCCTTTTGCAATATATACAAACGGAAGACAACCGTCAACAGTACATTCGAGGATGCGTAATAAAACAGTTGAACGCACAGGAAGCGAGAGATGGATGGAGAATGCCTGATAAATCCAGCTTTGTACCACTGATCGTAAGAAACATTGCTTGTGTGCGTACTTCATCGCTTTGGCATTATGTATATGCCCAAATTTAACGCATTTAGGCGTTGCAGAACACACGTCGGAGTGCCTTGAACTCAATGTCATGCGATGCTCGCTTGCGAGTTGCAGCACGCCGAAATAGCTGAAACATCTTTTGCATTGTAGCCGCAGTTCACTTTTATGAGCTTCCTACTTTTCTGAAGCGAGGGTGGGTTGAAGGAAGAAGCTTTCCAGGTCCTTGATTTTCAGGAAACAGCCCTCAACCCGAGCGAAAGAGGGGGGTTCTATAGTGGCCTACGCACATTCGCTTGCGGACGGCTCTGTTTGCACTACCCAGTTATGGCCAGGGCGACGATGAGAGCGCTGGTGGCGGCGTTTTTCGCAGCGCCGCCTGGGCAGAGTCTGACATCTATTGAACCACCTCGCCGACAATTCCAGCAAATCGGTATAGACTTACTGGGTCCGTTCCCGACGTCGACTGTCGGAAACAAGTGGATCGTCGTAGCCACCTACTACCTCACCCGCTACGCGGAAACAAGGTCCCTGCCCAAAGGCAGCGCCGCCGAGGTAGCCAAGTTCTTCGTTGAGGACATCGTCCTGCGTCATGGCGCCCCAGAGTTTCTCATTACGGACAGATGCACGGCCTTTACTGCGGAGCTAACTCAGGCGATCTTGAGATACAGCCAGACAAGCCACCGTCGCACCGCCGCCTATCACCCACAGACCAATGGCCTCACCGAGCGTCTCAACAAGACCATCGCCGACATGTTGGCCATGTACATCGACGGCGAGCACAAGACGTGGGATGCCATCCTCCCGTACGTGACGTTCGCGTACAACACAGCCGTACAAGAAACGACCCAGATGACGCCATACAAGTTGGTATACGGACAGAGACCAGCAACGACACTCGATGTCATGTTATCAAACGTCACCGACGAAGAAAACATTAACGTCACCGCCTACCTACAGCGCGCCGAAGACGCCCGACAACTCTCCCATCTGCGTATCCAGTGCCAGCAAAAGACCGACAGCCGTCGTACAACCTTCGAAGACGCTTCGTAGAATACCAACCTGGCGACCGTATGTGGGTCTGGACACCAATACGTCGACGTGGACTCTGTGATAAACTTCTTCGCCGATACTTCGGGCCATACAAAGTGCTTCGACGTCTAGGCGCTCTGGACTACGACGTTGTCCCGGACGGCATAACAAACTCTCAACGGCGCCGTGCACGACATGAAGTCATCCATGTCGTGCGCCTCAAGCCGTATTACACGCGTTAGTGAATATGAGGATTGCTTTATTATTGTACTTTCTTGCTTGTATTTATTGCTGATTGTACTTTCTTGCTTTATTATAGCACTTCAATCTTCTGTTGAAGCATCGGGACGATGCTTTCTCAGAAGGGGTACATTACCACGCGTGCTATTTTGATGTCCTCGGTTTAAACCCTCAAATACTGTGAGCAATGCTCAGCGCAGATCGCGCCTCAGTGTTCGAGAAGCCTCACGTTTGTAGTAGCTCGTTTTGTTAACATTGCGCATAGCACGACATAGCTCAACAGCGCAGGAAGGACTTCAGGTGCACAAAGTTAAAAGCACTGGGCAAGCTTCTACCTCATGTTATCGCTGCGGGTCAGTGAAACACGGTGCCAGCTCTTGTCAGTATGCCAATGCCAAATGCTTTCATTGCAACAAAAAGGGCCACATCAAGAGTGCTTGCTGGAGCAGACAGCGAGATGAATCGAGAGGTAAAAATAAACGGCATGTTAGTACCTTGTCACTGCCACGAAACAACTTGAAAAGCGTAAAACCTGCTGCTGACGTTAGGCAAAAACCAATCATGGTCGAGGTCACTATTGATGACGTACCAGTGAACATGGAACTCGATACAGGGGCTGCTGTATCTGTTATGTCTGTCTCACAGTTCCATTCTCTTTTTCCCAGTACTCGTTTGCGCAGGAGAAGTCTCACCTTAAGAACCTATACGATTGAAGCCGTGAAACGCTGCGGAGTAGCATTCGTCGCATTCCAGTACAACGAGCAGCACCAACAGTTGCCAATGTACGTGCTACGCCAGGACAGGCCAAGCGCTGCTGGGGCGCAGTTGGCTACAACACCTCCAGCTGAACTGGGCGTAAATTCAAGGTGAAATCTAGGCTTCGACGGATGCCCGTCTGGTCGGGAAGAATCATTGAATAAAAAGGACGAAGACGCCGACCACAAGAGAATAAAAATGTAATGAATTGACGTTTCGGCACCCAGAACGGGAGCCTTGTTCACAATGACAACGAAAATCCGGAAGTTAAGCGTTTAAATAGTCTACAGCACGTGACCTAAACATCTTGCGTATGCAGGGGGCAGATTACCGTCCGTGCGGTTGAGTGTGCTGTTTCTTGTCTGTATTGTCAAAGATTCCAGATACAATCTAGAAGTCAAGTCCTTCTCAGTAGCGACGACACGTGCCCTGCCCCAGTCTATCTCATGATCTGAGGTTTGCGCATGTTCGGCGAGGGCGTTTGATGACACCTTCTCGTTTTTGACATCATTACTGTGCTGTTCGAGCCGTCGCTCGAAGTTCCCGGATTCGCCGATGTACACGCAATCGCAGTTCGCGCACGGAACTTCGTACACAACACCAGGAAAGCACTCTTTTCGTAATTTATCTTTTACGTTGACGAGAGAGTGTTTCAGTTTGCGCGAGGGTACATGAGCTACGTGTACGTCATACTTGCGCAGAACACGGGCCAAAGTCTCACTCACGCCAGGCACGTAGGGTATACTGGACCGTTTTGAGCAATGCGACGGGGCTGTGGAAGGGCGCTTCCAACTTGCGTTCCACGGATGACACAAAGGAATCCGGGTAGCCACTTCCCGACAGGTCACGGCGCACACGTTCCACGTCAGAGGATAAGTCGCCAGACTTGGTGCAAATCCTGTGGGCACGCTGCATTAAAGACGACACGACGGACCTCTTGTGTGCTGCAGGATGTACCGAATTAAAGTGTAAATAACGGCCGGTGTGCGTGCTCTTTCTAAAGACAGCGAAAGAAAGCCCAGCGCCATCGCGTTTCACCAAAACATCGAGAAAGGGCAACTCTCCATTATTTTCTTCTTCAATGGTAAACTGAAGGGACTTTTCAATGCAGTTCAAGTGCTGCGCAAACGGATCCAAATCTTCTTTCTTGAGAATACAAAAACAGTCGTCGACGTAACGAAGGAAAATCTTCGGGGCTGGAGTGAACGACGAGAGCGCTCGGCGTTCCACAGATTCCATAGTCAAATTGGCGGCAATGACCGAGATTGAAGCCCCCCATGGCTGTGCCATAGACTTGTCTGTAAAATTCGCCCTTAAAAACAAAGTACGTGTTGGACAGACAGAAGTGTAGAAGTCTCACCAGGTCTGGCACGTCGATAGGCGTTCTTTCGGCAAGATTTGAGTCACATTTAGAAAGAGCCTGTCTTTAGAAAGAGCACGCACACCGGCCGTTATTTACACTTTAATTCGGTACATCCTGCAGCACACAAGAGGTCCGTCGTGTCGTCTTTAATGCAGCGTGCCCACAGGATTTGCACCAAGTCTGGCGACTTATCCTCTGACGTGGAACGTGTGCGCCGTGACCTGTCGGGAAGTGGCTACCCGGATTCCTTTGTGTCATCCGTGGAACGCAAGTTGGAGCGCCCTTCCACAGCCCCGTCGCATTGCTCAAAACGGTCCAGTATACCCTACGTGCCTGGCGTGAGTGAGACTTTGGCCCGTGTTCTGCGCAAGTATGACGTACACGTAGCTCATGTACCCTCGCGCAAACTGAAACACTCTCTCGTCAACGTAAAAGATAAATTACGAAAAGAGTGCTTTCCTGGTGTTGTGTACGAAGTTCCGTGCGCGAACTGCGATTGCGTGTACATCGGCGAATCCGGGAACTTCGAGCGACGGCTCGAACAGCACAGTAATGATGTCAAAAACGAGAAGGTGTCATCAAACGCCCTCGCCGAACATGCGCAAACCTCAAATCATGAGATAGACTGGGGCAGGGCACGTGTCGTCGCTACTGAGAAGGACTTGACTTCTAGATTGTATCTGGAATCTTTGACAATACAGGCAAGAAACAGCACACTCAACCGCACGGACGGTAATCTGCTCCCTGCATACGCAAGATGTTTAGGTCACGTGCTGTAGACTATTTAAACGCTTAACTTCCGGCTTTTCGCTGTCATTGTGAACAAGGCTCCCGTTCTGGGTGCCGAAACGTCAATTCATTACATTTTTATTCTCTTGTGGTCGGCGTCTTCGTCCTTTTTATTCAAATGCAAGGTCTTCACCACATGCAGGTGGGAAACAGAAATGGCTCTGACAGATCGCCTAAACTCGAATCATTGCTAAACCGCTGTCAGGACCTCTTCAAGGACGAACTCGGCACAGTAAAGGGAGAAAAGGCTACCCTCTTCTTAAGGGGTGATGCTAAGCCAAGGTTTTTCAAAGCCAGAAGCGTGCCTTTCGCTCCAAAAACTGCTGTCGAGCAGGGATTGTCTAAGCTGCAAGAGCTAGGGATAATTACACCCTTTACAACAAGCCCGTACGCTACGCCTGTCGTGCCAGTTGTCGAACGCGATGGTTCAGTCAGACTGTGCGGCGATTACAAAGTCACGCTAAACCCGATACTGGAGATCGAAAGGTATCCTCCCAAGGTACAAAACGGGCTCGGCAGATGGTAGGCCCGGCGTCCGTGGCCGTTCAAAATATGGCCGGCCCGACGTCGGCAAGTTAGGTCCGCCCGATGTCGTTTTTTGCAAGTGGCCGAGCTGTTTGCCGACCATCGGCAGCTGGTCGGCCAACGACTTCGGGCCGATGTCGTGGACTTGGCAGTGCCTACCTCGGGCCGCACGCGTTTTCAGCCCTTGCCAACGATGGCAAAAGCACGGTCAACGCTCTTTTGCCGTTATTCTCCGCTATATATTCTGAATTTAATTCATGCAGTATAGGTATATTATTTCGACCAAAGGAGGGGGTCAGTTTTTTTTTTGGAAATAAGCAATATTCAATCCACTTAGGCTCTTTTATTATGCAACGCTTGAGGCAACGGAAAAGTAATGAAGACATGATCACTGAAGGAATGCTTCAGATGTTGAGAACTAATAATAAAGGAAATATTTTTGCTCAAATTCACATCTTTGCACTGTCAAGGGCAACTAAGTCCAGTTATACTTGAGTGTACACATCGTGGGCCTAACATTGACAAATGCAACTGATGCTGAGGCTCTATGATGTATATTTGCACCCACCCACGCATGGGCTTCGACCAATAAACAATCAGACGGATACAAATATAATTTCAGTGGCCTGAATTTATTCAATGGTTTGAGTAAAAATGAATTACTTCTGGTCAAGGTGCCCCACGTGGTGTCGTCAAGGAGACTCTACATTGATGTCGCGTTCCGTTTCTACTGCCTCCTGTCGCCTCCCCTTACAAAAAATCTTACTGAAAAATAATTGAAACGCCATTGCTCAATGTTGACATATACTGAATAGTCGTTGTCGGTCCATTGAAAAGTCATTGAGCTTATAGTTGACACGTATAGAATATTGGCCACCGATCTTTTACCAAAATTTTATTGACATAAAAGTAGTTGAATGGTTGTCGACTTGTTATTGAAAGTACATTGAGCATTGAGAATTCATTGAGACAGTTCTGTTGAATAATTATTGACCTACAATTGAAGCAGCATTGAAATTCCATGACGTAGTTATTGAAAGTACATATACTGTGCGTTTTAATAGGTGAATTTTTGTAGGCATACAAGTTCAATACGCCACCTCAATACGAACAATGCCTGCTGAGCAGGGGCGTAGCCAGAAATTTTTTTCGGGGGGGGGGGGGGGGGGCACCTTCTTGAAATGGTCATTTTTCGCTCCGTATGCCATGGCGAAAAAAACATTTCGGGGGGGGGGGGGGCACGCGCCCGGTGTGCCACCCCCTGGCTACGCCACTGCTGCTGAGGCACAGGCCTCAGTAGGCATGGTCCAAAAGGTGTTTCATAGAACTTGAATAAAAGCTGCTGGGTGCGCTTACGTGGGTTTTATATGAGCGCACAGCTGTCTGTACATGCGCACTGTGATGTACAACGTATGCTTGCATAAAGAGCTACAGTAGGCATGCACAGTTCGCGTGTTATAGCAGAAACTTTATCGCCAGCTATAACGCTTCAACGCTGCCAGAACACGTGAAAACCTGGAAACACAGTAAACTTAGCGAAAAATAAAATAAGGACAGGGGCACAAAAGCAAATTGAATTACTCATACACAATCACTCGGAGAAGTCAACTTTTTCATAAGTCAAAAGAAAAACACAAATGTGCGGACATGTACCTTTATTAAAGCGAAAAATTGCAAAAACCACATCATCAGAGAAGAAAACCATAACTTAATTGGTGTAGCGTTTGTTGCAACATGTAAAGGGTGAGTCCCACCTGCAAAACATATGAAAAAAAAAGGAAATTGTGACATAAATTACTACCAAGAGGTCGGCGTGAAAAGGCGAGAACTCCATCACATCATACGGCGGCAGAAGGGCGAACATGCTACAAATGACCAGGCTGAAGCGACGCGCGGGTCTCTCAAGAGGTGCAAGCTTTACAGAGTGAGGATATGTATATATTAACATGGAACGGAAACACTAAGCCACAACTTTGAAGGCGCGCGTCGACACACGCTAGGCAACGTAACATCATAGCACATAAAAAAGACGCATAACTCCTCGCCCCAAAACACGATTCAACACTCGCCCTCACATATTCGAAACTTCACTAAACTAGCGCATCCAGCTATCGGAAATAGCACTGTGCAGAAAGATACAACTGTGCTGCTACAAACATTTTCTTACCCGCAAGCTTGTTGGAGACAAAACAAACACGACACCTGTCGTAATAGCTTGTGCCTAATTACGAGGCACAAGCAGTTTTGAAGACGCAAAAAAGTAGTGAATGCGCTCGAATTTAAGCGTTAATGCATACCTTGAAACAAGCTAAAATAAGCGCGTTCGAAACTGAACAGAAATGAAAAGCTACATTTATATTAGGACAGTTCAATCATGATGGCACAACACTAACGTAGTCAAGTACTTCTGAAACATGTCGCGCATGCAGCCGATGTAGCAACAAAACACTCGTTTTCATTTTTCATGGTTTTGGAATAAAAGGGTGTGCGGGTAAAGAAAACGAACTCACCTTAAACGATGGCAGAGGCCCATAGTTTTTTAATCCGCGTATTCCAGGAGTGGTAAAAGCACATCAAGGTGATCGCGTCCATTCCTGCAGCTAAGCAGAAATGAAGCTGCGAGAGTCGCGCACGCAAGCTGAGACGTCCATTTCTCCGTCGGAAAGATTACGGAACTAAGCCTCACAGTCCGCGCAGCATCCACTCGCAGAGTGCTTGCATGCAGGTCCACAACTGCTGAACATGCCACGAAGTAGCTTCTTCACAAGTGCGTTCATACCTTCCATGAATCACGGTATTTACACTGCACGAAATAAAACGAGAGGAGGCGAGCGCGCCACACGCGACCGCACGTCGGAATTCCCTGCGCTGAACTGACACAGACGGCAGGAGGGATATCCATCCGCGCTGTCGTTGTCAGCGCCGCTGCGAAGCCCGTTAGGTAGTTAGGCTGTTATCGCTGTTATTAGTTCCGTAAAGCTTACTGGTTAAAGACCTTTGAACTCTTCATGATTATGACTGCTGACGCAATCCAACAACTCACAAATTTATCCTCTTGTGCGCTACTTTCTTCGTCGCAAGTCACAGCATGTTGCGATGTTGCCACGGTTTCTGCAAAAAGCGAATGGCGCAGGTAGCGTTCGTTCGCCAACAGCTGGAGTAGTAATAAAACAAAATGTAAAGGGAAGATAGTCGCCCCGGTACATCACGTTCTTCTGATATCCCGTTGCGGTGAGGTTTGAGATACACGGTCTTATCAGACACCGCGTGCAGGCAGGCGTCGCATTCTGCGCCGAGGCCCCTGCGATCCGTTGGGAGATAGCTTTATGTCATGTCATCGTGTTGTGCGCGTCCGCGGCGGTACATGAATGATGCCTGCCTTAAAAAACTGCGTATGAACGTTATATTCTCAAACCACTCTTCCTTTGGGGCCACCGTAGTCGAGCAGTGCTTGCAGTTCTCGGCTGTTGAAATATCGCGGGTTCAATCCCGGCCGCGGCAGCAGTATTTTAACGTGCGTTCGGTAAAAGAGATCGTTATGCAGAAATCCCGGTTGTCAACGGCAGCGTCGACTTTAGTGTGGAGCGAAAGAGCAGCGTTGTTGCCCTGAGCGAAAATTCGAGGTAGATGCAAATAAAGAGAAGAGCCGTGGAATTTGGCTTTGCGGCACAGTAATAGCGATTGTGAAAGCGATATGGCGCGTGCGCACAATTTTTTTTGTTTGGGGGGGGGGGGGGGGGGGGAAGGGACAACGTGGTCGCACGCGCGCGTTTTTTCACGCTGTAAAAAATGCGAAGAGCCGAAACTATAGGCTCCGTGCAGACGTAACTCATGAAGGGGCCTCTAGCGGCAACGAGCGCAGCTTTGGAAGGATGTTGTCAGCCGCTCGCACACGGGAGCAATCGCGAACGACGCCGATGCCAATGCCTTTCGTACTTTTCTCGCTTGGCCAGTGGTTAGAGCGACGGTCCGTCCGCGCTATCAACGCGATCAGTACAATCGCTGCTGTCGTCTGTTTCAAGCTGCCGCCGAGTTTGCTGCCGCGTAAGCCCGAGGGTGATAAGCTTTGATCGTTTAGTGTGCGAAGCGGCCAGTTTCACTCAACGGGCTCGTCGCATCCGTTGTCGTTTTCGCCAAGAATTTGATGTGGCCGCTTTCGCCTGAGGGTGCACGAAATCTGGCGAAAAAAAAGCACACGCGCTAACACTACGGTTTTCTCACGGCTGCTAACAATTTACTGTCTTTTGAAAGCAAACGGGAACGAAAACGCCTCAAGCGAAGCACCAAAGCACGGCGCAGTGGCTTGCCGCCGCTTGCGTCGTCTGCTCCCGTATCACACCAAATCTGCTGCCGTGGCCGCTTTGGCGCTGGAGGCAGCGCGCGACTGTGGAGGCTCCTAACGTATGCACGGTGCCCATGGCGGCCACGAAGCGAAAAAACGAGAAAGAAACGACAGTCGGCAAGTGCGCTCGGCTGCTAAGGCTGGCCCGACGTACGCACGGCCACTCTGGCCGGCCAAAAACCGCGCGCTCGGCGCTAAAGCCCCTTGATCTTGGGAAAGTAACGACACTCTCCTCCGCGCGCGCGTTTCCTCCTTGAATCCCCTCGCCCGCGGGCGGTACGCGGGGCGCGCGGCGCCATTTCTCGCCGGGGCTCCCGCGGGCGCGCCGCAGAATTCAATCGAGGTGCGTGATTTCGGGCATCTTGGGCGCCACAGTACTTCAGGAAATTTTGAAAAGTCGCAGCGAGACGCGTGACCTAATCTGCCTCCGTTTCACATTCGTTCGTATTCTCGCGCTTTGCGCATCGTGCAGACGCCATCCACGTTGCAGCGCTTAAATTGAAGGACACTGTGTAAATTCAAACTGTGTCCGCGAACGCCTGTGTACATTGAGACGGGGTCGGTCAATGGGAAGGGACAGCGCGACTGAGACATAGGACAGAGAACACGCAACACACACGAGCGCTGACTTACAACTTTGTGTGTTGCGTGTTCTCTGTCCTATGTCTCAGTCGCGCTGTCCCTTCCCATTGCTATGAACCAACTCGCCCAGATCAAAGTTCTACCTGGGGTCGGTCAGAATGGAACGCGATGCGCACGTCTCCCTCCTTGCATGATTGCAAACGCTAGGCACATCGACGCTACGCAAGCAAAGCGCGAGCGCTGTAGAGTCCGACGCGACCGGCGTCCGTTTGCGCGCCCCGGCGGCCACCTTGCACAGTGCCAGGGCCATAGCCAGGGCACGCACGCACGGACGGACGGACGGATGCGCGGACAGACTAAAATCCCTTGGTCGGACGCACGCACGGACGGACGGACAGACAGACAGATGCACGGAACAGAGTACGGCCAATTTTGAACCTATTGCGCTCTATATACGCTCTATGTACGGTCGATGTAAGACATGTGTTTTGCTCCGATGGAGACCTACGACAACGGCGACAACGGACATGGTGAGAGCCTAAGAAGCTTCACTCCTAAAAATAAACGTTGATGAGCAGGCCGCAAGAATACTTAAAATGGGGCGTTCGGCGACGCTTTGATACGAGCAATAGGATAGGCGACTTACCTTCGCAAAGAACACTGTTCTTTGTCGGAACAAAGTTTTTTCGGCCGATGTTGTGCAGCCCTTGCTGCTTGCGCAAGCCATCGCGCTTGCCATGGGGTATCATAAAAAGGGCATAACCGTTTGCGCTGTTTTTGTTGCAGCCATAGGCGCAACAGCATGGCATAGCGCCCGCAGAAAGCGCAGAAAATTAAGCGCGCGCTACGTTATCTACGCGTTTAGTCGCGCGTATTTACGCGGAGCCTCGGCGCAAAATGGCGCGAGCGAAAAAGAAAAACACAAGCAAGTGCAAGATCCACGCGTCGCCACGGGCAACCGCGAAGGAGACCAATGACCGTGCAGAAAAAGCGGCGGAGAACGAGAGGACGCCAGAGGGGCGAGGAGGGAGAGAGGAGGTCCGGCGCGCGGCGGCTAGTACAAAGGACGGCGGTACTTTTCCCAAGAGATCAAGGGGCTTTACTCGGCGCTACACCGGCCTGCTACCTGGTGCCAACGTCGGCGGCCAAGCTAGTGCCGGTGCAGTAAGCTACGTGTGCAGTTGAGGTCAGCAGCTTAGGAGGGCCCGTCTACTGGCCATGCTTTTCACGGCCGATTAAGTCGGCACCGCCCCTGCAGCCGAGCAAGGGGTGACATTGGCCAAAAAGCGATGGTCGGCCAAGTTTCCTTGGGCTCTACCAAAAGCGGACGAGCTATTTCCGCGCTGGCAGGCGGGCAACATTTTTCGAAGATTGACCTAAGCAGAGCGTATCAGCAGGTCGACATGGACGACGAATCCAAAGAATACCTCACGCTGAACACGCACAACGGCTTGTTTTTGGTCAACCGCGTACCGTTCACATCTGCTCCCGCAATACTTCAGCGTATTATGGATAACGCGCTGGAAGGACTAAACGGCGTAACTTGTTATCTCGATGACATACTCATCACGAGCCACACAGAAGCAGAACACTTGGTTAACCTTCAAGCAGTGCTGAAGTGGCTATCAGAACGTGGGTTTCGCGTGAAACCTTCGAAATGCGATTGTTTTCGCAATGAACTTCACTACTTGGGTCACGTCATCACAAAAGACGGAGGTCACCCGACGGATGAAAAGTTGGTTGCAATCGCAAATGCACCAGCTCCAACAGACAAACAGCAGCTGTAGCCAGTGCTGGGACTCATAAATTACTATGGAAAGTTTGTTCCGCATCTCTCATCCATACTTTTTCCTTTGAACAAGCTGTTGAGTAAGGACGTACCTTGGCAATGGAACGCCGCTTGTCAAAGTGCGTTTGTTCAAGCAAAAAAAACTGCTGTCGTCAAAGCCTATTCTGATTCACTATGACCCCAGTTTGCCATTGCAGTTGTCATGCGACACTTCCTCCTACGGGATAGGCGCGGCTTTGTCGCACGTTTCTCACGGTCAAGTTCATCCAATAGCTTACGCTTCACGCACGTTAACGAAGGCTGAACAAGGTTACAGCCAATTAGAGAAAGAAGCATTAGCGCTTGTTTTTGGAGTCAAGAAGTCTCATTACTACGTTTACGCACGGAGGTTTGTGTTGCTCACAAATCACAAGCCACTTGAGATGATATTTGGCCCCAAAACAGGCATTCCGGCCATCGCAGCTGCCAGACTGCAACGCTGAGCAGTGACGCTTTCTGCATATTGTTTTTCGTTGCAGTTTCGCCCTTCAGCGCAGAACGTGGACGCTGATTACTTATCGCGCCTTTCAATCCAGCAACCGGAAACAGACGGGGCAGAAGAAACGTTTCTGGTTTTACGTTTGGAGAGCATGCCCGCCTGCAGTAAACAAATCGCAGAAGAAACGGCACGGGATCCAGTTTTCCGTCGAGTAGTGCAGTACATCTTGTCAAGCTGGCCTTCTAACGTATCTGAGAACCTGAAACCATTTTTCGGGACGAAACTGGAGCTTTCCTTATATCAAGGTTGTGTCATGCTCGGGAATGCGTGTGGTGGCACCACAGAAATTGCGTAAATTTGTCCTAGATGAATTACATGAGGGACATCCGGGAGTGGTGCGCACGAAAGATCTTGCAAGTAGCTATGTGTGGTGGCCAAATATCGATCATGACATGGAGAGATGTGTCGGGTCTTGTCACGCATGCGCAGAGACACGTTTGCCGGTCAAAGCGCCGCTCCACCCTTGGTCCTGGCCGACGCGTCTGTGGCAGCGCCTACACGTGGACTTTGCAGGTCCAATAAAAGGTATATCATACTTAGTCGACGCCTATTCCAAATGGCCAGAAGTGTCCCATGACCACCACTACTTCAGAAGCAACCATTGCTTGCATTCATGAACTTTTCTGCAGACTTGGATTTCCAGAAACATTTGTGTCTGACAACGGAAGCCAGTTGATTTCTGCAGAATTCCAAGCCTACCTCAAGCAAAGGGGCATACGGCGCGTAAGGACCGCACCGTATCACCCAAGCAGCAACGGACTGGCTGAGCGTTTTGTTCAGACTTTGAAGTTAGCGCTCCGCAAGACCAGTCCGAGGACAGCCAGTGAGCAGTTGGCTGACTTCCTTCTGGCGTATCGTAATACGCCTCTTGCTGCGCTCCGCGTCCCACACCCCCACGCATGCGCTGTGGGGGTGTGGGACGCGGGAAGCGGGAAGGAGGGATGGACTAAGGCCCCGCACGCACATGCAAAGAAAGATCAAGGAATGGAGTCAACCTGGGCGACAGACACCACCTGCCTAGCCATTGCTAAGCAGCCCATCTGTGCTCTTGGCCATGACTCCGGCGACTATGGTGGTGGTTGACGGCCTTATGTACTACAGTGTTCTGGTTCGCATAGTGGGTGCTTCCCTATTTCATCAATGTGACCGGACGCGGGAGGGAGGGACGGACAAAGACCCCGCCATAAGATGATTCGCATCTAATAAAAGTGCTTGGCGCACGGCTAAGTGGGAGGGGGGGGGGCACTTTTTTCTTCGGCAATCTTGGTTATCGCTATGTTGCTGGCATGCGAATAAAGCATGTTTAAATGCTATCGGCGTCTTCATGCCCGGAAGCCCCGGGACACGACAGTTCTTTTGACTGCTGAGTGTTTCGTGCGCTGTTCAGGCAAACAAGGTAACACTAATTTTAATCGAATGCATCAGTTACATGAACGAAGAAAAAAAAAGTACCGATGGAGGCAAACTAGTTTTGTTCAACATGATGGGCACTACGCTTAAGTTTGGATACGACCAGCGGTCTTCAACCTCAGTTATTATTTGCCAGTGCAATTTAATTCGTCGCCTCCAATATACTAAATTTCGATATGCGCGTTTTTTAACAACGTCGCACACGCGCGAGAGATCATAAGTGATCAACATTTGCTTTTCGGTGTTGCGCATCGACGAAAGTGATCGTGTGTAAGATGGCTTCAGCTGAGAAGAACATGTACACTCTAAGAAAAAAAAGGACTGAAAGGGGTAGGGAGGTTAGTCCTTTTGGGGATCAACTGATTTACCACAACCAATAGTCCTTTTGGGGATGAACTGCGAGGGCATAAAAAGTTAGTCCTTGAAGGATTAACTGAAAGGGGACTAAGGGTTGCTCCTGTGAGGACTAATGGCAACTCCTGTAAGGACTAACAGTTGATTTTCGGAAATGGTCCTTGCCAGAGCAAATGTTACTCTCGTAAGGACTACCTGTTGACCCTCAGAGATGATCCTTGCGGGAGCAAATGTTACTCTCGTGAGGACAAACTGTGGATCCCGAAAAATCATCCCTGGGAGAGCGAATGTTACTCCTTCCGGATAAATTGTTAATCCATTTGAACAATTTTTGAAGGGAATAATGAGTAATCCGCTAATCATTCACCTTTGAATGACCTGGCCATCCTCACCAGACGGACATGATAGCTTAGGTCATCTGCGCTTTACTCAGCACTACATCCATGTATGTGTGCAGGAACGAAAAATTGGAGAGATGAATTCAGGGCTAGAAACATTTATTTTCCCCAAAGAGTGCGCCACGCGCACCAGCGGTACTAGCCGTCGGTTGCTGTTCGCCTTGATGAAGTGGCACTGCAGGTCAGACGACCGGTGAGTCTTGCTCGCCCAGTTGAAGGCCCAGTGCTGCGTCCGTGTCGCTTTTCGCCCGTCTTCGTTTGTGCACTAAAAAGTGAAACATGAATTACTAACATGCCCAAGCAAACGTTCTTGCAGTAGAAGACCTCTTGACACCCAACTGTACTGGAGTCTAGTAAGAATACCCACATCATCTTCGTTGATACGGAGAAGGATGTCAAGAAAAAAATTACAAGCAATTCAACTTAGTGTCAATTGTTTACTAGCTATTTATGAGGTGTATGCAGTCGCCGACCATAATTCTGCCTTGATCAAGTTTGTCAGGGCGCATCTTTCGAAACAGCAGTTTCCCTGCGGATCGTTGCTTACCTCTGCGATCTCAAAATGAGATCGGCATCTCGTTCACACTTGGAACTACGAAAGGCAAGATCAAGTAAAATCCCCTCGAACGCGCGAGTCGAAGCCGCACTACTGAGGGAGAAAAACGCCCTGCAAAACTATCGGCTATTTCACTAGACAGGCGAAGCATCCAGCCCTTAGAAAAACGCCTACACAAATTTTATTAACGCATTGAGTTTTGTCCACACAACATACTGTCTTTAAATTCAGCATTCATTCACTTTTTTCTACTGAGTGTAACAAGTCTTCTGGATGCCGTGTTTTTATTGAAAAATGTCCTTTTGAGTGTCAATTAAACGTGTTCTGAGCGAGTCAAAAAGGAATTGTTGACTTGCTATTGACTGTATTTACCGAGTTTCTATCGAGAATTCTCTATCGAGAATTTTAAATGCGAAGCATTTCTTTGCGTACTGCAGGCACTTTTAGCGTTTCTATCTACGTATCTATCTATTTATCTATCTATCTATCTAGCCGCCAACGTCTGGGCGATCTCGTGATTACCCCTTTAACTTGGGGTAGACCAAAATTAGTATGTGAGAATAAGATGGTTTGACGAATATGACTCGCTGGTCGTGAAATGAATAATGACAACCCCGTCGCGTACGTCGTCAAACCCTTTGGGGCAAACCCTGTGGCACATACCACGGGCGGGTATGTGCCACAGGTGATTGACAGTTTAGGCTACCCAGGAACGGCGAGACAAGCATTGGTACTTTTAACGCGATAGCGTTAAAAGCTGACGTCATCAGCAGCGTTGACCGGACGAATGCACATAATAAATGTCAGGGTCCCAACAGGAATCGAACCCAAGCATTCTGCGTGGCAATCAAGCATTCTACCACAGAGCCACGCCAGGTCTCGGAATTGCTTTTCGAATAGACCCTAATGTTCGTGAAACGTCAATTCTCGTTGCATGGCTGGCTATCCAATCCTATAAACATTGCATATGTACTCCGATGATACAGCCGTCACGCCGAGTTAACATCAATTATAGTAAAGCGCCATCCACTGAAGTTGATATATGTTGCAGTGTCCAGGGCTACCATCCTCGCGAGCGCAAGCGCTACATATCAGTTTACCGCTTCTGGTGTTGCTAATGCCCATGTTGCTGTTGGCATCGTTACGCAACTGTAGACAACTTGTTATGCAAGACATATGCGACTGTGGAACATATGTCTGTGCGTACAACATTTGTACATATATTTAGCGTAATTTCGCAACGTTTCGCTCAATAAAACATTACAACACAGTCACCTTCCCTCCGCATGCTTCGCATAACATCGATTCCCAAGGTACGTGGAATCTGCCGATTTTTTAGTTGCGCGGTGACCTTTCACTTCTTGAAAACACCTTCAACAAGGTAAACACTTAAACACTTGGCGAGAAGCGGCAAATTAGGACACGGGAAGAGAAGTCACGTGAATGACACTGCACATGCTAGGAGCAGTGATACAGATCGCCAACGGTTTTCATTTCTTCATTGTGTAAGTTGCAGATGACCCTCGATGTTCTATCAAGTGTACCAGAAAAAAAAAGGGAAAACACGAATATATTATCATCTATCTTAATTCCTACGAAATGCCATTATTTAGTTGGTGTGGCGCCAGCTTTCGAAAAACTAGGATGGATCTTACCTGCAAGAAATACAAAAAAAAAATGATTTTGTTATAAAAATAAAATAGCTAGAAGCGCACGGCTTAACCACGTAAGCCGCAATGATTACGCAACCGCAAGCTCATACAGCATGCTAAAACATGCCGCGCACAATAGTTTTTCAGCTTTCATATTCTTTATAATGCAATGTGCCAAAGCGATGAAAATGAAAAACTTACGTTGAGAATTAACAGAGGTACGAGGTTTGCAGAGCCAGCTAATCCACAAAATGGTGATCACACTTCAAGGTGAAGGCGTGCATTCTTGAAGCTTTGCAGAAAAAATCCTGCGAAGGAGTCTTACACGTAAGCTGGGGTGTCCATTTCTTCGCAGGAAAGTTCCGCTGTTGAGTCCACTGAACAGCCGTTCCACAGAAACACACTTGCATGCGCGTCCACAATTGCAGCACATGCAGCGAAGTATGTTTTTCACAGCTGCGTTGATAGTCTGTGTAGATAGCGGTACTCGCTTTCCACGAAATCCGAGCAAGAAAGATCACAAGTGACGAACACGAACTGCACTCATGACTGCAGTGAGCGATGCTGCAGAAGAAAGTGCGGCGCGGGTGGATAGACTATATACGCGCTGAAATGTCTGTCACATTTGCACGATTGTCACCGCTAGTAAATGTTTTGAAGCTTATTGGTGAACTAAGTTCGAAGTCCTCATAGTTGGCGGCAGAGCATTAACACCCTACAAGTTAACCTTTTCTCGCGTTATTTTCTTGATCGCAACAGTAAGCGGGCCGACGAGCCTTGTGATCAGTACAGTGAACCTTTGAACATGCAGTCGCCGCATACCTACCCCCTCAGCACCCCGCCGCGTGCAACCAGCACCCCGCCAAAGTAGAAAGGCGAGTTTCGGAACAATAGGGTGCACCTGACCGAGAGTCATGACCTTTCAAAGGCTGCTGAGCCGTGCTGCCAACAAGGGCTGCAGTAAAAGCGTCTTTTCTTCCCTTCAACCCCTACCCGAGGGAGTAAGTGAGCCATTCGTCCTCCCGTTAGTCCTCCAAAGTTGCACACGACACGCCCTTCACCGCAATTAGTCCTCTGGTGGACTAACGACACGATCTGAGAACTAAAGTTGACGTTACTCCCCCCTCGAGCTGGTTTTTTTCTTAGAGTGTATTAGAAATCAATAGAGGCTGGATTTTTAGGCACTAAAAAATCGTGTTTTAGGCGCCAAAAATAGGCAGCTAAGGTACCGTTTTAGGCCTTCAAAACTGAAAATATAGGCACAAATCTTTTCACTAATTCAAATAATTTCACAAAAAGACGTGTGACATGTATCTACGACAGGAAAGCGCCAAATGTTATAGTTTACGATGGCACAAAGGCGTCGACGACTGAACAGAGCTATGCAATTGTCCTTTTTTCCCGCAAGGTTCGCAGAACATAGTCTCTCCTTTTATTGTCTAGCATGGTGAGTAGAGTGTCCACCATCGAATCAACCCACTCTTGAGTCTCTTTCTTTCTGGAGTCGCTTAGAAGGGCAACACAGGAGCAGATAGCCAGACCACTAAAAAGACCAAAGGGGAGGGATATTCCTTGTATTAGCCAGGTTTAATCACGTCGGGTGTGTTTCTTCCCTATCGGTGAAAACCATAAAGGGCCCTTCACAAGGACTGAGAATTTCGAGTGGACAAGTGCACTGGACGCTCACGATCACGTCTGCCAAGATTTGCAACGCTACGCGGCGCGGTAAGACGTGAAACTCGACGCCGCTTGCCCTTCTCGCGGTTGCGCACCCGAAGATGCAGGGGGGCGACGTACAACACAGAATAGTCCTGCGTGGTTATCTGCGTTCTTACGTCACTCCTGTACGTTAGCATTGTTCTCTGACGTCGCTCAAAGTAGCACCTGACACTGCGACAAATGTTAGAGGCTTCATGTGTATTTATTGTGCAATCTGTTGCTTTAATAGATGAATGAAAGCCTAGAGAAACAATAAAACACGTAAACGCAATGTGCGCGAGTTTTTGTATTATCTTTTACTTCGTATCGCAGCGAGATACTAGGTAAGCGGCCTCCATTTCGCATGCCTTCATCTTCACGCCGTTCCCGCGTCGTACCAGAGCCAACCCTTACACCACTCGGCATGGCATCGTCCCTCACAGCAGTTCCAGCGATGCGACGCGGTGTATCGTGGTAAGGATAGATGATCTGTGCCAGCCTCTCCAAACGTACGCGTACTGAGGGATCCATCCCACAGAAACAGGCAGTACACTACAGCGAACGCCGAAACAACACAACACCGATGGCGTGCAGGAACTGGCTCGGACACGTCATGCGCACGTGACCTTGCGTGTGCGTGACGTGTCTGCGTCTGCTTCATGTGATCCTCCGGCTCCGATACCGAAGAGGACTGGGAAGGGATTTAGCTTGCGAAGGCTACACGGGGTGAATGGCAAGGATTTAAATATCTCCGCCTCGCATTATGGCTTAGCGGCTCGTAATGAACCAGTTTGAAAAATTATTGCGGTACAACGCTCTTCATTGGGACGCAACAGTTTCCAGTGTCTAACTGCAATATATTATGTGACTTGGGGAGGCGCCCTTAAGGAGTAAAATAGAAACAAAGCCAACGCCGCGTGCACATCACAATTTTATTTCTTTTGATATACTCTCCTTTCCCCTGAGGCCACTCCACGGTTTCGCATTCGTTCTCCACCTACCCGCGGCTGCAAAGAGGGACCCCTCGTTCCCCCCCCCCCCCCCAGCACCCAGGTCTTCTCTTCAGGGCAGTTCTTAAATTCCTTGAAGACACTGGACTGGACGACCGGCGGTAGAAACCACCCGCAGAGTCCTATGGCATGGATGCCACTCTCTTCTTCTCTCTCCTACCTATCCTTATTTTTCTCTCCTCATTCTCTGGCAGATGCTCAGACGTGCTCCTAATTAGGGTTGCAGAATTAGTGTAATTTACTCTCCACAGCCTCTTCCAACTTCTTATGTCATATCGGCGTGACGGTGTATGGTGGCCGGCGCGTCCCATTTCACTGCTGCTAGCGGTTGTTTTCCGGAAGTTGGTTGGACTAGAGCGCCGGTTTGAACCCCATTGAATTCCTAAAGGTCAATGTGGCTCGGTAACATGAATAACGGTCTCAAACTGCACTCGAAAGCGAAATTCGAGCTTAAATATGTTCATATAGACGCCGAATTGGAAAATAGGCATTTGTAGGCACTTATGGGCATTTAGGCACGAACACCAAAAATAGGCATTTATAGGCACTCTAAAAACACTATAAAAACCCTTCTTAACCTCTAATTCATGCTCATATATCAAAGTGGCATGATAGGAACAAAAGGAACAAAACAGGCATTTGCCTAAAATCCGGTCTCTAGAAATCAATGCCACAGACACTGCTGCGCGCGTCCGCGGAAAACCACTGCCGCAGCACGAGACTTCATCGGCGCAAAGGGCCCGACAGGCAAGCGTCGCAAGGCAGTGTGTGCAGTCTCCCTTATCTCTCCTTTTTCATTTTCGTTTGCTTTCTATCGTGAGCTTGCGCTGTGAACACGTTGGAGCTGCCAGTTACGGAGCCCACACATTGGATGTAGCTGTTCGTTCAGCAGACCATCACACTGATCTTTCCGCTAATCGCGGGCCTTCGTATGTTGTTCGCATTAGCGCAGGGTAATGTAACGCCGCCGTGTGATCCGAAAGCAAATATGAGGAATATTTTCAAAAGCATGTCAAGGAACGCAGTCGTACACCGCTCGAGTACACCAGGATGACAGTACTAAATATGCGCGATAGATTGCGTTCACAATGCATTTTAAACAAGCAATGTGCATTAAAGGAGCTTTACGTATTCGGGCCGCTCTCTTTGTATACTGTTGAAACGCGCAATTAGTCTTTTTGTTTGCTTTGCGGCACACCCCTCACGCTTGTGTCAATCCCTCGCTTGTTTCAAAAAGTGTATGAAACATGCTATTGCCAATGGTGTAGAGATGCCCCTGGCCAAAGGAATGGGCCTAGGTAGGCAGCCCAGCGTTGCACAGCTGCAAACAACGTCGTTTCAATATCTGAAGCGTGAAAGCTAAATACAATGGAGACGTACTACAGCGCAAGCTTGTTTTACAAGTTTGACAGTACCATCGGCGTAAAATGAAACGCGAACAGTGGAGCGCGTGAATCAAGCATCAGGAAAGCTGTAGTGCGTGCCGTCCAGTCATCACCACTGACAGGCGCGCACATCCGGTTTGGTAGCACTGCGCTATCCCCTTATATTTTTTGCTTGAGTTCTTGTTGTGATATCGCGATATGGTGATAATTGTGGCCGACGTGGGCGTGCCAAACGCTTTTAGTCACTTCCTTTTAATTTTTATTATTAGTTCGTTTTGAATATCAGAACTAGAACAGACGCCAAAATATTAGACTGTAAAAGGCCGCGCAGTGCTGCCAAACCGGATGTCCGCGCCAGTCAGTTAGGAGATTGCGCTCAATGTACCTTTGCTTATCCCTGATCCACGCTCTCCGCTGTTCGCGTTTCATTTGACGCCTTTAAAACATCTGTTCAGAAACTAACAATTTCACTCAACTCTTACCTATACAACGGAAACCGCAAAAAACGTGTACCATGAAGGCACCCGCAGAAGCGCAGATTGGCAACAGAAAGTTTATTGCATGAGAGAGAGAGAGATGTGGTGCGGAAAGTCAGGGAGAAGAAGCGGAATACAAATATCTGGTTACCTATCCTGCACTTGTGTAGGGGTTTGTTGGCGGACCAGCTGCTCTTACGGAAGATGACGTATCTTTATCGGCAGATGCGACTTTTTATTACGCTCATGTGAGGCGATGCCATCGACGAGTGAGAGCAGCGACTGCCTCTCTGAGCATTAAGTGGACCCGTACCGTACGCTTGAGCACTGCGTGCTCGTCTGCATCCGCGGGAAACCCTCAGTTGAGGCGGCATGATCACCACGGCAGCTAGGGCAACAGTTACGCGCCGGGCGTCAACAAGGTTCAGTGGGCCGAGAGCACACAGCATCATTCTCGTAGAAAATGTTGACTATCTTTAAGCCGGCCCTACTCTGTCCAACGCGAAAAAAACAACTGCGCGCCGCGATGACGTCATCGCGCGTTGCCTAGGTTGGGTACTCACTAGCGGCAAAAACGCGTGTGACACGCCGCGTGCGGCAAGCGTGCTCGCGGCAGGCGCGTGCGTTCGTGTTTCCATTCGCGTTTTACGCTAGAAGATAGTGATACATGGAGTCTCGAGTTGTCTATGGCTACGTACTCACTAGCGGCAAAAACGCGCGCGACACGCCGCGTGCGGCAAGCGCGCTCGCGGCAGGCGCTTGCGTTCCCCTTCCCATTCGCCTTTTACGCGGCGCGGCAGCAATTCTTGAAGTCTTATAGAACTCGTGACTCCAGGTATCACTGCCTTGTAGCGTAAAACGCGAATGGAAACACGAACGCACGCGCCTGCCGCGAGCACGCTTGCCGCACGCGGTGTGTCGCTCGTGTTTTTGCCGCTAGTGAGTACCTACCTTAAACTGTGCGCTGCCTCGCTCGCCCATACACTGCTCCGCCACCAGCCCGCCTGCCTGGACACTGAGGGCAACCTCTCCGTCACACCAGACGTGACGTCACGGCCAAGTGTGCATGCGCTCCTTGGTTCCGTATAAGGCCGGCGCGTGGAGGCGGCTAGCGGCGCCAGACGCGATGAGTACGAAGAACGTTCTCATTGCCGATGATGAAGCCGCTCACCGGGAATCGCGGCACGCTGCCAAGCGAGACTGCTAGACTCGACTCGTTTAATGTAGTCCACGACATAGTACGGCCGTAACAGTGAGAGGCGACTATGCTGGATTCAAATGGAAATTGGCATAGCTTGGCATTACTTCGTACAACTTACCATCAATTGGCATCACTTCATATGGCCAGGACCAGCTTGAACCGATCAGCTCCGATGTGCATTTAGTTTTGCGCCACTTTCTCTGCGATTCCTATCTTGAAGCATTTCTAGCTTTGTCTCGACTTCGGTGTGTATTGACGGAGTAGGTGGCAGATGTGGCCAACTATGTCGCGTGGGGATAGGCTTCTCGAGCAACCACAAGCGTAAAGCACCGTGTTTTGCCAAGCCTTGCGAAGGGCTGGGCGCCTTCTGTAGTTAACTTTCTTAATATTGCCAAGTCGTTGGTTGTAGACCAGGTTGCATCGACATCGTGAATGACTCCAACAGTGTCATCAGCCTGTAGGGACCCCTAATCGCACTTTCAAAATGTCGATGCCCATGACTCTCTGCAGGCTCTACAGAGCACTGCGGCGCAAGACACAGTTCCGAGAGTTTATTCTTTCGTCTTTCAACTCATTCGGCGTAATTCCTTGGATACACGCAGCCAGGACTTCCCTGTTTTGCCCAGTGGTGAACAGGCCTGCCTTATGATCGTGGCGGCCTGGGTACAAATCGAGCATCGCCTAGAAAACTTATTTTAAGCCGCCACGGTCAGTCGCTCTCAGCACGGCAAGGTGCACATTTTCAGAAATTTGTGTACCTATAAAAAACAAGTTACCTAGTAACCTCATCAAAATTAACCTGTAGTAATGATCCGCAGACGTCGTTTTAAAATATAAGTTCGAGAAGAACTTTTAATACCGGCTCACAATATTCAGCGCTTTCACCTAAAAATGGAAGTTACGTTGTACAGTACACGGTAATCTCCTTAGACAAAATGGCGTGCAGGAGATTATGCTGTCCGCCTCTTCTTTCCTTCGCTCTCCTTTCTTCGGCACGTTCCAGGAGGTTACGATCATCGCATGCATCGATCTGCCAGGCACCCCGAAGGCCAGGACACACGGCTTTGCCTTCTTTCGCGCTTCTTTCTGCGGCTGTAAAATACAGTCACGCAAACGCACGCTGATAAATGCGAACCTCTGTGGTAGACGTCACATGGCAAGCGCTTCTCGAAGCATGCGCGCTGGTGCATTGATATAATTCAGGTACGTGGCTGCTTATAATAATAATGTCAGGTGTTTAACATCCCAAAACCTCGATATTATTATGAGGGACGCCGTAGTGGAGGGCTTCGAAAATTTCGACCATCTGGTGTTCTTTAACGTGCACTGACATCCCACAGAACATGGGTCTCTACCATTTCGCCTCAATCGAAATGCGACCGCCGCGGCCGAGATCAAATCCGCAACTTTCGGGTCGGCAACCGAGCACCGTAACCGCTACACCCCCGCGGCGGAAACGTGGCTGATTACAGAAAGTGACAATTGGGGTGTTCGAAGCGGAGCGCGCCCAAACAACATTCGATTAGTGTACGCTACTTGGAATAATTATTCTCCACAACAATGCTGCGTTGACCTCGCGGATTCGAAATGTGGTCGACCCGTCAGCATCAACGAAGACAGCGCGAGCCAGAAGCAGTCAATAGACCAAGTTATAATGACGTCATAGCCACCATTTTTTCTTTTTGCCGCGTTTGCTCCAGCAGACTATCACGCGGTGGCTGCTCGCGAGTCCATGGCCGCGGCGCATGTGTTGAAAGCTTTTTTTGTTTGGCGACACTGCTGTCCCGTTTCCTGTTCGAACGGACTTCTTAATGCGCACCGTGCGGAAGTGCGTCACAGTTCTATGATATGATGTGGTCTATCCAAGTCAAAAAATTCGTCAGGGCACTCCTAATTGACAATGAGGAATCCTTGTGCGTCGATCAGGAATCTTTGATTGAGCCACAATTAGAGGACCGTCGCAGTTAGCATCAATCCGGATCGCTGCCCGTAGTCATGCAGCATGGTCAACGATGGCTGACGTTAGCCTCTCGTCACGGGCAGGGTGGCTGCCGGGGGTTATGCAGCCCGGTCAGGTTGGCTGGCCGCAGGGCTGTGCAGTATCGAAGATACATGTATCTTAGATACTCTCTTAGATACTCTTTGAGTATCTTGTATCTGTATTAGAGCACTGCACGTGCCGGCTTTTTCGGGCCCGGGCCCGGCCCGGCCCGAAAGCGCCATGCTCAGGCCCGCCCGAGCCCGGCCCGGTGTTTTTAAATACGGCCCGTACCCGGCCCGGGCCCGAAAGGTTTGGGCCCGGCCCGACCCGGCCCGGCCCGGCCCATTTCAAAAAATTATTTTTTGAGCATAAACGAGGCGCTGTCCAATCTTCGCTTATAGTGAAGATACCAGCCACGCACAAGATAGTTCCTGGACAGTGTTGTGAGAACTTATGACAATGTCACGATTTTCACTGGTACTGTGTTTACCATCGGTTAATTACGCCCGTAACACTTTTGCGAAAGAACTGCAGGGGGGTATATGAGGAGGCACAGCTGGCTGTCCATGCACGCAGCGCAGTGGCGTAGCCAGGGGGTAGCACACCGGGCACGTGCCCCCCCCCCCCCCCCCCTCCCGAAATTTTTTTTCGCCATGGCATGCATAGCGAAAAATGACCATTTCAAGGAGGTGCCCCTCCCGAAATCAAGGAGGTGCCCCCCCCCCCCCCCCCCCCGAAAAAAAATTTCTGGCTGCGCCCCTGACGCAGCGCTAACCATGCAATGTTATTATTGCATTTCAAAGAATTACTACAACATACAGCGCCCACATAAAGTGGAAAAACAGCGGACATTTATAGTCGAGGTTACATTAATTGCTGACAAGCTGGGACTATTAAGTAAATAGAGCAGAACATATCCTGCAAACTTGGTTTATTGCGCAATGCAACGAGAGAGAGAGAGAAAAAACGTGCTCTAACTACTCCTGGGAGGGTTCGCCAGGCTGGGTCGCTTGTTCCGACTAAAGGAGGAAGAAAGTACACCTTTCTTGCATAACTTGTCACTCTCCTTAAACTCGACGTGTCCGAAAACAAATCGTGACGCAGGGGAGTCCTATAGTAAGGTCATATTACGGTTACCTAAAAATCTGTAGCAGGGCCAATTGAATATTTTTCTTAATTTCCTTACATAAAATTAAAACGAATAAATCCATCAGTCAATGAAACGAACTTTTATTTCTCCCAAATATATATAAGAGGATGGTGGAGCAAGAGCCGCATAAACTATAGCTTAACAAACCTGAAACGTGCAGCTCGCGAGCAAGTCGCTCTTACGAGAACACATACGAATGCCTAGGTGCGTGTGCGTGTAGGCGCGGGATGCCTTCTAGCGCGGCCTTAGTAGAATATTCTTGATCTTTAACGAAGATGCCCCGATTCCCCCGTCAGACACCCGTAGGGTCCCGTACTTTGACTAACTCGATATAACGAAACAAATTTCGAGATCCGTCCCGATTTAACAAACCTTTTTTTTTTTCGGAAAATGAGATAGAGAATTGATCATTCTTTGTCTATTTTTAGATAACGCCCCAAAAGTTATTGATTGCGAGTAAACGGCAACATCGCGGAACACCTTTGTCCAATTTAAACTGCGTGGCCAATGCTAACAAAACGCAAGCAAGCCAAGATCACTGACTTCTTTGCTGGGAAATAAATATGTTGTCACCTGTGGCCCTTATTGTTGAGGTAACAGAGTGAGAAGCAACTTTATTGAGAGAAGCAATTTTATTTTAAGCTAACAATTTTTGTTGCTTCATACACCCTGCCGGTGGCGATCGTTTCCTAAGGCCGCTATTTCATTTTTCGCGCCTTTACGCTACGCAAATATGATGCAATGGTAGCTTGCCGGATGCCTACACCATACAATCGAATGTACCGAATTAAGTAACCGCGAAATGCCGTCTTCGGTTTAACGAAGTTTTCGATTTAACAAAATAATTCGCGGCTCCCCTCAAATTTGTTAAATCGAGTTTTAACTCTATTTGTGTGTTGCAACAGAAAAGTCACTACAAAGCGCAAGATTAATACGAAAGCGCGCGTGGTAACGTACGGCACCTTAGCACTGCGTCTTACAAAAGAGGCGCTCGGTAAGACAGCTGGTAAAGAAAGCAAAAATGCAAAAAGAAAGAAAAAGTGTACAAGGCGCGAAACCAATACCCATTCACAGCAATTCAGTCGGACGTATTAAACCGAAATGAGGAAATTAGTGACCTGACGAAACACGACGACATTCTGTCTACAAACTTAAAATGAGTGTCCTCGACTTTCCTTTCGCACTGTATATCTGTGATAGTAAAGCTTTGTGACTGTAGTAGAGCGAAGAAAGCTTAAAAACTGCTAACTTACCTCAGAGTCAATTCCAATTATGTCATCGACTGATGAAGTAGCCCTAGTAACTGATGAGGCTATGAAATCAAGCCCACTTGAAGAGCCGGTGGTGCCGATGAACAGTGTAATCGACGTCAATAACGCTCGGTGACGCTGAGGTTTTCTTAATGTAACGAGCAGTTCATTTACAGAATTGCAGAACTACACTCGGCACCGTGACTCTAGTTATCCACTTGGCCCCTTTTCAAATGTCGAGCCAGAGAGAGAGTGAGTTGATATTTCTGCAGGAATCACGTGACTCTCGTGAAGCGAGCGTCGATTGGCTTCCGTGATGAAGACGCTGCCGTGGGCGCCGTGCAGTCGTCAGCAAGCTTAACACGAACGCTAAGCGGGGTGTCCTGAAACAGTTTGATTGACGCTAGCGCCGCGTAGCTTTGGGTTCTGTTGCCGAGATATGTTACCCATACATGCCGACATACTATCCAAGCATACCGAGGTATTATCTCGGCAACAGCGCCAAGCGCTTCGCGGCTGGCATCAGTCGAAGTAGTCCAGGTCACGCGTCGGAGCGTTCGTGTTAAGCTTGCTGACGACTGTAGTACATATCACGCGTTCGGCGCGGCGCCTACGCCTCCTCTCTCTGTCTATCCTCGGTCTTTTAAAATTCGTTGCGTTGGTTGCGTGTCTCGTAGTTTTGTGTTCGATCGAACATGCGTATCTTCGTAGTCGCGTTGACCAGTCTACAGAGTCACGAAGGCGGAAGCAGGCGCGGCGGGCATGCCAGCGTAGCTGCATACTCGAAATGTTTCCCATGATACCGATGGGCACATCTTATATGCACTAATCTGGGCAGTGCACCGTTGCTTCACTCTTGCCGCAGTGCTGCTCAGCTATACCATTTTTTTACCATTGCCGACAGTGTATGAGAGTCGGGCCTGATACGGGCCTGACCCAGGCCCGGGCCCGGCCCGGGCCCGAAGCTCATAGGCCCGAGCCCGGCCCGGGCCCGATCTAACAATTACTTACCCGGCCCGACCCGGCCCGCGGGCCGGGCCGGCCCGGGCCCGTGCAGTGTCCTAATCTGTATCGCGATACGTCTCGCAAAACGAGTATCTGTATCTTTATTCCCGATACATTCAATAGTGTATCGTGTATCTTAAGATACCAGATACTGCTACAGAAACGGCACCCTGCGTAACAACAAACGTAGGCTGAACTCTGCTACTCAAGCTGATACTGCTGCCAGTAAGCCACCTCAATAAAGCCAATGACAGTGATATTCCATTGTCTGTCCGCCAGAGTGCTCCAGAGAGCATAGTAAATAAGGTCTATACGCGTTTCTATTGGTGGATCAGAGTCACGTGATGGCGCTCGAGCCATCTCGACAAAAACAAGCACGCGAACGTCTACGTGCTGCCGACCTTTTGTTTCTCATTGCTTTCTTTCTTTTTAGCGGTGTCCGTGCCATGAACCTTGTTTGTAGCCACGGTAGTGTGCTGCGTACTCTAATGCGTGTGGCGTCTCTCGCTCAAATTCGGATGCGGCTATTGTGTCGTTATCGAAGTTCGTCTTGCGTGGCGCTTCGTTACAAATTCTCAAAAATGCAAGTATGGGGTTCCTTTGCGTCTCGCTGCTTTCACACAGAGATTTCGCAGATCTCGTCGATGTAAGCTTAACTTGGACACTGTGAGATTACCTTACATGCAATTTAGATGATAACAACCGTCGCACCACCGGTGTCGATGCTATATGCTATAGAACAAGCATTTACGTAAGAGATGATATTTTGGTATACTGTATATTTGTTCTTCGTGCTAAATTGTGCAAGAAGTTTTTTTAATGATAGCTTGATTGTTAGCACAAGTGCTCGTTTTGCTCTCATTTGTTTGCATTCCACACAGTAACTAGGCCACTGTGTAGGTTTTTTTTTTTCGTTTGTTAACTGTAACAAGTCTTTTGTAACAACCTCCTCTATTCCTTCTCTTATTTATTCTTCTCTTTAATTGTCTGCGTCATTGCTACTATTTACATACCAACACTCCATGTGAGCTAACTGTTCAGGCGATGTTGGGGCAAAAGTAAAATAATCTGAGCATGCCGAGTGCTTACCGAAACAAAAATTCTGCTTACAATTTAATAAACAACGAAATTGAGTTTACATTATAATAATGGATATTATAACAACAAATCTTAAAGACGGTAGAAAGGCGATTTTAGAAACATAATATCAAGTGCTACGGTTTTCTCATCAGCGACCCCACGAGCCCTTTAGTGCTATTTTCCGTGGGCACTGAGTTTTTTGTCTCACCTCAACACCTAAGTTGACGATACTTCATGCTCTATCTTCAAATCTTCTAGGGGTGCCGCTTGTATCGTGTTTATGAAGGGTGTCACGTAACTGGAAACAAATATTTACAAAGAAGAGCTTAACCTCAGCTGAACAAAACCGACGATGAGGTTTACCGCCCTGTGGCTCTCAATAGGGTATGTTTATATTGCGCTTAATTTCTTACCTAAGATGAATGATGTAACATTCCTGCTATTCATTCTGGGGCCAAGTGCGTTTCTTTACGTTTTAGAGGGCATTCTAAAACGACGGATCTGATTTTTTGTAGAAAGGTACATGCTATAGTAGTGATTCTTCCGGCACTTAAAGAAAGCCGGAGAAATATGACCCCGTTATTGAGCTCGTACACTATTGTGCTGCAGCGCTCTCAGACGTGCTTCGACCGACACAACCAACCGGCCAGCGGACCGCGGCGGAATGAGCGGCCGGGGCTTACGCATCGGCTCCACAGCGCGTCAACATTTCTGACCGCCACACACGGCAAAGAAACACCATCGTCCCTGAGAAGCGACAAGCTGACGGTCCGCGCGCCGGTTGTTTCGCTCCAAGCGTATTTAATAGCGCTGCAGTACGATAGCGCATGAGCGCAGTCACGTGGTTTTATTTGATATTTCGCGTGATTTCTTTGAAAGTCAGAAACTATTGTCGCGCAACTTGGAAAGAACAAGACACACGACTTCGTTGCGACGAGAATTGACAGGGCTGTAATCACTCACAAGAACACAAGAGCAGACGCCTCAACGTCCTCTTCCTCGGAGAGCCAAAAGCTGCTGCTCGTGCTGCTCGCTTCGTTCTCCTCTGTCGTCCTGCCGGCTATTAATCGTGAGAATATTCACCATATCACATGTACGCAGCCAAAAAAACAATTGCTTCGGTCGTTTTTAAATGCGTTCTACGATGTGACGAAGCGCACTCTGCCCTAAAATGAATATTAAAAATGTTGCATAATTGACCATAGTTAATCAACCAAGTAGGCGCAATATAAAAATACCAGAACGAGCGCCACATGACAATAAACCGTATGCCATTGGTTTCATTCAGTCACGGTTAAACGATTGTTTTTTTTTTTGTTTTTTTTTTTAATATTTGCTTATGCTTACGTGAAACACCCTGTATACTTATTTACAGTCATTTTTTTATTGCGGAACTGCCTTGCTTTTTGACTTAGGTATATTCGCTTTCCTTTTTTAGGTCCCTGTAAAGTCCTTTCTTGTGTTACAAAAAAAGTAGGTAACCAGGCTAGAAGTTGCAACAGTGTGAATAGCAGTGATATCCTGCGACGCTTTTTGCCACGTACGAATGCACATGGGAAGTTTCCGGGCGGCAGAGCTTCTCTCGGAGAGGAAATGGTAAAAGATTGCACTTTAGTGAATATGTTGCTAACGAACACTTTACGAAAGTTGATAGGTAGAATATGAAACATCACTGCACTTTTATGTCCTCATTGAACTGTGAGCGCTGACTCGGTAGTTATCGTTTTGACATGATGCTTCACAAAAAGTATCGCTACCAGAGTTATTGTTGCTCTACACCTGTAGGGTGATGCGGTACTACGAAAACGGCAATACGCTTACGGACAAGGCAAGGCTCTGCAGTGGTCTTTGTGCCATCTTGCGGAGGCTTCTTATTGAAGTTCTGGCAATTACACTGCAACCCGCAAGTTGGTCGCCAAGTAGAGCAGCGACACCCATCAAATACAAAAGTGTCAAGTAAACAAATGCCAATAACTTGTTTCGGCATGAAACTAATATACATTAGGCAAGAAAAACATAATTTTCGTGATTCAAACAGATATTTCATTGAAATAAACAAAATTGGTCGCAGTTAAGACATTTTCAAGCAAACACTTCTGTACATAGCAGGGGGGGGGGGGAACTTATGAAGCTTCAGTCCCCCCCCACCCCCCCCGCCTCGAAATTGTTTCCTATTGTGATGTATCGCCGACCAAAAGAGCTCGCTGCGCCGGAAATCATCCTGGATTTATTTTAAATTGCTTTTCGCAGTCGAAAAGGCACTTCGGTGTGGAACACTGCGGGCCCCTGGCGGTCCTGTATCAGGCTGTGCAGCGCATGATACCGTAAGAAATATTCTACAAAAGAAGGCGTAGTGCCCTGTATTGCCGTTTTAGCCGCGTCACCGCGAAGGAGTAACTATTGTTGACACGCAGAACGCTCTGGATTAAGATATATAGAAGGGGCCTCCAACAAACCTCAACGCCGCAGTAGCGCTGGGAGGACAGTGAAGATGGTGGATTCCGGGAGGGGGGGGGGGGGGGCTGAGAGATTAAATCAAAATGTCACCAAACGTTGCCTCTTTAAAGAATACAGAAATCCTTTCCTGCATGGGTCATTTCAAAAGGGTATTTGACGTCAGGTGTCGGAAAACCTATGGATACTGATTTTCCGAATGACTAAAATCTGGACGCCGATTGTGAAATAGGGAATTTTCGTTTCACGGTGATGTTGCAACTTATGAGCGCATGGGGTGCCTCGCGCACACGCACAAAACACTTGAGACCAGTCCCGTCTCTGAAGCTTGTCTGAACAAAGAGCTATTATACGTAGTAAGCGAGAAAATAATGCGAATACTATTTAGCAAACTCGCAAGGCTACTCTGTCTGAAGGTGGAGGCCGCTAGCAAGGGATCCGCCGGACGCGTGTTCTGTCCCGGCGATGCACTATATTTTTAGAACAAAAGGCATCTACTAATTTGGGCTGCTAGGTTACGCCGATCAGCGGGGGGGGGGGGGGGGGGGGCATCCCCCTAGTGGATAAGTAAGGGTGGGGGGGAGAGCACCCTTGATTCACTCCTTAACTGAGCACTCTGACCTCAAAGTTGCTCTGATGTATTCAGTGTTGCCAGCGAGCTGACATTTTTTAGGTCTATCTTTGGAACACACCCAATTTTTTTTTCCTGTCTGAGAAGCGAATCCACATCGACGATGCTGCAAAGGAGACTATAATGTACTAGCAAACTTGCTTTGCCAAAATTACTTCCTTCTAACGCTGATAGTGCTTCGCACACCCCTCCTTCGGCCAAAACATGATGACTGTCTTGTTCTATATATGTGGCGTTGTTTTTTTGCTTAAAGAACCAAATCACAAAAGCGCTAAATTTCACGGGAGCCTAAAACGTGCCAAAGTATATTTCTCTTTTAAACTAATTGTAATCAAAATGGGACAATTCCACATCGTAACGTGAACTCAAAAAGGCAGTTCTGAATTTTAAAAAAATCAGCGAAATCCCTTATCTGCTTGGATAAAACTGAGTCAGATCCATTAAATCAGTGCTGCTTCAACAAACACGACCAAAACAACCAACGTGACCGCGTCCAATCTGTTTACTTTGGGTCCTAGTAGCTTTCCTATATTGATTTCATTCGACAGCCTTTGCGCTGCATATAATGGCCTTCTTTAACTCCGTGACGGTATATTTGAAATAGAAGACAACTGAAATGAAGATATTGGGCACCGCTTTATTCCTTGAAGAAGAAGCGATCCGAAACTGCGTGAAATCAAATGAGCTAAGAAAAAGACGAAGAATAGCTGAAACAGTTTTCAGGCTACAAATAAATAAACGAACAAACAAACAAACAAACAGACAAACAAGCATTTTTCTGAAGACCCTCAAGATGCCAAGAACGAGAAAACGCTGGCAGCAGTCCAGAATGGTATGCATTTTCCCTGGTAGGACCACTGGCTCTATAAGTCTAGTTATCGTCGTTACATTAATGCAACAAAAGGCGGCACCGACAGAAGCACAAGCATGGTGTTAATGTTGTCGCAAAATATTGCTGTATCGTTCATTTGCTGCGATTTAGACTTCTTTTACGAGCTAAGTCAAGCCCAAATGAAATGTTACAATCTCTACGAGCCTAATACAAGTTTTACTCTGACATGCGGATGATAGTAGGCAACATAAATTTTAGCCGCAATATAGATTTGAACAAGAACGCACTGGCGAAAAAATGTTGGAGCTGGCGCGACCATACTGTTCGTAGCAGTTTCAATTAAAGCGGACTTGGCTTCTTCAGAAGAAAAGCGCCATATATGTATGATCTGGCTAGAATAGTTCCATTTCTACCGCGCTGTTATTTCGAGCTCAGTTAGCCCGGCGTTTTCAATACCACTACTAATAATAATTTGTGGAGTTTCACGCGCCCAGAACCATGGCATGGTTATCAGGCACTTCGTAGTGGAGGACTCTGAAAATTTCTACCGCTTGTGTTCCTTAACAAGCACTTAAATCAAGGAGGCTCGCGCACTTACAGTGGCCTCAAGTATTTCGTCTCCGTAAAAATGCCACAGCCGCGGCCGGGATGGAACCCACATCATTCGCGTCAGCAGCCGAGCACCGTAACTACTCTACCACCGTGGTGGCTTGCGCTTTGAAAATTTAGTTTGCTTTGTATTTTTGCATTTATAAATTCTAGTATCACGAGGTCAACAGAAATCTATATTTGATGTGTATTCCATAGAACCACTGCTGTCTATGTGAGCTACGTTGTCTCGTGACTCAGTAGCGTAATGTATTGGGATAAGTGGTGTTGAAAGGTCCTGCGTAAAAAGTTAGTATCTCATAAAAGCACGTGAATGGATGTCTATACAACCCTGGAAATGAAGCAGTATGATAGGGGCTCATTCGCAAAACATCGCGTCGTCTAAGTAGCATCAGGTAGCGTCCTATATTCCAAAGGAATTTTTACATTTCACTTCTGGTTCTAGTCACTCGTTTGCGATCAGAGAAGCAGGTCAAAATATCGCTCACCGGCATGCACCACGCATTATTAAGGTTCGCAATCAGTGTGAACGCTTGCTTAGTTTTCATGCAAATAAGGTAAATGCTATTAGTAGCACTTTCTAATAAGAAAACGTAGCAGTATATTTTTAGTGGGGCGTCAGCTGGAAAGGTGGATAAAAATGTCTGGCGGGTAGACAGACTTATGTAGTATTACGTTACAATGTGCACTATGAGAAGGTAAACGCTCACTGTGTCTATGAGAAAGCTCATATATGTATGTAAGTCTGCTAGACGTAACGCTGATCTTCGTTATTGTTTTGTTCAACAGTAACGTGGCAGATTTCGCGGACGACCTTATTCTAACAGTGTGAAGTATAGTGTGTAAAAAAAAAACATGCGCACACACCTGAAAAAATGATTCGATTACCGTTTTCAACAGATTTTGATCAATTAGCTTCTCAAAACTAAGATAATTGTGACGTTTGTAGTGAATTCTGCTCGATCGATTATGTAGATGGATCTCCAAACACGAGCGGAAAAATAGGAGCATGCAAATGCACAGCAAAATGTAGCCAGGTTTAAATTTATTGCATTATTTTCTATTATAATTTATATCTTCAGTAATAAATTTTTGTTTTCTGAATGGCTTCTTCACATGACTCAACTTAAATGTTCTAGTGATTGTAACGTAAATATACGAACTTTGCCACATGAAGCTTTCATGTTCCAAAGTCGTAGTAAGATTTATTTCCAGTAATCAGGCAAAAATACATGACGATTGCGGTGCGTGGTAGACCCTGGTAGAACTATTGTTCAAGGTGAACAGCTGGAGAGGAAAATTATGAGGGCCTTCTTCTCAAGGAAACATATGATGCAGCAACGTCATGTCAGTAGAATTTAGCGCGAAATGTAAAGTTTCGGTAGTACTAGAATGCCACTTAAACAACGTTCACTTTTGCAAATGGGCCCCAAAGAATGTACTGCGTTTACCAGAGTTACAGAGACTTTCGTTAGTTGACTTGGGCAGCCCTATGTAAAAGACTTTTGATTGTTTCCTCCGCAACGGCAAGCGGGCACGTTTCACCGGACAGGTGCTGTGAACGATGAAAAGTGTAAAGGAAAACAAAAAACTATGTGTTTCATTAGATCACAGTTTTTGACAGACTTTGTGCTCTAACAGCGCCGTCATGTAACTAAGACAACATTTAAAATGCTGGAGAAGCGAATACGCATCTCTCTCTTTCATACATCTATATAAATATACATATATACTGTGTTGACATGCGAGCCCCCCCCCCCCCCCCCTCCCCCCCGAACGAAATTCCTGGCTACGCCACTGGTACATAGGTATTTTCAGCGTCACTTTATAGATCTATACTAGCAAATTTACAAATGTATCGAAGTATCTTAAGATACAATTAAGAAGTATCGTATCGGATACATTCATTCCGGAAGTATCTTGTATCTGTATCTCCAATACTTCTTGCCCGAGTATATTGTATCGTATCGCGATACAATTTCAAACTATCTTTGCCCAGCCCTGGCTGGCGGTAGCCTTTGTCACGGTCCGGAGCGCTGCCCGTGGTCATGAGCTCGGTCAAGGATGGCTGACTGTGGCTTCGGCTGGCTTAAATGTCTGCACGTAGGGCAGATCAAATTGCCTAGGAGCTCAATCAGGCGGTGCAGCTAGCTGTCGACTGATCACGGTCATGCAATAAGCTCCAGCAGCCCCGTGACGAGCCGCCAAAATTTATCCGATGCGTTTTAAAAACCAACTATAGTGTAAATAGATAGTAACAGCTTAGCGGCTCAGCGGGCCCAGCGAACGAGCGGAGACGCCAACTCCGCACGCGCGGCCCGTTGAGACAGCCAGCGTTTTTACGGAGCGACCCGCTCGCCCTGCGAGCGTTTTCCAAGCAAAGCCTCTGCTCGATCGACACTAGCTTCAACCTTGTTCAACAGGTGGCGCAGCAATGCGCTCTGCTGTAGAGTTTCCCACCACAATTTCCGGGCGCGCTCAAGCGCCGCCATCTTGGACTGATAACGTTGCAGTTTTGTAGCCGTATCAAATATACAAACAGTGCTACGGTGAACTTGCGTGCACGAAAACGCTTGGGCCGGTACATGCAACGTTTCACGACCATGATCATTTCATATTACGACATAGAAAAGCGGCAAAACAATCGCTTATCAGTCCAAGATGGCGGCGCCCATGAATCGAAAGTAAAATCGTGTTATACGGGAGCAGAGTTGCGCATAGGTCCGCCACCTTGCCTGGCTAGCAGCCATAGCTATGCGGCGAAGCAGCACTCTGTTTTTGCAGGCGACTTGCTTAAGCCTGTCGCCGATGGACGAAGCGTATTGCCGATCGCAGTCGACGTGCCTCGCGTGTCAACGACCGACGATGAAGGAAGAAACAACTGCTTTCGGGACTGCGCCGCGGGAGTACAAAAGCGTTTTTTAGTCTATCCGTTAACGCAAAGGAGTATCGTAGTGCCGAAAGCCATGCGCCGCCGCTGCCGCCACGTCAGGTGGCGCCAGCTATGGAGGATAAAAATTCCCCATCTCCCGCTAAAGGGAACCCTGTGTGGATGCGAAGCAGCGGGGAGATAATTAGCTTGAGCGGGAGGAACGTCACCGCTCTTGTTTCACGGCAGCGGTCCGGGCGCGCATCGCGGCGCTGTACAGGAGAGAGAATGAGGCGCGCGCGCTCCGTCATTTTCATACCACGGAACTACCGTGGCGACCCAGCGGAGTATGCAGCTGTCACACCACCTGTCGTGCGCGCCACTCCGTCGATGATTCCTAGAGGAGAGGACGGGGGGGGGGGACCGTAGGGGAGGAGAGAGAGGGGGGACGGGACGTGCATGCGCTGTGGGGATGTGGGACGTAGGAGCCGCTCCGTAGAGTAGAGGATTCCTAGAGGAGAGAGGCGAGAGGACGCGCATGCGCTGTGGGGATGTGGGACGCGGGCGCCGCTCCGTAGAGTAGATGATTCCTAGAGTAGAGAAAGGGGGGTGAGCGTAGGAGAGAATAGGGGGGAGGGGACGCGCATGCGCTGTGGGGGGGGTGTGGGACGTGGCGGCCGCTCCGTAGAGTAGAGGATTCCTAGAGGAGAGAAAGGGGGGTGAGCGTAGGAGAGAGAGGGGGGAGGGGACGCGCATGCGCTGTGGTGGTGTGGGACGCGGGAAGGAGGGACGGACTAAGCCCCCTCCAAACATATCTAAGCAAGATCAAGGAATGGGGTCAACGTGGGCGACAGACACCACCTGCCTAGCCATTGCTAAGCAGCCTCTCTGTGCTCTCGGCGATGACTCTGATGACTGTGGTAGTGGTTGACGGCCTTCATATTACTAGTGTTCTGGTTCGCATAATGGGTGCTTCCCTACTTCATGAAAGTGGCCGGACGCGGGACGCCGGACGGGGGGACGCGGGAGGGACGGACATAGCCCCGAGCATAAGATGCTTCGCATCTAAAAAATAACTGACAAACATGTAATATAAGTCCTCCGAGATTCCGCGAGCGCCCATCGCCACTCGCTAAGCTTACAGCATCGATTATTTCAATATGTTTTCTGAAAACGGTGCCGGATCGACGTAAATACTTTGCGGTCGAAGCTTAATGACATGAATCTAAAGCAAATAAAAGCACCAGTTCGTAGCTAACGAGGTACAGAGCCCACGACGGTGACTTGATAGATTCTAGGTGGACGGCAACCGCTTTCGGTGGCGCGGCCATGTTTTCCGGGCGCGGCCTGTGCATCAGCTTCTCCGCAGGGCATGATTGCTAGCGGCGTTTGGAAAATGGATGCGCAACTCTGCTACCTAAAGGTAGCATATACAGTAACTCTACTCTGTCGTAAGATCCCTATATATTTAAAGGTAGCGACAACTACACGGGCGCCCTCTGGAGGGGTCCAAGGAGCAGCGCTAGCAGACGACGCTCCGCTCGCTCGCGTGCATGCTGCGGACGCCTAAAACCGCTCTCAGCGCGCGCTTCGATCGGTTAATTATTGCGTTTTGTGGCGTAAGCTGCTTAGGAAACTTCAAACGACAGGGACAAAAACTAACGAGCCCGGAGTACGCTAAACATTGAAATAAAAACGCGTGCTTTTCCTAGGGGAGCTTCTGAGCAGTTTCCCACAGCAGTTGTCATGCTGTGGGAAACTGTGGGAGCATGAAAAATAAGGGCAATGCGGTCTCTTGGGCGGAGCCTATATTTATCCTTAGGCTGCCACCGACTATAGGTGGTCACTGATTGCTGTGCGGATTGCAACACATTGAGCCGTGATACATCATCATCCATTACGAACGCACAACGAAGAGTGATGAAGTAACAGACCAGCGACGAAAGCCTACAATCTTTATGTCGGCAGTCCCTGCGATATTAGAGCATTGATGCTTATATGAGCTCCAATGCGCTCGATTGTTTCATGAGTAACCTGAGAACACACAACTCTATCTCAACGTTGATAGGGACGGCTGAGTTCCATCGTGCCAGTTACGTGCTGTTTCTTAAATGCCGAAAGGCTATCTTGTTTCAACAGCGTGCTTCACGGTTACTGTGCACCGGTTATACCACCTCTGCAGGCATAAAATACCAGGGAGCTGAGCCGAAGGCACGCGTTCAGCTCCAAGGAACGAACTTCATGCATCAGGGCATATTAGGGCATACTCAAGCATACTAAAATGCGAAGGTGTAAATATAGTCTGTCTGGTTTTCAACCAGTTCCCCTTTTGTATCGACAAATTACATTGCGCTATTTTCCAGGTCTGCTATTCATGTCAGTGCAAGAATTTGTTTCACAATGTTTTCTATAATCATTGAATTGTTTCATCCGTAATGTGTCAAAGGTGAAGCCAGGAGGGGCGGTGGTGCTATTTGCGATATTAGGTTTCTCTATCTATCTATCTATCTATCTATCTATATATATATATATATATATATATATATATATATATATATATATATATATATATATATATATATATATATATATATATATATATATATATATATATATATATATATATACTAATACGGCCAGTAAAGTTACACCTCTCCGTTCTCCCCATTAACAACAGCCGTGCAACGCCCCTGAGAACGACCGTTATTTCATCGCGGTCCAGTTGCGTTTCACTTCCGATACCTTTGCGCCCTCGTAATGTCCAAAAAGTCAGATTTACTCAGCGCATTTGTAAACAGACGCACCGTACACACAGCGTCGCCGTGGGTACATGTTCAGCCTGCTTTCTGGAGGATAATATATCTGCACACAGATTTCTGAGCACAGCTAAAATCCCATAAGGCGGCTCAGTTACTCTAAACAAACTATAGACGCCGGATCACCACTAGAAGAATGGATCAAGAAAGAAAAAAAAACAATAAGGCACGCACTTTCTGTTTCATCTGTCTTTTTCTTCTAGCGGTCGTCCGGCGTTTAGTTATTGACAGTAATGTACTTACAAGCCCAGCAATTAGTTCGGCTCAATTACACCGAGATCGTGAATCTTCACTGTTGCAATCAGCCCGTTTTCATTTTTTTTGTTGATAATTTTCGTACCTTGCAGCAGTCGCTTAGGTTACAAAAATTAATTAGCAGTATCTCTCAAAGGCATATATGAAGCAAGCATATATGTCGACGTGGAAGGCATCAGGCGGCGAGGCGTATTCACGCCACTCAACAGTTTTCTAGTACACTTAGGGTTACCAACTGTCCCGGATTTCACAGTACTGTGCCGAATTTTTATACAGCATGTTGAGTCCCGCACCGTCCCTGTCCGGACAACTATATGACCCGGATTTGTTCGGACTATCCAGTTCGAAATTTTTAAGTTATCCAACGCATGCCCAACAACGCGCGTCACACTATACGGAACACGAAGTTAGCACGAATCGCACACACGAAGCAATGTTGCGGTGGCTATCGGTGGCTGCGAGGGGCTTTAGCCTCTTTAGCTGAACTTCCGCGTGAAGTGCGTCAACATTTACGAGTACATTTTCCAGGAAGATGAAGTGTTGCGAACAGCGCGTAGCCAGCTGAAGTACCACTTCAAGAGACGGCAACAATAAAGAAACAATGGATTTGTCTGGAAGATACCGCAATAAAGAAAACTGATTTCTCTGACTTTCTACGTTAGTGTATGCCCTCCACCCTCCCCTGTCCTGTCTTCCTTCATTGAAGAATTGGTAACCCTAAGTACACTCTACCTATAGGCAGCGTAGGTGAACGGCCCTAAACGCCAGCCACGCGATGTATTTGACGCATACGGTGGCGTCTTCGACATGCTAGCGTGTCATTCATCACTACATAATACTTTGGCTGTAGCAAAATATATATTTCACGTTATAATACTAATCAAAGTGCGAAAACTAAAAGCCGGAAAAAGATGTCGCGGGACAACGTGTACATGTGCCAGTTCGTAGTCCGTCGAGGTCGGGCTGGCCCGTAATTTTTCCTGAGGTTGAGCGTTGGGCTAGTTGGTGCAGCATAATTTCAATGTTTCACACCTCAAGGAACGAGGACGAACAAAGAAGAGACACACAGAGCGCTGAACTTGACAACTGGCTTTTATTTTCCTGCCACGGCAATATATATGCGCTTTTCACTGGAATAAAGAAAAAACAAGCAGACGAGCTATGCAAAAATGCACTGAAAAAAAGAGCAACCCATCATCGATATCGCATGTTTCACGATAAAAATCACATTTCTTGCTCGAAAGAGCAAGCGAAGCTACACTGATACACTTTTTATCCCGTCTCAAGATTTCCTGGGCTTCTGTTATTTCGCGCCCTGTCCTATTTTTGTTTCTTGCGAGCACACGTGTGTGATTGAAAAGAGGCCGGCACCCCAAATCCCGACAATGAATTCCCAAATGCCCACTGATAGCACTATCTACATCGTACGTGTGTTCCTTAAGACGTTCATTAAGGCACCTTCCAGTCTGACCGACACATTCACTGTGACAAGATAGTGGTATACAATAGACTACGCATTCTTCACATGTGACGAATCTATCTTTACTTGGTGGTGCACACTATTCGGTTTCTTGGGTAAGAATTTACCTGACGGCACATTTTCAGAAGCTTTTTGGGGGCTGAAAGAAACAACATTCGGCTGGAAAATAAAAGCCAGTTGTAAGTTCAGCTCTCTGTGTGTCTCATCTTTGTTCTTCCATGCTCCATGCGCTGTGAAACATTGAAACTCGTAAGTTTGTGTTTTTCATTGTACTCTCTCACGCATCCCAGACTTTTCACGTGTACTTCAGAGCAAAAATTTTAACAAACGATGACAAATGAATATATCGCCACGTACGTGGCGCAAGAAAGACGACAACACAAATGCACGTGTGCTGTGTACAGAAGGTAAAAAGAGTAACGAAGAACGCGCTGGCGCGGTGCGCTAAAAACCGACCTGCTGTTACGACCTCTGTCTTGACGTTGCGACAATATTATAAATTGTGGCTACCTCAGCACGTTGCCTTTGAAGGAAACGAGGGACAGTGAGTCGCCTAGAAACCAGGAAAAAAATTCACATGGCCCCTGATCCATTCGCCTAACACAGCTTGAATACCAAAGCCATCGTGCGCGACTATGCTATAACCGTGCAGTTGATATCGCGCAAACGCCGCTTTCCTTTTTTTATTACTTTCTTTTGTACGCGAAGGCTGCGAAGGCGAAGTTAGCGCAGAGCTTCGCACTTGAGAGGCCACTACATTTTTTGAGCTTGCTTTTCGACCAAGGCCCCCCTTCGCGTGAGACATACAAGGCTTTCGCCTTAATAAATGATGAGTTTCTGACGTCGTTTTCACCCTTGCGCATTACGAGTATTTTGCATGATCTAATCTGTGTTTCTTCTTTTGGTTATTAGGCTTGAACATGGACGAAGGAAAATAACTAGGGGAGAGCGTCATATGGCATTACAAGTCACTTTTACCGTTTAATGAGGCATATAGGACTATCGCCTTAATGCGAATGATTTTATATGAAGTACACCGATTCATTGTGGTAGATACACATTTGTTCGCGTAATCCAGATGTCCACGTTCCTGCATCAACTCGCCATGTTTCAAAAGCGGCATAATCCAAGGATTAACGGGGCCGCTGGTGAAGTGCACAGAAACCACAATGTGGCACAATGCCGATCTGGGCTGTGGTGGTGTGCTTCTTTCTCGTCTACGTCGCTGGTTTTTCCCAATGTTGACCCAACAAACACAAGCGTTCAATGCTAGTATGGTCGAGCTGCGCGCAAGCGCAATGCATTTTGTATCAGGAAGACGAACTACAGTACAAAGCAATGATCTTTATGTGAAGTGGTAGTACTTGAATGTGAACGTGAGTGAGTGTCTACGAGTGTGAGTACACGTGAGTACGAACGTGAGTGAGTGCCTATGAGTTTGAGTGGGCGTTAGTGTGAACTTGAGTAAGCATCAGTGGGTGTGAGTGGGCATGAGTATGAACGCGAGTGCGAGCACACATGAATGTGAACGTGAGTCATGTTTGAAAAAAGCACGAAAAGAACACCTCACGCAGGCACGAAGGAGACAGGACGACGCGCTTGAACGTGAACGTGAGTGAGTGCCTACGAGTGCGAGTACGCGTGAGTATACGAACCTGAGTGAGTGCTTATGAGTGTGAGTAGGCGTGAGTATGAACGTGAGTGATAGCCTATTAGTGTGACTAGGCGTGAGTATAAGCGTGAGTGAGCGCCTATGAGTGTGAGTAGGAGTGAGTACGAGCATGAGTGCCTATGAATGTGAGTACATGTGAGTGAGTGCTATTAGGCACGGGGTATAGGGGGGCATTCCACCGCTGCACCAGTTGTTGCGACTCGGGTCCGGCGGGTTTCATCGTAGGTACCTGACCCCGCCGCCGGTCCCCTAGCACATCTTGCAGAGAGGAGAGCCTTTCGAACGAAAACGACAGAGATTTATTTACATAGTGATTAGAGAGTAGCAAGCAGTGAGATGGAATGAAAGATACAATGATGTCTTCGGCTTATATATCGCCGCGTTGCCAATCCTGGGCGTCTTGTCTGCATCTTCATCCAATACGGTGTCCGGTGGCCTCGAGGCTCCACCCACGAAGGAGGGGCAAGACACCACAATGCAACTGGAGAGGGCACAGTCCAAAATGATGTCCAAATATGGTCACGAAAACAGCACCAAGGTTTTGAGCACGGCACCAACTTTTGCACACGTTTGCAGATCTTGGCTTGGGCTGGTTCCAGGAATTCTTCCGGCCAGGGGGGCAGAGTCTCTCTGCGCTTGTGCCGAAGAAAGGGGACGGCTCGACAGAAATGTACTCCACGCAACAGGTGCCACGGAGAGAGGGGGAGTGAAGGTTGCTCGTTCAATCCCTCGTCGTCTTTGCCCTCGCTAATTTTCCGTGGCTTCGCTCCTATTGTGCAGCGGCAGTCGGACTAGTCTCGTTGTCGGCCCAGCAGCAAATACCTCAGTGGCCGGGACCTCAGGGCTTGCCTGATTGACCGTTCACAGTGGAGGTTACAATGGCCCTCTGTGTCGCGCTGGTCCTCTGGGTGCAGAACCGGTAGGTTGAACCTCTTTTGTTCACGCCAGGCCGGGAGATAACCGCGAGGTCCCAACCCCTCGTTTTTGCCTGGAGCGGGTTAAGGAACTGTTGGTCAGGTTTGCAGCCGCCGAAGGAATTCGACGCCCATGGCGATCGTAACAGTGCCTATGACTGTGAGCAGGCTTGAGTATGAACATGCGTGCTTAGGAGTGTGAGGCGTGGTACGAAAGTGAGTGCCTGTAAGTGAGAGTAGGTGTGAGTATGAGAGTGAGTGCCTATGAGTGTGAGTAGGCGTGAGTGTGAACGTGAGTGAGTACTCATGAGTGTGAGTAGGCGTGAGTATGAACGTGAGTGCTTATGTGTGTGAATAGGCGTCAGTATGAACGTGAGTGAGGGCCTATGAGTATGAGTTGGCGTTAGTATGAACGTGAGTGAGTGCTTATGAGTGTGAGTAGTCGGGAGTGTGAACGTGAGTGAGTACTCATGAGTGTGAGTGGAGGTGAGTGTGAACGTAGAGTGAGTACTCATGAGTGTGAGTGGACGTGAGTGTGAACGTGAGTGAGTCCGAAGGCTGAAAAAAGTTTGGTGAGTGTGTTTGAGTGAGTACTCCCTTAAAGTGCCGACCTATGAACAACGCACAGGAGAATCTCCCACGGACACTACTTTGCAGGTAAAGATCCAGTGCCTATATATGTATACGGGGTGGCCAGTGAACGGTTGTGCAGCGCGAGCAGTCGGTTTTTAAATGCGAAGCATTTCTTAGCGAACTTCGGCGAGTTTGAGCGTATCTATCTATCTATCTATCTATCTATCTATCTATCTATCTATCTATCTATCTATCTATCTATCTATCTATCTATCTATCTATCTATCTATCTATCTATCTATCTATCTAGCCGCCTACGACTTTGTGCTCTCCTGGCCGTATCGTTAATGGGATTTATACCAAATTTGGTATGGCATAACATGACTGTATGACGAACACAAATGGCTGGTCATATCAGGAAAATCATGACTAACTTGTCATGAAAACTATGATTTACATGCCACGCTCATGGCGCGCTCGCGGCCGTTTCGTTAGCTTGATATAACACCAAATTTGGGAATGAGTGACATGACTGTATGACGAACATAAATGACAAGTGGTAATATGAAAATCATGACTTCATGAGCGACATGACTTGCATTTCACGCTCATAGCGCGCTCGCGGCCGTTTCGTTAGCTTGATATACACCAAATTTGGTATTGAGTGCCATGACTGTATGACGAACATAAATGACAAGTGGTAATATGGAAATCATGACTTGTCATGTGCGACATGACTTGTATGCCACGCTCATGGCGTGCTCGCGGCCGTTTCGTTAGCTTGAGATACACCAAATTTGATATTGAGTGACATGACTGTATGACGAATGGTAATATGGAAATCATGACATGTCATGAGCGACATGACTTGCATTCCACGCCCATGGCGCGCTCGCGGCCGTTTCGTTAGCTTGATATACACCAAATTTGGTATTGAGTGGCATGACTCTATGACGAACATAAATGACAAGTGGTAATATGGAAATCATGACTTGTCATGTGCGACATGACTTGCATGCCACGCTCATGGCGTGCTCGCGGTCGTTTCGTTAGCTTGATATACACCAAATTAGGTATTGAGTGATATGACTGTATGACGAACATAAATGGCAAGTCGTAATATGGAAATCATGACTTGTCATGTGCGACATGACTTCCATGCCACGCTCATGGCGGGCTCGCGGCCGTTTCGCTAGCTTGAGATACACCAAATTTGGTATTGAGGGGCATGACTGTATGACGAACATAAATGACAAGTGGTAATATGGAAATCATGACATGTCATGAGCGACATGACTTGCATTCCACGCTCATGGCGCGATCGTAGCCGTTTCGTTGGCTTGATATACACCAAAATTTGTATTGAGTGACATGACTCTATTGCGAACATAAATGACAAGTGGTAATATGGAAATCATGACTTGTCATGTGCGACTTGACTTGCATGCCACGCTCATGGCGTGCTCGCGGCCGTTTCGTTAGCTTGATATACACCAAATTTGGTATTGAGTGACATGACTGTATGACGAACATAAATGACAAGTCGTAATATGGAAATCATGACTTGTCATGTGCGACATGACTTGCATTCCACGCTCATGGCGCGCTTGCGGCCGTTTCCTTAGCTTGATATGCACCGAATTTGGTATTGAGTCACATGACTGTATGACGAACATAAATGACAAGTGGTAATATGGAAATCATGACTTGTCATGTGCGACATGACTTGCATGCCACGCTCATGGCGCGCTAGCGGCCGTTTCGTTTGCTTGATATACACCAAATTTGGTATTGAGTGACATGACTGTATGACGAACGCAAATGACAAGTGGTAATATGGAAATCATGACTTGTCATGTGCGACATCACTTGCATGCCACGCTCATGGCACGCTCGCGGCCGTTTCGTTAGCATGATATACACCAAATTTGGTATTGAGTGATATGCCTGTATGGCGAACATAAGTGACAGGTGGTAACACGAAAATCTTGGCATGCATGTCATCTACAATGCCATTTACATGCCACGCTCATGGTGCACTTGCGTCCAGTTCGCTAGCTTGACATACACCAAAGTTGGTATATCGCGACGTAACTGTATGACGAACACAAATGACAGGTCGTAACTTGTAAAACACGACATGCAAATTATGTAATACATGATTTGCTCCACCCTGGCTGCTTCGCATTACATCGATTCCCACAGCGAGTGGGATCTGCCGGCTTTTTCAATCAAGAAACTCGCTAGCAGACGCTGCCTGCGTCGGCGTTGCGAGGCGAGAGAGGGGGGAGGGGGGCGCGCATGCGCAATGGGTGTGCAAACGCCGCGGGAGGGATGCCTAGAGGAGAGGGAGGGCACGCGCATGCGCAGTAGGGGTGTGCTCGCCGCGGGAAGGGATCCTTAGAGGAGAGAGAGAGGGGGAGCGTAGGAGAGGAAGGAGATTTGATGCATGCGCAGTGGAGCGCGGACGCCACCGGATCAAGCTCGTTCATTAGATGCTTCGCATCTAAAAAAATGTTCGCTAACGTTGCGATTTCACGATGGAACGCATTTATTTACAGAATGGCCCAACAACCCAACTGCCGAGCAGCACGCCTACGGGCCGGAATTCCGGAGGGAGTTGCCCGTGTCTGTGTTTAGCTTGACGCCGCCTACCATGCGTCAGCCTCGGTCACCATCTCCAAGGTCCCGGCAGCGGCCTTCATCTACGCTCCCGGGAAACTAGCAGACAGGTGAGGTTGTTGGACGTACTGCTTTTCACGAAAGTACACCCCGCACCTCCACCACAGTTGCGTCGATAGAACGTGTTTATTTACAGAATTGAGATTGAATGCAGCGGTACAGCTCTGCCCGAAAAGCAGTTCACCGAGCCACTCGTGCTCAGCCTCGTTCAGTTCATATACTCTTCGATAGCATGTTTGGCTATGTTTCTCACTTCTAAAGGAGATTTGTTGTCGGATTTGAAAAAACATATCGACACTGATATATAGATAATTTTAGGTAAGACACATTGGCGCTGCCACCAAGGGCTGTTAAACGAATATTAAATTTTTTTGTATATCGCGACGTGAGTTGCAAGGTCATGCAGCGTCTAATGCACCAACCGAACTGTTTTCACGTGCATGCATTGTACTGTAGCACTGTTTGTTTAGCTGTTAAAGATACAAAACAGTGAAGTCTACAGCCCAATATGGGGGGCACCAAAACCCCTCAGCAATATAGCCTACAGAAGACCGAAATCGAGGCACCGATAGAGAAGTATCGAATTTTTATTTTGAGCTTATGTTTAAGCATATGGTGACCGCGTGGGGTACCTTACAAAAAAAATTCTTAGAGCTGTCTTGCGGTGTACTTCAGGGCCATATTTACTAAATAAATGAAAAAAAAATATGCGACGAGGACAGTCGTACGAAAGCTGGGCTGCTGGCTAGAGATACACGAGCCGTGTGTTTAAGACCTTTTAGTTGTGCAGGAAACTTAAGGGAAGGCAACACATTTGTGCTAATCATTTTATGTGCTAGTAGTAACAATAAGTGTGCATATTCAATTGCAAGCTTAATTGGAAAAAAGTAAGCATGTATATATAAATTATTGACAGAGGTGTGTCAGTTCAGTTAGGTTTATTAAGGTAGCGCATGCTCTGCTTGTTGCTGTATTTGCCTGGGAAAAAACGATGTCAATTATTAGTTCTGCCATTACATATCTTTGATGAACCAAACATGTTCTCTCTTATACCAATTCTTTTAATAGTGAAGTAGCACTATTGCAGAAGCTTGTTATCATAAATGGTTTAGGCTGTAATGGTGTATCAATAACATTACTTGATTGTGTGGTACTGTAGTTCTCGCTTTCCTTTGTGCTTTGCAAAGAAGCATGAAGCCAAAAGGTGGGTCTTGTTAGCAGTATTCACAACCATGATGTATCATTCAGGGAAAGTAGTTGCAGTGCTGAATTAGTTTATGCGTTTTTTAATTGGAGAATGTCATTTCTGATATGTCTACACGTTTTCTGATCACAGAATTGTGGACAGTGCGGTTACTTATTTTGTCGCGTGCCAAGCACTCTGAAATTGAACTGACGAAACAAGGGCAATGGATTAAGGCCTCTTCTTCCTTGTTAGGCATAACCTACTAAAGCGAACAGTCAATGAAGCCAAGGAAGGCATAGGGGGGAATATTTTATTTTTTCACTGTAGTGTGGTAATTATGACAAATTGAAAGCAATTAAAGTAAACGAAAACGAAAGAGACACCTGCTGCTGCCGAGGATTGGATCTGAAACCTCTGGGTAGGGCATCTGATGCTCCACCAATGTGGCTACGACAGCGGTAGATGTCCCATCTATCCCAGAACCCTTATTTGTTTAATCCAAACAGTACTGTCGGCCGCAAGAATTTGCGGGATCTCCAGCTCGTGGCGGAGCGGCGGAAAACTGCATTGCTGCGCCGCTTACCGTGATGCGGCGTGGTGTTGAGTTTACCGGCCATGGCTTCCGAGATTAGATCCAGCAACGGCGCATATCTCAACGCACCGTTGCCAATCGCCGAGGCCGCGGACGATAGCCTCCACACCACGCCTCGTCACGGTAGGCGGCGCAGCAATGCAATTTTCCGCCGCTCCGCCAGGCGCCGCAGATCCCGCAAACTTTTGCGGCCGACTGTACATGCTAGTGTCACTTGTGGCCATTGGCAACTGGCCAATGAACCCTCGCATGCTACCTGAAGCCATCAAGTCTGCTTTGACGCCACATTAGCGATGAAAGGACGAAAGAAGCGTAGTGAACTAAGGGCTCATTCAACTAAACACACTTGTAGTGAACAGGACGAGGCATGCATATGAATTGACTTTATTGCAACAAGGTTCATTTTTTGAAGATTTTAAATCTGGGCATGTTGGCAAAACATACCCAATATTTAAAACCATGCAAGAGCAGCAAAGGCGACAGAAAAAATAAGTGTTCAATCTTTCCTGTAGCCTGTGGTGTTCTTACACATCTACAAAATCTTCAGCTATCTTGAAATCTTCACATTCATAATGAAATACCATAAGGTTGGCTCATTACTATCCATTCTGCATATAGACCGCACATTGATCTATTTATATTGTGATGAGAGTGCTGATGGAGTTTTCTATGCAAAGTACTTATTTGCAAGCTGTGTTTTTCATCCTTTTTTTAGTACTCAAGTGTGGGCAAGCTTGACATAAAATCCATAGCTACATTTGTCTGCAAAATCCATTACTCCACTGTTACGGTTTTGCTATCACTCAAGCGTCGCCAGCGCGAAGTCGGCGACGGGAATGACAGCGGGTTCGGTCGTTCCGTACGCAAGTAGAAACAGTGAAGAGATCGGAGAAGTGTTTGGACAAAACAACAGCTTTAATTTAGCTATTGCGGCACGAGCACACTAAATACAACACTTCAGAAAAAACTAACAATATTCAAATAGAATCAAACAATAAGCTTACAAAAATACACAAAATCAATTAACGCGAAACTAACAATGGAATCAAACTAAACAATAAAGACGTGAAAGTTCGATGGTATAAACAGGTGAAGGCATACGTGTGATGACCGGCAGCGTTGCGTCCACGACGATCGGATGCGAGAAGCCCCGAAGATCTCTGGCACGGCTCCGATGTCGGTGGGTCCGAGTTGCAACGCCGATGTTCCGGGAGTTAGCGCTTGAAGGAAATCTCGGGCAGGTTGAGCTAACCCGAGATTGAAGTCCCGATGCCTACGTTGCAGACGTGTCTCAACTAGGCAAACGGCTAAGTTTAGGTGGCCAGCCGATACAAAGCACACACTAAAAACTTCTAGGAGAGATACTCGTTGATCTACTTCTACTCCATGCTTGTCAAGCAGCTAGACTGATTAGCAGGGCTCCAACCTGCGCTTAAATCCCCTTCGTGTCCTCTTACTCTCTTCCTGGGGGGAAAAGGGGCCATCGACATGGGTCCAATCATGCGCGTTTCATTGTCGCAAAAGTCCGCCTTCAAAATATTTATGACGCCCCTTTTTAATTAGGGGAGGGTTCTCCCCTCATCAAGCGCGACAACCCGTTTACGGTGACTGCGTAGGCGGCTCATGCACGGGCAGCTCCTACCGTGGGAACGCATCTTGCCTCCATTCTTATGCCGAGCGTTTTGCAGCCAAAAAGTTCGGGGCTCACTGCGGATTTCCGTATAGCTGCCGTCGCCTCGGTATTCAACAAAGAGCCAACTTCGGCAGCGACACTCCCTTCCGCTGCTCTTCGCGGCTCTACGAAAAACAAGTCCCTGACGTCCAAGACGGTGCGCCGGTCAGCGGGTTGGGTGCGGCGCGCGTTAAAGCATGACGAGGGGTCAAAAAAGTGGCATTCCGTGACATCCACTAATAATTCCTCTTAATGCATCCTGAGCTCATCATTTAAGGTGAAATTTTGGTATATCAATATATAGCTGTGTTTAGCTATAACGATTCTTTGTACTACTTGTGTACTGTAAGGCTTCTATCCTGCAGAAGCTGATGACCCAGCGTAGACAACTGACCATTCAAGGGACTGAAGCAGTGGACAGCTTGCTGTGAAAGATCGGAGCATTCTTCCTTAGGTCTGGACAAGTCCATATTAAGTGATAGGTATTTCATTCAATGTCTACAAAGGGGCAGTTCGGCCATAATTGACCAATCTAGAAGTGAAGTCGAAAAGAGTAGCTCTTGGCTTGTTACTACATAATGTGAAGAAAATAGGGCGCACTTAGACAATGACGGAGCAAGCAGCATGACACAAGCTCTACACTTCAATGCGTATTTGAAATAGCAGAGAATGACCTGCGTATAGAAATATGCGCGTCAGAGTGCGCATGTCACACAGGCGGAATGCAAACGATCTGAAATCGACACGGAGGAATGCAAGTTCCTTTTCCGACAGACTAACAGAAGGCGTGCTAACACACCGTGTGCCTCGCCTCTTAATCATTTTGGCCTTTATTATCTCACGGTCTCCGTGTTTTTTACTCTTCACAATCATGTCAACTTCATCAAATACTGGCTTACATCCACACGTGCTACAGTATGTTGCTAGAAGACCGTTCTTGTGCTTTTCTGCATTGCAACAGTGTTCTCTCAAACAATCATTAAGGCATCTAGCGGACTGGCTGATGTACAACTTTTCAATACGCAGCGGGATCCCATACACAGCATGGTCAACACATCTAACAAACGTGGATCTGTTTCTTTGAGCATGTCCCCAGCCACTCCGTCCCAGGCACACTACTGTTGCAAAGGCTGAAAAGTTTTAGAGGGGCACTAAGCACAAGAGGTACATAAATGAGCAGTCTTCAGATTATGTGCAATATCATGCATCTAAGGCACTACAACAATGCGCTCAGTACTGTGCGCAGGTAATTTGTGAAGTAAACTTTCGTGCACTGCTACCTGTAGATTACTCTGATAACCAGCTTCCACCAAGCGACGTGTTCTTTAACGCAAAGACATACATATCTTAATGCCCTCTACATGTTATCATTTCTGAGAAAGCAGCATGTCAAAAATCGATCTCTAGCCTCTTGCAAGGAAAACTAAATCCGCTGGAGGGTAATGATCCTTTTCAGGTGAAAGATTCTACCCAGGTTTTGGATTCCGTCCGCGCAGAATGAATTAGCCGAAATTTAATTTCATTTTCTATTGACGTTAAGGTTCTGCATAATTCTTGACCCCACTAGAGTCTCATAAAGTTCTTTGAAGATTCGATTGACAAGTGCGGTTCAGCACCCTTCCAGAACTCTGCCGGCATTCCTTTTGGAAGTTTTCAACTACTAGGTCAGTGGTTCTCAAAGGGGGTCCACGGACCCCAGGGATTCCGTGAAGATATTTTTTGGGGTCGCGAAACCCATCCTCGAAAACAAAACAAAGAAACTCATTTTTTACAGGCACATTATGCCCGGTGACAGCGGCCCCTGTCTAGTTTTAGTATGTTTTAGCGCATAACATTATTTGTGGCGCACCCGATTTATGTTTCTCCTTGTTCATAAGGTGGTTGTAGAGCTTTGGTTGCCGTTTTCTACGACATATACATTCGAGCATGCTTTTTTCATGCTTGCATATTTGAAGGTCCGCCGCGGTGGCATAGCGGTTAGGGTGCTCGGCTGCTGACCCGAAGGTCGCGGGTTCAATCCCGGCCGCGGCGGTCGCATTTCGATGGAGGCGAAATTGTAGATGCCCGTGTACTATGTCAGTGCACGTTAAAGAACACCAGATGGTCGAAATTTCCGGAGCCCTCCACTACGGCGTCTCTCATAATCATGTGGTGGTTCTGGGACGTTAAACCCCAGATATTATTATTATTATTATTATTATTATTATTATTATTGCATATTTGAAGGGCTAACGTAGCTAGAACAGGTTGAATGGAGCTGCAGACTACACAGGGCATTGACAAGCTGTTGAAGCATTTTAGTTTGACCATTCTTTGCCAGGGAGAAACAAAAGGCACCTACTCTATGCTGCATGTTGTATTCATTTATGACATCTCCACTTTCACTGTAAGGGCTCGCTCAGCTTTCACCAACCCACTAGGAGTGACAAAAAATCCATGGCTGAGAACCACCGTACTAGGCTTTTATCTAAGGTTTATGTTCATTGAGTGGAACGATGTTCCATGCTTGCGAAAGCATGGTATCTGTATTGGTTCTTTCATGGCTCCTGTTCCTAGTGCTTTATTCTTAGGCAAACTTGACGCTGTCCCTCAACGGTAGTCATACTCATACTACCGTTTTAACGTCCTTCAGATCTGTGGGAGCCTTTCTGTTTTAGATGCGAAGCAGCTTACAGCGGCGTTCAATCCGGTGGTGGCGTGCGTCCTGACCACGCTTACTGCGCATGCGCCTACTCTCTCTCCCACTCTCCTCCTTTACGCAGGTGTTCGGTCGCCTTCTCTCCTCCTCTCCTCCTCCCCCGTGCTGCAGCCTGTAAACCCACTCCTTCGTCTCCCTCCCCCATTTCATATAAGCGCGCGCGCTCAGTCGAGGAAGTCTCGCTTGAATCGTGCGGTCGCTCTGTCAGTTCCTGGTCGCTGCAGTTGTCTCGAAAGCCTCGCTACCCTCGCCGCAGACTCGCGTTGTTACACTGTAGCGGAAGCGGTAGCTCGACGCCGACGCTTGGCTTCGATGGCCGAGTGAACGTAAACGGAAACTTGGTGTGCACCATCAATGCTGCTTCGCATCCCCTCATGGTTCCCTTTAGTGGGACATAGTGTAACTTTTTATTTAACAAGGACTCGAACCTCCTTGACACAAGTGCTTGTAGCATTCTTATACTACTCGATTATACCACGTCTCTAGGATTGACTTCGAGCTTCTTGTTTTGTTGAGGGAAGGGAAAATTAAGATTTCTGGAAATGATGTTTCATTGTAGCAGTCACCACACCTGCTGGTGTTTTGAACCTTGAGCGAACAAGCCTTAATGCTGTTCGTGCCGTTGCATTAAAAACTGGTAGAAAGCTTGTTAACATCACCTTCCATAATGCTGTGTTGACAACGTGTCTACATTTGACTGTTCAGGCACTTTGGAATAAGGCTACTCGCTTGCTGGAAGCTGGCTATCCAAGTAATGTACTGGTAGCAGTGGCCAGAAGTTGACTTCACAAATCATCCTATGAGTGCTCCCGCACCATCAAGCGTACTAACAGGAGACGTGATGTTGTAGTGGCTTACATGCATGAGATTGCTCATAATCTCATCAAGATTGCTGGTTGCAAAATTAGTGTGCTTGGGAAGAAGCCATCAGTGATGTGCTGAAAGAAACATAGATCTTAGTTCATTGGATGTTCCGATCACCCAGTTTATCTGATCTCGTTGAGTTGTGGAAAGTTCTACAGCGGTCACTTTACTTTATACCTTAAGGATCATTTGAGAGAGCACCTTGGCAATGAAGAAAACACAAAGGCAGTGCTATAGTCGTGCAATTTGACTCATGTGGGTGCCAAAATGAATTTGATAAAGTTGACATGATTGTCAAAAATTTTGAAAGTTAGTCCTGCGATAATTGAAGCCGAGATGATTGAACATTGCGCACACGGTGTGTTTGCACACCCTCTGTTAGTTTTCACGAAAAGCAACTTGCATTCCTTTGTGCCGTTTTCAGATGGTTTGCAGTCATGCCTGTGTGACATGCACACTCACATCAGCTACTTCTGTCCATATGTATTTTTCTGCGGTTTCAAATACACATTTGTTATAGTTAGCCCTGGTGCCGTGTTGCTTTCTCCATGTCAATTGAATGTGCACTATTTACTGTTTTAGTCACCCAATCGAGGGACTTATTGCACCTATATTATAAGGAACTCCAATACAGGAAACTCTATGTAATAGCAACTGCTTCTTATATTGTTTAAACAGTCGCGCAGTTGGGAACACTTCACGCTGTTGTTCTATGTCATCTAAAATGTGGCCGGTTGGATCAGCATGATCTGACTTGTATCCAAAAGAAATGTCTTCGGAAGGGCGCTCACCATTTACACACTTGAGCTCAAATGAAGAACCAAGGATTTTGCACTTCATTACAGCTGCTACAATAGAAATGTCACACTTTTTGGACGTGGCATGCTTTGTGCTGCTTACAACTTACCCCTGTGGTTACTTGAACCCATCCTGTCGCTCTCTTGTAATCTTTGAATCACGCCAGCTTCTTTTCCGATGAGTCCGAAAGCTTAGTAACACTGCTAATAAAATCGCCGCCATGGCAGTGATTTCTTAAGCATGTTTACAGCCTCACAGGCCTCAGTCGTGTAGTTGTCACTGCAGTCAAAATCATTGTGCTTCGTTGGTTCTCTTTGCATTTCCCCTTTAATAGTATGTGACTCTGCTCCTCCAGGGACACATTGGAATTCACTGCTGCTATTGTGGATGTTCCCCTTTGTTTGATCAATGTGAAGCGGTAAAAAAGCACCCGTCACAAATAACTCCAGAAATAATAACAGCGCAATGTATAGCAAGAGCTGGAATCACATGTATGAGCGCCCCTTCGTTGACATTTTTATTTTTATTTTATTTATTTAGCAATACTGAAGACCACCGTGTGGTCCATGCAGGAGGGGCTGTACAATGATCACAGAATCTTAAAAAAAATATCGCAATCACAGCGAAAGAAAAAAAAATCAATGAGAAAAATGGACACGCAAGAGAAACATCACTTACAATCGCGACACATAATACAAATTTTGCTGTTCGCGTACAAAGTCATTGACATCAACAACAGTGGAGGGTAGATCATTCCATTCGTACACAGTTCTAGGAAAAAAAGCTGTATGTATATGATTTCGCTTTCGCGAAAATTGGGGCAAGTGCCCTACTGTGGGTCTGTCTAGTTTTCCTAGTTGTGTGGGGACGTGCACAATCAGGCGCATAGTTACTTTTGTATTTCCGGTAATACATTGAATAAAAATCAACCTACTGACCTTTCTGCGCGATTCTCGCGACGGGATGTTATGTTGGTTCATTAATAAGGAAGGTGAGTAAGTCATCCTATACTTATTAAATATGAAGCGCACTGCTTTTCTTTGGACCCGTTCTAGTTCTTGATTATCACTTTTGTTGTGGGGGTCCCATACAACTGAATCATATTCTAATTTAGCTGTGACGCAATTATTATATGCTAGAAGCTTAACACTAGGAGGTGCGGTTTTCAGTTTCCTTTTGAGAAACCACAACTTCAGGAGCGCAGAGGTAAAAGTAGCCGATATATGTGTTGACCAGGTGAGTTTGTTGTTGATAGTGACACCCTGGTACCTACATTTGTCTACTTCCTGTATATCACGCTGGTTAATTGAGTAAGTGAACGTGCTAGGCATTTTTTGCCATTCTAATACGCAAAAGCGCACTCTTTTCTGTGTTTAACTCCATGTCCCATCGAATGCACCAGTCCTCAATAGCGTGTAGGCTTTCTTGTAATAGTACATGATCGTTTTGAGCACGAATTCCTTTAAAAACAACGCAGTCATCCGCAAACAGTCGAATACAAACGCGATTATTGATTAGGTCTGCCAAGTCATTAATATAAACTAAAAACAACAATGGTCTCAAAACACTTCCCTGGGGCACTCCAGATTTTACATACAACAGCTCTGAGAAGTGATCCGTAACTTGTAAGAATTATCTGACCATCAAATGTCCTTCCTTGATCAGGCGAACCGTCTATGTATCTTTGGTCTTTGACGTTGCGATGGTCTTGTCTAATCTTGGCGATACGTTCGGGTGTTCTTTGCATACTTGCGCAAGTCTACATATTTGATGCAATTTGCCAATGAAGCTCAGTTGGAAGTTAGCGCTCAGTCCTCTTGTGTCGGTCTGCTCGGCCTTTTCTTCTTTCCCGTAATGCGCTATACCAGTTGAAGGAGGGTAAGACGTTTGACGAATATGTCTGGCTGGTCATGACATGAAGAACGTGAAAACGCCGTCGCGTACGTCGTCAAACCCTTTCCTCCCGACATGTGTGGCACATATCCGTATGCACGGGCAGCTGTATGCGGGTATGCGCCACAGGTGATTGACAGTTTATATCTACGAAGAAACGGCGAGAACAGCCATTGGTCATTTAAATACTAAAGCGTTTAGAAAAACTGACATCGGTAACGTTGACCTGATGAATGCGAAGAATAAATATGAGGGTCCCAGCAGGAACCGAACCCAAACATTCTGCGTGGCAATCGGGTATTCTACCAGAGCCACGCTAGGTCTCGAAACTGCTTTGGAAAAATACGCTATGCAGGCGTGATGTTCGTGGAACATCAACTGTGGTTGCAGTGCTGGATATCTAATTTTATAAACATCACATATGTACTCCTATGATACGTGGGAGGGTTAATACGTGCGATACGTAGGAGGGTCAGGCGTCACGTACACTGTTAAAAAAAAAGCCGTATCCATACGGTAAAACAAGGCGTTAACTCTTGATGCCAGACTGTTTCCCGTTAGGGCATAGGACACTAATAAAGCCGTAGTTGCTTACAAACATTACCGATGCCGTAGCTCAGGGAACTACTTTTGAAACCGTAGTGTTTCTCAACGTTACGAATCCCGTAACGCAAGTCAATAGCTTTAAAGCCGTACCTATTTATCAACATTAGCAACGCCGTACCACAACTATCTGCTGTTGAAGCCGTAGTGCCTGATAACATTAGCAATGCCGTACCACAACTATCTGCTATTGAAGCAGTAGCGCCTCATAACATTGCTAGTACCGTATCACAAGCAAAAACATTTAAACCCGTTGTTATGTACTGATCTTGTTCATACCGTACGACGGGTATATAGTTACATCACTTAACGTGCGATTATATTTCCTACCGTACTTGGCACAGGCAGGATCTAACATGAGAACCTTGGTGCTTTCGACGAAAGTATTTAATTTGTATCGTTCCTGTCTGATAACAGCAGATTCAATGAATAATCAAAGTACCTGAAAGTGATCCAATATAAATAGATGGGAGGGAAGAAGGGCACATACACCAGCGACTGAAATGTACTCTCATAATTGCGTCTCTTTTCATTCTGTCTCATGCAGCATTCATTTGTATTAGTAGGCCTCTATGCTGTTTTGCGAACTAGTGCTGTAGTACTGTGTTGGGTGGTTTGACTAAAGCGGAACTTGTATAGTCGAGAGCCCACAAAAAAGAAAATATTGGTTAGAATGATCAAATATAATAATTATTCAACTGTCTGGCTCTCATATGGTGAGCTTTCTCGTTCTCCTTCAAACACCTTCAAATGTTCCGCACTAAGTTAAATTGATATTTGAATAAGGTTGCATAAATATTCAGGATAGTATTTTTACAGAAAAAGAAAGCACAGAAAAAGTCAGTTGAAAGTTGTATTGTATTTGAATATAAATACATTGAACATTTGTGGATTGCACATATCTTGTGGAAGAACAAATTGAGCTAACTGTTTCTTGTAAGTCATTACCTCAGGTTAGCCGAACAAGACAATATATACTTGCAGAGCCCTATTTTTTCTTGAAAATTTCACTCTCCAAGCAAGCCGCCAGAACATTTGAATGGACTCCTCTGTGTCCCTGAGGTTTTGCCTTCTGTGGTTCCCTTGTCATGTGCCAACAAGGTACCTGGAATAAACATGAGACAGCCATGTCACAGATGCACACAAAAACAGCAATGCTAAGAACCATCATGGTTGCATTAACGTGAAACGCAAGGTGTATTCCACATAATCACGGGTTTTGGAACAGGGGTCCTGAAGAAATAGTGTCAAGGCCACTGCATGTGTGCGAGACCTAAAACGCATTAAAGGGGTCTTGGGCAAGGTATTTCTCGAATTAAGCGAGAGCCCCAGAGGCAGCTACAAAAGCTGTGCACCAAACAAATATGGTGCCACCCATTGAAGAAACGCCTCTTCGCCACGACCAAACTGACCCCATTTCTCAACTGACAACGTTCTTAATAAATAAATGGTGGTATAGGCTATCGCTTTCTTCCATCCTATGCATACAACAAAGGTCAGTCAGAAAATAGCCCATGTTTTGGAATCGGCCAAAAATTTGAGTGCTCGTAGGAACTTGGTAACTCGGATTGCCTCAGGTGATGACGGCAAGTAATGTCGTTTCACACAATTGATGGCGATTGTCAATGAATTAATTACAATAACAACCTTGGAATAAAAAATCCAGCAGATCCCTGCACTATGGGAATCGATTTAATGCGAAGCAGCCGGCGAGTACCTGCCTACTCTGCCCTATTTATTTAAATGATATTTACTTATTTTTTTAGCCTAGTGTTGCAAGTTGGATCGGTGTCTTACTGCAAATTGAGTGGTGTGCAGATTCTGAGCTTACAGGCTTGTTGAGTGCACTGGCACCTAAGGACAGCTTATGGTTAGAGCGCCGTGTTTTCAGATAAATCCGCATAAATCCAATCACAGGCGGAGAGTACAAGGCGGCTCGCCCCCCCCCCCCCCCGGACGGCTTCACGGGGGGGGCAGAGTCCCCCCCGGGCGCCTGCCCGGGATATTTTTTAAGAGCTTGGCCGGTAGGTCCCCGTCCATTGAAAACGAGCGTTTGGCCTCCTGTCTGGCAGCTATTTATTTCACAGGAGGCTGTTTATACCTGCTTTTTCATTTCAGGCTTTTGAAATTCCGATCATGGACTAGTGACAAGTGAAACACTCAGTTAATAATTCTCCGCAAAGAGATTTGTATGTGCAGAATATGTTGTGTTAATAAACAACAGGGGCGACCTCTTAGTGTTCTATAGTGGTGAAAAATTGTATTTTCTACCACCTGAGAATTATTTTTGGCCATCACAAATTGAAGATTAAAGCTTCCTGTACCAGCATTAGGCCACTGTCTTATCTCTGGTGCACGTTTTAACAAAGTAATGCATGTCAATAAAGAAAATAGGCGGGTCCCACTCGTTGGGGGGGAATCGATTTTATGTGATGCAGTCACCGAGTAGCAGCCTATACGGCATTTTTCGCTTTGAGCCAAGCGTTGCGAGGAGGATCGATGTCTTTGTGTAAGTTGAAAAATAAATCGGGAGTCATCACAAGAGATATTCATACTGATATCGCGGTGTCGGCGCCAAAGAGGATAAGCGTGGTAATAAAGTCCTTAATTATATTCTTTAATGTAGGAGGTGGACATGCTCTCTCTCTCTCTCTCTCTCTCTATATATATATATATATATATATATATATATATATATATGTGTGTGTGTGTGTGTGTGTGTGTGTGTGTGTGTGTGTGTGTGTGTGTGTGTGTGTGTGTGTGTGTGTGTGAAGCGACAGGGAGAACAATGTAGAAGAGCAAGCCGGGCCCCGCCCCCTCCGGCAAAATGAAAACTCTCCGCCTATGAATCCAATAAACACTCGCCGGTAAAATTTTTGACCATTCAGATTTATCCGATAAGCGCCAATTTTACAGCAGCATTTTCAACGTTCAAGGGGCATTTTCAAAGCTGACAATCACCAATCGGAAGGAGAGCACTTGCATCAGTGGCCGCAACCTCGTAAAGTATGCTTGCGTCTACAACAACAAGCTTTAAGGTTGTAATACGAACAAACGTAGGTGTTTTGTATTCAAGTATATGTGTTTGTATGTATACGTATGTATTTGCACGTTGGAACCTTCCAGACATGTAAAATATACTGATGGACGCTAAATTTTTTCCAAAAAAAAGAAAGCTTTCCGATTTTCAAGAAAAATAAACTCCGAAAACACAGTGCCCTACTTATTGGCCCAACGTATGTTGCCTCGCATGTTACTACATCAAAGAAGTCAGTTTTGTTGAAAAGAAATGCATTCTATGATACGATGACAAGCATGTCACAAACGGTGATCGTTATCCTATTCCTCTGGAGTCTAGCAACGCTCGACATAGCTTCTCAACTCATAGGAGTACATATGTATTGTTTATTACATTTTCTGAAAGCTGATACCAAACACTGCAACCACAATTGTTGTCATAACATCATGCCTACATAGGATCTTTTTCATAAGCAATTTCAAGCAAATGTGCGGCTCTGCATTAGAATGTTAGACTGCGATGCAAAATGCGTGGCTTCAAGTTCGGCTCAAACTGGGATTATTATTTGCATCCATCGAAATTTTCGTTCACTGATAATGCCACCGATGCTGGTACCGGATTTGCTTTCGCACATGCTCCTTAACGCTATCGTGTTATTATTTGCAATGTCTATTCTCACCGTTTCTCGGCTGACATAAACAATGAATCAATCACCTGTGACACACACCCCGCATTACATGAACCGTAGTTTGTGCTATGCACATGTGAAAAGGCGTTTCATGAAGGAATAAGTGACAGCCATGTCACGTTATTCATGTCATGACCTGTCAGGTTCGTCATTGTTGATACCATCCAGTGCCAAATTTGGTATATACCAAGTAAAGCAGGTTACCATGAAAGCGCCCAGACGTAAGCAGCTGATATATATATAGATAGGTAGATAGAAACGGAAAAAATGTCTTTGGTTCGCTAAAAAATGCTTCACATAAGCTAAATGAATCTGCGTACCAGAGGCTAATTCCTATACAAGGTTTTAATCGCTGGTCATCGTAGCTTGCCTATGCCTAGCACTTGCATCGTGACCATAGGTCGGCAAACTCACTCATGAGTCGACTCACTCAGACTCACTCAGACTCAGATCGAGCCATGAGTCTCAGTCTGAGTGAGTCCGGGTGAGTAATATTTTGGTGAGTTTGAGTCCGAGTGAGTGCGTTTGAGAAACATTTTAGTGAGTCTGAGTCCGAGTGAGTCCGCTTGAGGAAAATTTTGGTGAGTCTGAGTCCGAGTGAGCCATAAGCCCAAAATGTATTGCTTGAGTGAGTCTGAGTGAGCTCTACACTTTTTGCCGATCTATGGTTCTACTTACTTAACTTCACCATTACTATCAGCCTTACGTAGGCTCACATTTATACTCACGCCGACTCACGCATACTTCAAAGCACCGCGTTCATACGCTAGCTCAGTATTCATTGATAAGAGGCGTGAGTTACGAAGGGGAAGGGGGGTGCCATAACCTTGCCCCCTTCCCCCCACCCTCCGAAAACTCTTTCTCGGGAATTTTCGATAAAAATATTTGATGTAAGTCACCTCTTTCAGTAAAAAAGCGCTCACTGATTTCAACCACTGATATCTCATATTTGAGTGTACGATATCAAAAGGCGCCAAGTAAAGCACCGATTACGCGAGATATTGGTGTTAAAGAGCATTGACACCAATTTCGAATAAGCCAATTGTACGCTAACGGACTCATGAGTCGGCTCACTGAGACTCACTCAGACTCAGATAGACCCGTGAGTCGGAGTCTGAGTGATTCCGGCTGTGAAAAATTTGCGTGAGTCTGAGTCTGAGTGAGTCCGGCTGGGAAAAACTTTAGTGAATCTGAGTCCGAGTGAGTCCGGTTGAGGAAAAGTTTGGTGAATCTGAGTCCGAGTGAGTCCCAAGGGCAAAATATATTTCATGAGTGAGTCTGAGTGAGCTCCACCTGTTTTGCCGACCTGTGATCGTGACACTGCAAGCGCTGGACACAAACATTGCCCCATTCACAAGCTCAAACATCCTGCGTGACCCGAAGCCAGCACAAACCTTCGGAGCCCCTATTTGAAACCTCTAATGTAAAGCGTCGCATGGCATTTAACCCATTACCACCACTGTACATTAACCTACATACAGATCTATGCAGCCACACATGATCATCTATCAAAATAATATTACTAATGCACACTGCTATGCAAGATATAACAATGCTAAGCACACGCAAGGGTTATGTTTGCCTATACAGCTTTAAGTGGACAAGACAACAATAAACAAAGAGATGAGCCATTATCACCTGGAGGGTGATTCCACGAGAGATCAAACATGCATGTTCCGTCAATATTTTTGTTTTGTCTGGGTTTTTTATATGTTATGCGGGCACATTCAAAGTGCACGGAACCGAAAATTTTGTTTCCGAAAAACTCTCCGAGAGCGAGAAAAAAATATTTGAAAGTGGCGGCGCGGGCGTGTTGCTTTTGCTCACCGCAATATTTTTGGATTTCGCGGTTGAATTTAACGCGAACTGTAAACGTGGCGTCGAAAATTTTTTGTGTTGGTTTTAATAGGCAATACTGTGAACTACATCCGTGCTTTCTCGATGCTGTCCTCCAAACGGAAAAAATGTAAAAAAATGGCACACATGGCCCAAATAGGTGCGTCCACCTCTTTTCTCATGCTTGTAGGCGAGGTTGCAGGCTGCAAACTCGGTACGCGTAGTCATTTAAAGAGCGGAAGCAGCCAACCCTCGCACACGCTAGACACAAATAAAATCTGAGAATACACTTTTCCTGAAGACAGGCCACCAGAGTGAAGTTTCGCTGCAGCAACATAATTAGTACTGTAAATTTACGCACATGCAAGCTGATAGCAACCATCAAAGGCACCGAAGGGAGAACACACGGCAAGGGTCACTTTGGTCCGTTATATCTGGTTATCAAAGCAAATGAGGACATATGATATTGAAACCGTGCATTGACTGACATATGCGCTCTTCGATAAAAAATTTTCGTCCAAATTGAGACCGGGTTTTTTTTTATTTTGGTTTTTGAAAATGGGCTTTTCTGAAAGAACTTTCTTTTTTAACAATTTTTTTCTTTGTTTACGCTGCTTGTAGGAAAACGTTTTTTTTTTGCAGAAATATTTCAAAGCCTTTTTTATATACGTGACACAGTTTTGAAGTTCCTGTGTAAAATAGCAAACGGGCGAAGACGCATCAAGCTTAGCAAACATTTTTGATTTTTAATCGCTTCATGTTCCTCAAGAAATGCTTGGTTTACCTTCATGCGGTTCTCAGATGTAGACAGGTTTCCATAAGACGCGTAAGGCCATGCCTGGAAGGAGCACTGGTAAAATCTTGTCCGCATAGACTGCAAGAGAGTTTCAGTAATCAGGTCACGCGGCTGTGTTCAGCTGGCCACCCTAGTTCTGTCGCCGTTGCAGTCTCAGAAACCCTCCTTCAAAAACTGAAGGGATCAAGAAGATACAGGCAGCCGATGGAAAAAAGGCCCATGGTTATGCCATATGTGCACAAGGTTGCTCACAACCTTAAGAATGTGGCTAACAGGTACAAGGTACCTATGGTGTTCTCAGCGCCCCGCAAGTTGGCGAGCCTGTGCCCACGAATTTCGACTGCACCGAGGCCCTCTCCGAGTGGGAAGAGGCACGCAAGGCCGTATGTCGCCTGCTCGGTTGGCGTGGTGTACGAGATCCCGCTTAGTTGCGGTAGGGTTTACGTCGGCCAGACAGGCCGGTGCGTAAATGACAGAATTAGGGAGCATGAACTTTCCGTGAAAAATAAACTTTCGGCACATTTGCCGGGGCACTGTGGTTCCTGTAAGTGTGAGCCCGGGTTTTCCAGTGTTTCCGTTCTTGGAAAGAGTAATGATACATTAGCGCGTGAAATCATGGAAGCATACTACCTACATTACAATAACCCCCCCCCCTTTTTTTTTTCCACCGCAGCGCCTGCGGCGCATTTCAAAGTGGAATAAACGTGGTTTCATTCATTCCTACATTACAAAGAAGAGCGATATATGTGTTAGTGACACTTCTGTTGCTCTGCGTCGTGGTGAGTTTGATTTCTTCGAATCTTTTTTCGTTTAATCGATTTTTTTTGTCATTTCTTCTCAATCTTATCGAGCGTTTTTTGACGAGCATGTGAGGCGATGTGCGCGCGCAGTTGCTACGGCTATAAAATTCGCCGATGTTCTGAGAATAAAGTTAGTTGCGAGTGACGCCCTTTCTGTTCTGTCTCTAATTTTCTTCCTCGAAGGTTTGCGTCTATTTGTATCTCAGTAAACATGTACCAACTAGCCCAAGAAAAAGTTTTATTAACCCTCTATTGCATGAATTATGAGAAAATCAATTAAAAAATTATTTGATCACTTTTTATCATTAACTACATGAAGAATAACAGGCACAAAAATTTTTAGATTTATTGTGACTGTATTAATGAAGATAGAGGTTTGTGCCAAATATGGCACACTATGCAAGTGGGCGAGCAAATTTGCTGCCATGGCTGAAAAACAAAATCTCACTGATTGCGGTCTTTTTAGCTTGATTTGTGGAATAAAGCAAAGCAACTGCTTCCTGTGTTCAGGCATAATTGAACATTTTGGTTAGTGCATCTGACTGCCGACATCTACGTGCAAGATGGCCGCTTACACGTTTGGCTCTTCGCATAGTGCCGCCTTGCTGTACTTCCCTGCCCGAATTTGCAACCGCTGACTTGTGGTTGTGAGCGTCAGTAGCCGACAAATCGTAAAAGCTAAATATCGCCTTGCACTGGTTAGACTTCACATAATTTTTTCATGCACCCACGCCAATATTGTAACAAAAAATTGCCAGGTATGGCTGCTGACACTCGATATTTTCGTGAAGCATCTCAAAACCTACCACCACAACAGAAATCTGGCAAAAACGAGCTGTCCTGTGTGATCTGAGAGGATTTCTTTTTGTTTGTATTTGCACTGTGCAACAAAACATAGATGGCAACATATTGCACATTTCATCACTCACATGCATACTGTGCCAAATATGGCACATACCGATTTCCGTCTATATACCGTAGTGGAAAACGGAATTGAGAAGTGCCTTAATGAGCATGAATTTTCAAAGCCACGAGATATGCCAAAATAATTTTTTCTTGCTTCTACAAGGAAAAATGGTTGCAAGAAAAATATAGAAGTCACTGTTGTTCACGATCCGAGCTTGCACGTGCACCGTGAAATCTATTTCATGTCTAGATTTCATACTGCTCTAGGGATGACAGCGCTTTTTTTTATATTTAGTGCACGTAACTATAAGGATTACTCGAACTGTGTCACATTTTCCACTGGTCCTCTTGCACCTGCTATAAAAAATGTTAATCGGTATGTGCCAAATATGGGACGCCATGCAATAGAGGGTTAAGGCAATACCAGCAGACCTCCGTCGCGAATATCCGCAGTTTGCAGCCTGCAACCTCAAGTGACCCCGCCACTATTCGCTAATCAGGAGCACCCGAGACACCGCGGGCACATGCTTTGGGTGACTTTGCCAAAACTCGCCTTGCACACACAAAAAAAATCTGTATGCAGCGACAAGCTAGCTTAATTTGTAACTAAATGCCACATGCCGTGTTATGGAGGTGCTTTTTCACTGCCTGCTTCCCTTCCGTTACGTGCTTTGGATGCTCTAACCATCTTATCTATTCGAACCCCACTGTGCCTAATAACATTAATAAAAATTTATCTCAGCCGCTTCTCAGCCGTCAATATTGCTTACCGCAATCTCATGCTTTCTGCGTCGCAGAAAACGTCATCCTGTATCATCTCGACCTTTACTTCAGCGTTTCAGCAGCCAGAAAACGTGTGGTGCGGCATGATTAAGTGGCAAGTGGCCGAAGCTGCCCAATTTATAATGTTTTTGTCGGCAGTTTTGCTAAAGTGCTTTCGCACGTTGAGAAGAGTAGGGATTACTGGTGGCATCAGACGTATACATTATCCTTAATTTCGACTACGAGTGTGGCCCACACATTAATTGTCGTAGTAAAAAGCCTTTAGACAGACAAAGCCTTGGTCATAAAGCGTGAAAACATGAACAATTTGGGAAACTCATTCACGACAGCAGCGCATAAGTTAGAGAATGAGCGTGGCGCTGTTCAGTGTAAATGTATCGACTTGGTCTGTTCACTGCACACGATGCGCGTGACTCATGGCTAGGGCCGAGTATTCTGTGCCAATTATTTACGCGTTCACGAGAAGAACATTGTTCAGCAAAACATTTTCGTTGCGTAAATGTTTTTCTTTTTTTGCCATTAGGTACTGTTTTTGTTGCCTACCTGCGGAGGCCACTGCCACATATGATGAGACTATTCGCGATGGAGGTCTGCTGGCATTGCCTACGCGTCTTATGGAAAACCTGTCTCCATCTGAGAACCGCGTGGAGGTAGACCAAGCATTTCTTGAGGAACATGAAGCGATTAATACGTTGAACAGGTGCGTCTACCTCTTTTCTGATGCTTGTAGGCGAGGTTGCAGGCTGCAAACTCTGTACGCGTAGTCATTTAAAGAGCGGAAGCAGCCAACCCTCGCACACGCTAGACACAAATAAAATGTGAGAATACATTTTTCCTGAAGACAGGCCACCAGAGTGAAGTTTCGCTGCAGCAACATAATTAGTACTGTAAATTTACGCACATGCAAGCTGATAGCAACCATCAAAGGCACCGAAGGGAGAACACACAGCAAGGGTCACTTTGGCCCGTTATATCTGGTTAACAAAGCAAATGAGGACATATGATATTGAAACCGTGCATTGACTGACATAAGCGCTCTTCGATAAAAAATTTTCTTCCAAATTGAGACCGGGTTTTTTTTTTATTTTGGCTTTTGAAAATGGGCTTTTCTGAAAGAACTTGCTTTTTTAACAATTTTTTTCTTTTTTTACGCTGCTTTAGGAAAACGTTTTTGGCAGAAACATTTCAAAGCCTTTTTTTATATACGTGACACAGTTTTGAAGTTCCTGTGTAAAATAGCAAATGGGCGAAGAAGCATCAAGCTTAGCAAACATTTTCGATTTGGGCCGTGTGTGCCATTTTTTAATTTTTTTTCCGTTTGGAGGACAGCATCGAGAAAGCACGGATGTAGTTCACAGTATTGCCTATTAAAATCAACACAAAAAATATTCGATGCCACATTTGCAGTTCGCATTAAGTTCGGCCGCGAAATCCAAAAATACTGCGGTGAGCAAAAACAAGACGCCCGCGCCGCCACATTCAAATATTTTTTTCTCGAGCTCGGAGCGTTTTTCGGAAATGAAATTTTCGGTTCCGTGCACTATGAATTTGCCCGCATAACATATAAAAAACCCAGACAAAACAAAAATATCGCCGGACATGCATGTTCGATTTCTCATGGAATCACCCTGGAGAGTTTACACTTGATAACACACATCGAATTCTCAAAGTGAAATATTTACTAGTTACAGTGAGCCGAGTTTTGACTGCCCTACAATATAAGGCAGTTGAGAAGTATTCATTCTAAAAGACAGGGCGTGCAAACACGGACACAAGAAAGCATTCAAGACACCACAAATACCGACTAACAAGAAAATGTGCACAGAGGCGGGAAGGAAAGAAGGCAGGAAAACTTATTTGCGCGTGCCCATGGCGCAGGTGAACCTATCAATCCCGCACTTGGGGGGGGGGGGGGGGGTCTACGTGAAAGATGACTGTTAAGGCATTTGATTTCATCTTTATGCAAGGTAATGGACAGTTGGCTCACGCATGTGCTACCACTATTATCAATATGCCATGCCTCAATCATCAGACGCGTTTCATCATTCCTATACAGGTACAAAATTGCGCATTCATCGAATTTTCGCGTGTACTTACACTCGACTATGTAAAGAAAGATTAGAAGGTGAGCCTCCAGTTGCCGATCTCTAATGTCCCAATAATTTCTGGTTAATGGAACAACCCGTCTTACATAGAAGCAGCCGTTGCTGAAAGGAACTTTATACACCACACTTGTACAGTAATCAGTGAACATGTTGGGTTTTTACGAAACCAATATCGGTCTGCTTCTCGTCTTTTACTCGCTCATTCTTTCTCCTGCACAGCTGAACAAATCTTACCTGCTTACTGGCAGCCTTAAAGACAACGTCAACGCCGTATCTACTTCCTACTCTCTTTAGCCTGTGAGATATGCAATAAATGTATGGTATACCTTACTACACGCTTCTTCCTATTGCTTTCGCAACCATGCTCGGACTCAACCGACTTCTTTAAACGTTCAGCAACAGTGGCCAATGCAACAAGAGGATTACCCACATCTAAAAGACGTGTAACGTGTGTATTAAAGCTATCGCTTATTTGGTGCTCACACGACATGGGGTGAGGGTCGACTTAAGGCAAGAGATGGCTATACAGTCTTTTGCAACCGAAACTGCTCTTAAACTTCTCGTCAAAGCACTCGAAGGTGGTAAAAAATGGTATAGCGATGTCTTGCTTTAAGTCAGCCTTCCCAAAGTCATGTGAGCCCCAAATGAGTTATAGCTTTAATGCACAGGTTACGCACTTTTCAGATGTAGATTATCCTCTTGTTGCAGTGGCCACTGTTGCTGAACGTTTAAAAGTGTCTGTTATGTCCAAGCATGGCTGCAGAAACCGATAGGAAGAAGCGTGTCGTAGGTTTACCATACATTCATTGCGTATCTCACAGGCTAAAGAAAGTAGGAAGTAGATAAGGCGTGGATGTTGTCTTTATGGCTGCCAATAAGCTAGGTAAGGATTGTGCCACCGTGCAGAGAAAGAATGAGCAAGTAAATGGCAAATGGACCGATGTTTCTTTCGTAAAACACACCAACCAGTACACCAGCCGTACAGGTGTGGTGTATAAGGTTCCTCTCAGCTGCGGTCGCTTCTATGTAGGACAGACGGGTCGCTGCATTACCCAGGGATTATTGAAACATAAGAGATCGCTAACCGGATGCTCACCTTCTAATCTTTCTTTACATTGTCGAGTGTAAGTACACACGGAAATTCAATGAATGCGCAATTTCATACCTGCATAGGAATGACGAAACCCACCTGATGATTGAGGCATGGCATATCGATAATAGTGGTAGCACATGCATGAACCAATTGTCAGTTAATTTTTATAAAGATGAAATCAAACGCTTTAACTGTTATCTTTCACGTAGACCCCACACGTCCCGGATTGATAGGTTCGCCTGTTGCACAGCATGAGCAAATAAGTTTTTGTGCCTTCCTTCCTTTCTACGTTTGCACACATTTTATGTGGTTAGTTGGTTCTTGTGGTGTCTTGACTTCTTTCTTTTGTCCGTGTTAGCACGGCTTGTCTTTTAGAACAAATGACTTCAGGTGTCTCTTAATTTACCTTTACATAGGATGCCTTTTCTCGAATAGAGCTGCTTGTTCAAGGTAATTTTCTCATAATGAATAAGAAGCAAGATACTGACCTCAAAAGAAATTCCAGTGTGGCCCCCGCACATGCAGCGTACTTGATGTCTAAGCAGTAGCAGATAGCAAACAGGTGCTCAACAGTCAGCCTCAAGGTGAGGTTTGGCATGATGAGCTCCTTAACAGCATGCAGGTGACAGGTAAATTCGAAGACGGACTGACCTGGAAGAAAGCCAATTAGCAATGAGAAAAAATATTCATATGTTTACACATGCTGAGCAGTGTTACACATGTATTCTGTAGAAGTTAATAAAATGATTTTAGTGAAGTCTGACAGGCGGATCAGCCAACAGATGCAACTAGAAGCGGGGCTGTAAAAATAAAAAAAAGATGAATACGAATATCAGGCTACGGTGGCTCAGAACACTTAAAGCAGGGTCCTTAACTAGTTTGCTGATCTTAAAACTTCTATATCATGCTATGGCCGAACTTCATACGCTACTCAAAGCTGCTACAGCGTGGCACCATGCACTGTGTCACTGAGAGCATTGTTTGTGTACTGAAACACTTGTTCAGTGCGAGACAAGCTGACAGTCAAAGCACATCTTGTACATGTGCTGCGCTATTCTTTGAGAGACGTGGAGTATTATGGGGTTGGGGGGGGACGACAATGCAATGCCCATGCTAGGAGCTAGTAGGCCATTCCGCTTACAGGGAAACAGCCAAAAGGTGTTTGGGGAACGCGGAAACAAAGAGCACCACGAGAAATGAAAGCAGGTAATATTGCTGTTAAACAGAAGTGATTCCAGCTTTGAACCGAAGTATATGTGTCCGAGCATAAAACCATATAAGGCCACATCATCACTGCTTATGATACCGATAACGGCGATGCTAGGTGAGAGAAGACGACAGTGAGGCCTGTTCATTCTTTGCTTCTTTTATCACTGCCATGCTTTCAACAAAATTATTCATTACTCGAGACATTCTGCTGCCCAAATGCCACTTTTTTCCCAAAATAAATAAAATGCCATTGTAAAAGCATAAGGAGAGAATAAGTGCTGCAACTTCTTTACCGCGTTTTGATGACCACATGTAAAGCATTAGGAACACTTTAGGCGTTTATTAGGCACATCTTTGTTCTTCACCTATCATCATCATCATGTACGTGGAGTTCTATGTCGCCAGTTGCAGGGTAATTTAGCTGGACTTTGATTTGGCTGGACTGTGGACCTAATAAAAGTCCACAAAGAACTGTTTGTTATGCATTATGAACTAAAATACCTAGTCTCATTGCTTCTGCGTTCGAACCATAAGCACCGTTAACAGGTGTTTAGCTTATGACGTTTTTATAAAAGACCAGCTGCTGATAATTTGTGGGGTTTTACATGCCAAAACTACATAACGAGGCACACCGTAGTGGAGGGCTCCATCGAATTTCGATTACTTGGGTGCTTTAATTTGCTCTAACATTGCGCAGTACATGGACCTCACGGCCATGATGGTCGCTTTTCACCTTTGTCAAAATGTGACCGCTGTGGCCAGGACCAAAGAGGAATATTTTGGACAGCAGCCACGCAATGTAACTTGCCGTAACCACTAACACAACACAAAGCGACAGACCACTTGCTCAATTACCTAATCACAATGCCGTTTCAATTATGAAAGTCATAAATGCTCATGGTAACCTCCATCCTATGCTAATAGCAGCAATGAAGACATTTTGCTGTGAGGTTTGTCTTACATTTATTCTACCTAAATCTGATTTTGAAATGACATCGCATCACTGAAAAATTTAAAGCACACGGAGCAGCTCGGGTCCCTTTTCTTGGTCATTAGATGAAAGCATTCTAGAGAAGTAACGAAAAGTGAACACTTGTGCTAAGCAAATGATTTGGAGCTTTGAGCAAACCATAATTGGTACTTAGTTGCCAAATAATGTGAATGCAACAGCACACGTTTGCCTAGCTCTTTCTACAAATGATACCGCTGTGGCTTTGTTGTGAACCTCTTTCTACAAATAATACTGGCGTTTGGTTGTGAACATGCATTGCTTAATATTAGGCAAATATTAAACGTTGGAACTTATGCAAGCATTAAGACACACTCGCCAGGCTATGGCGGGCGCACCATTTTAAGAAATAAAAAAAGAAGTCTGGAACGTGTATGTTTTGAGCAGCTTTTTTTTTTTTGCCTTGGTGATCATCTAAAAAAATACGTGCTCAGGAAGTAATGTATGCATGTTGGTATTAAATGTGAAGCATTTCTTTGTGGATTGCAGGCACTTTGAGCATTTCTATCTACATATCTATCTAGCCGCCAACGTCTGGGTGCTCTCGTGATCGCCTCTTTAACTTGGTGTAAACTAAAATTGGCAGGGAAGTGTAAGAGTTTGGGGAATACGACTGTCTGGTCACGACATGAATATCATGAAAATCTTTTAGCGTACGTCGTCAAACCCTTTCCTCCGTACACGTGTGGCTTACACCTGTATACCACGGGCCGTGGTACGTGGGTATGAGCCACAGGAGATTGACAGTTTATATCTGCCCCAGAACAGTGAGTACAGATGTAAGGAACTTAGATGTGAGAGCGTTAAGAGAAACTGACATCTGCAGCATAGACCCGACGAATGCAAAGATAAAAAATCAGGATCTCATCAGGAATTGAACCCAAGCATTCTGCACAGCAATCAGCTATTGTACCACAGTGCCATGTCAGGTCTTCAAACTGCTTCGGAAAAAGACAACATGCAGGCGTAAGGTCGGTGCAACTTCAATTGTGATTCTTGTTCTGGCTATCTCATTTTATAACAAAGCAATAAACATTTCATATGTAAACCTACGACACAGGCGTCTTGCTGAGTTAACGTCAATTGCGGTTCCAATGCTTACTCCACTTTTATAGCAGTCTAATAAACATTACATTTGTATTCCTATGATTCTGCAAGCTATATTCAAGCGTTGCTCGTGCCCAGGGGAATACGCTAACGAAAGTTACGTGTTATTTTCACATCGTCCCACCGTAAGGCACGCTTCGTTTCTATAATACTGACGCCTGTGCTTTAACGTGAGTGCTGACGTTATGTCAGACTCATTGTAGTCACTAGTAGGCGCCAGTGTAGTGGACTTACCTGGTAAGGCCACGATATGCACACAACTATTGCACTTAACGTCGATCCACTTCGTACCTCTTGCCTCAAAGCATTGAAAAATCAGCATACGCTTCTGTATTACACTTTGTGTAAAGAACATCACGGACTAATACAAGAACAACATTTCAGTCTACCACAGCTGGTGCTGGTAGTGCTCACTCTAGTGGTGGCGTCTATACGCAACTATAAACAACCAGTCCTCACATTTGCATGTTTTCTAGATACTTGAATGCGTATGAAACTTCGACATATCCCCTTCAGGCGCACATTATGATTCGCTGTCCGGAAATGTCTGAATTTCACACAACATAATTTTAAGGCACTCGTTATTACATTCCAAGAAAAAATTTTTAGAAATACGTTGTTTTCTGCGAGCTGTGCTAATTAATCCTAATTAGCATATAATTGAATATTTAATTATTCTGCAGCAAGTCATGCTCAATTTCTTACACAAAAAGAAGGTAATCTTAGGCTCAAGATGCATACGCAGTTAATTTGTGGCTGTGTTCATTTTGAGCAAAGAAAAATAATATTTACGAAGTTGTTCCTGGAACGCGGCACGTCCAGTGACCCGTCATAGATCGTAGTGCCTTCATCAAAGTGATCCGCTGCAGCCGCATGCAGCACATTGGGGTCAAGTCAAGATGTGTTGACTATGCAGAAGGTTCAATTATTCCTATGCGCAGTGTATATTGGCATTTCTTTCTCACTAGTCTGAGGAACAGGCAAAAACAAGTGGCGTCCACATATGTGGACGCTGCGCCTGAAGGGAATATGTTTACTGAGTACATACTACATTTATCCACCTCATAACATTATGTTCATTTTGAAAAGTGCCACACAGCAAACTTCGTGATGCATGCTTCGCATATAATTGATTCCCATGGTACCCGAGATCTGCCGGAGTTTTTTTAACAGTAGCAATGTGCACTTAAGAGACTGTTTTAGATGTTCAGAAAGTTTGATAAACAAAACTATATCGCACACGAACACACTACACATATGCTACTGTTTAACTGAAGCGCGTGCCTGAACACGACTTTGTTCAAAATCTCTTGAACCAACTGGGATGCATTGACTTTGTTTTTTAAATAATGCACCATTTTATGTACACCAGTTTTTATGAGGGTCTATTTCCAATTTGGCATCCACAGTCCTGCTGGCAGTCAGCTTCCAAACATAATCACTTTCAATTAGGATATCAAGCAGTGACCACAGTGGCAATAGGCCGAAGATAGAATACTATAATGATTTTAATTAGCAAGTGGTGACATGTGCCATGTAGTTGTTAACAGAATTACAGGGCCTTAGCAATTATTTGCTTTTTATATATGATAAACACTTGAAAATGTGGGCTCAGTTCATCTTTAAAAAAAATTATACTTTAAAAAGGCTGCGAAAGCTTACCAAGAGCTGCGTTACTTCATGCACTTTTATCGACATCTGTAAAGCACAAAGCGTCACCTTCAAATATTCTTTTGAGCCAACAAAGACCACTGCAAAACCATAGCTGGTATACAAAGTGTAAAATTACTGCGTGCTTTATTTCTATAACTAGCAATGTTTGAATACACTTGCCTGAAATCCCCTCCCCATTGCACACTGTCAATGTGTGGGTGTCGCTCTTGGTGCTTTCCACTTAGCAGCTGAATGCTTCTTCGTGCTTTTCCATTCAATCTAGTCGATAGACCTGCAAGAAGCAGAGTACACACTTGTTATATTTTGCACAGGTATGAAATGCACATACATTACAGACTTTGCCACACGTGCTTGCCATATTCAGACTCCCTATGGAGAGGTGAGCACGTGGATTTTTTAAATCTTGCTTAAAAAGTGCGAAGCGTATAGACATGAGTACCAATATAACCATTTACTCTGTAGCTAAATATTCTGCGTCAAGTTTACTATTGGTTGCTGAGGTTTAATGTGCCAAAAGCCCAAGATGATTGTGAAGCATGGCGTAATAAGGGTTCCAGATAATCTCGACCACCTGGGGTTCCTGGCCAAGACCGAACCTGCATCTTTCGGGTCAGCAGCCAAGTACCGTTACCCTAAGCTTCTGCCGCTTGTCATCAAGTTTATTTTTTCTCTCTGTAGGCCGAAGGTAGAATACATAAACAAGACTAACATAAGCAAAAAAAAGGCATTTAATGGGATTAATCACATTGGATGTGTAAGGCTTGTTAATAAAGGGAAAATAGACAACCACCCGTTTGTAGCATGAAGCCACAAGGAAATCCGTACAGATGTCTCAGAAAGAAAAACTTCTTAGTTGCCGAAAAATTCATCCTGGTCTGGGACGAATTTTTCGGCAACTAAGAAGCTTTTCTTTCTGAGAAATCTGTACGGATTTCCTTGTGGCTTCGTGCTACAAACGGGCGGTTGTCTATTTTCCCTTTATTAACCCTTCCGCCACCTTGCGGGATTCCGCAGAACTCATTTGCAAGGCTTGTTAAGATGAGAAGCAGCAGCAATGTGTGGCCATTTAAAACTACTTAGCCAGAATAAGGAGCTACACAAAGCAATCAGGATGGCTTTGGTACACTAAAAAAAAGTGAGGGTTCAAAAGTATGGCAAGGAAAAGGCAGTATGCCCTTCCTAGTTTTTGACTGCAATTGGAGTGTATTATAAGTCATTAGCATTAGCTAACAATATATTTACAAACCTTAATTTCATCATTGCGACACATGAAATTCCACTACTTTGAGTTTTTAAAGCAGCTCAAACAGAGTATAAGGAAACAAAGGTAAGAACACCAGTTGGAACTTAGAGCTCACACTGTCATCTTCTCCCCTTCTACCCCTACCTTTGTTTCCTTTTACTCTGAGTTGTGCTAAACACTCAGAAATCATGGGATACAAACTCGCCCATAGTGCTACTCTTGTCCACTGCTTTCTTTCTGAAGGCAGCAACAATGCTCACAACTGCAAGTCCACTGATGGTCTTGTCGCGACTCCATCTCGTTGCAATCATCTGAAATAAGAAAGGTAGATGCATGGTGGCTTGTTTAAGAATGCAATAAAATTCCCTGCTTAACAAGAGACATATGGTCAAAGTAACCCTAAATTGGTCCAACAAAATAGCAATAAGAATTAAGCAAAATTTGCAAGGCAGAGACTTAAAGAAGTGAGAATGAGACATTTAGCCAAATCACAGCAGCCTGCTACAGTGCAGTTCGATACCTGTTTCCTCAAGGTGAAACTTCATATCTGAACAACTTTTTCTTGATCTGGGGCTCGCACCCAAGGCCTTCAATAAGATTGCACAACTTAATAAACATTCAGTAAGATAACACATTTAAAATTATTTTGGAATATAGTTCAAAGCGGAAACTGCCTCTAAAGTGTTTGGTCCAAAGAAGGAAAGTGGACGTTACTATTCTCAGTTTTCAGAGAATGATATTGTAGTACACAGCTAGTTTTACAATTGAAGACGAGTTTGGTGTTTCTTGACACGCTCACAACTGTCAATTCAGCCGAATTCATCTTTAATCACTGATGCACAGAATTAATCTGGGCCTATCCACTCCACTTATGCACATTTGATGCGTTCAGAAATGTGTTATCGACGCACGCTATTTAACCCCTGCCTCCGCGGTGACACACTCTCAGTAAGACACTCATTCACGTAGTAGAACCGTACAATCTCGGACCAGAACTAAATATGTATCGCACCGCGAGGCGATCCTAAAGCGTCTTCTTTCAAAGCACTAAAGGAAATTGCCGGGACGTCAGCACAGTGGCGATCAAAAAATCTGATCCGTGCGAGCTCGCGCGCTTCTCATCTTCAGCGCCTCGTTTTTGCCAGAGCGGGAAGCTAACTACGATGCCCCGACGAAAATAGTCTCGGTGGGATAACTGCAGATCACAGATGAACCTTTTTGAGATCGGCGAAAGCGATAGCGGAAGGCATACAGGCTGCCCAACGAATAACCCTGCACGCTTTATGCTAGCCCACTGTGCTTGACTATGCGTTCTAGGTGCGTAATAAAACAACAGTTAGCAACGATTTCACGATCAGCAGTACACTTGATGCACTTGCGGCATAAAAGTGATTAATGTGGTCCGCGAAAATATACTTTCACTCAATATTCCGTAGTAGCGTGCTCAGCCGCAGCGTCTGATTTTTTTTTGTGCCAGAAGATGTTAATAATTTGTGCCAGAAGATGTTAGACCTCGGTTTATAGATGAAAGCGTTGATATTATTTCCAATTCGGAAAAGAGTCGACGTACAAAAGTGAACACTAGGCCCGTTGTCGATTTTCTGGTTAAACGGGATCTCAGGGTGCTTGTCTCGGACAAGGAAGGCTTTTTCGTTGTGCTACCTGAAAGCATGTTTGTAGAAAAAGCGTTTATGGCTATAAACAAGAATTTTAAGGGCGTTTCAGTCAAACTGGATGTGGTCAAGAAGAAGGCTGTTGAATTGCTGGAAGGTAATGGTATTCAAAAAGTAGCCTCTGGTGTGAAAAAGGCAAAAGGTTTTCACTTGAACGCCTTTTTCACAGTAAAAACACATAAAGACAGTTTGCCGTTCAGAACCATAGTTTCCGAAAAAGGTTCGTGGCAGTTGTGCTTGTCTCAATTTCTTCAGAAATGCTTAAACCACTTAAATGTTCAGGATCCATTCATGGTGTCAAACTCGGAGGGTGTTGTGCACTACTTGGCAGACTGCAAACCAGGAAAATACAGCGTGTTTAGCGTTGATGCCGAAGACCTGTATTATTCTATACCGCAGAGGGAACTGATAAGATGTGTGCAAAGATGCGTTGATTTGTACAATGATGAGTGTGAATTTGTCAATAAGTGTTGTGTTTCTGTCAGTTCTTTTCTCGAATTATTAAGGTGTTATTTAAGTTCTACAGTTATAGGTTTTGAGGGTAAGCTGTACTTGCAAAAAGAGGGTATCTGTATCGGATCGAGGATTGCCCCGGTTCTGAGCAATATTTTTTTTGGGTTGTATTGATGAAGCTATCGAACAGGTACTTGGTGGGTGCGGTATAAAAATATTTAGGTATGTAGATGACTATCTTGTGATTTTAGATGACAGTAAAAACTCTACAACTGTGGATGATGTACTTGATGTTTTCAAGAAGCTTGGTAACGGCTTAAAGTTTACGTACGAGGTTCCTCAGCAGAATGAACTGCGATTTCTAGACTTGATGTTGTCCGTTACTCCCGATCACATTTGTTGGCAGTTTTGGCCACGTTCAAAAAAAGAAATTCTCAGTTATTCGTCTGGCCATTCGAAAATTGTAAAAGATGGCATTGCTGCGTCTGTTCTAAGGTCGGCTATCAATAAGACGTGCCTTCATAAAATACATGAGAGTGTGTCAAGACAGGTGGACAGATTAAAATGTGCCGGATTCCCAGATCATGTTTTGACCCGAACATGTGAAAAGTTAATTCGAGCAATAAAACAAGGTCAGGCCAGGGATACAAAAAAGGAAGTCTTTGATAAAGAAAAAAAGAAAATGTGTTGCAGTTGTACCCTATGTGCATGCCTTGTCCCATGGTTTGAAAAATGTCGCCGGTAGATATGGAGTTGACGTGGTGTTTTCTGTACCAAACAAAGTAGGGGCTATTTGCGAACGTGTACGTAGACAGGCGGAGGCCAAAAAAGAAAAGAAAGAAGGATGTGGTGTCAAACACAGGACTCAGGCTATCGGTTGTACCACAAATGTGGTCTACAATCTTCCGTTCTCTTGTGGCTCTGCGTATATAGGCCAGACAGGCAGATGTGTAAATGTGAGATTAAGGGAGCATGAGGCCAATTTGCGTTCTGATAGTTTATCGCACATTTCTCAGCACTGCCAGAAGTGCGGCTGCGTGCCTCAGTTCAACCTAACAAATATCATTTCGAGACATCATGACAAGACAACTCGGGAAATAATCGAGGCATGGCACATCCAAAATAAAAATGATTCATGCATCAGCTGTCCCTCAATCGCGCTACAGGATAAGGAAATCTTGTACCTTAATGGGTAACATGCTTTGGTTGTTTTGTTTGTTCTTTTCGTTGTGTGTAGCCACGTGTGTATATATATATGGTGTGTGCTATTGAATAAACTTCAGTTGTGAGTCGGCGCTTGTGTTCGTGTGTTTATATCGTATTTTTCGTCTGAGTTGTAGCGCCGTTTAAGATTCATAAATTCGCCTTCACCAACTTCTGCCATCCCCTTGAGAGGCGCCCAGCCAGCGAACGGTCGAGAGTGAGGCGCGAGCGGACGGGAGAGTGGGGCGCAGGGAGGAGAGAGAGCGAACGGCGAGAGAAGGAACGGTGAAGCACTGCACTTACCCTCTCCTACACTCTCTCGCACCACATGCTCCGGTTCCTAGTGGCGAGGATAAGCGCGCGCGCCTGCAGCTGTTGCTATGGGAGAGGGAGTGAGAGCGGAGAGATAACACCTGCCGGCGCGCGGACACCGCCGCGGACAACGCCGCCTGACATAGCCCGACTAAGAAATGCATTCGCATTAAAAAAAACGGCGCCTCTGCGAGAATGGAGGTCACCTGATGGCTCGTAGCATTCAGCCCATTCTCTCAGCCCTTCCCTCTACTCGACTCCCCGCCGTGCGACGAACGCACGAACTGCGCGGCGGCCGCGGGGGCAAAGGTTTCGTTCCTCTGTTCTTGTTGCATATTCTTCCGAGACTGCCGTAGCCTTTGTTGGCGCGCTTCTCAGTTTCCGTGATGCAACGGCGCGAATTACTTCTGTGAGTTGCTGTTTGCTTCAAGATACACGCTTCTACCGGCGTAAAAAACGACCCGAGCGGAGCGTGCAACCACAAGAACTCGTCCGTGTGTGACGGAAACGTGAGATTGCCCACGGCGGGGTGCGCAAACTGCAGCCACGAAACCACGTCCGTCTGGGTAAGTTGATTTCGATTCTATCGCTGTGCCGCTTAAAAGCATAACACTGTTCCTAAACGGCTATCACAATCAGCGTGGGGGGCTCCTACATAAATACACAGGAACGGAGACGTCGTTCTTCTCGGCAGCCTCTGCGACAAATTTTGTGTGTAATCCAGGTTCTAAATTGTAATGTCGACCTCACGTTCATGAGAATTTACGTCATCCTTTAGCTGCGGCTATTAGTTAAATTTCCGCTGCAAGCATTTCTGCGGCCGATCGCGCGTGTCGGCATTGTGTTGCTATAGATTACATTAATTAGAAGCCAATGTCGATCAAGCTAGCATTCGTGTTGGGCCCAATCTCGTAGTCAGGAGTGCCCCGTATGGCAGAGGCTTTTCCTTCTTGAAGTTGCCCCTCAGACTTGGAGGACAAAAGTGTTAATGAACCTTTCTGCGCATATTATAACCACCGCGCCGGCCCTCGTTGGCTATAACGGACGACTATTTTCACCCGTTATCAACGGGTTAACAGTAAATTTTTCGGCTGTTTTAGAAGGTCATATGCATTTTGTTTCCCACTGCAAGTCTCCCCTTAATTAACACACTATACTTTACAGTGAAGACCTTTAAAACTAAAATTATGTCACAATTCTGCTGCGTTTCTTGCTGTAGCAAACGAAGTATTTCAAAAAGGGTTTTTTGTAATTCCTAACCAGGTGACAAATACTTTAAAAATGATTGTCGATACGCATATTGCAGAACAGACACATTTGTCAACACTGAATTTAAAGGGAACATACATGCAACATACAAAGCGACCTTCATTGCTGTGACAACAAACACTATGTAAATTCAGGAAACAGACGGTGACACAACTTTCAGACATACATTAGTAGCACAAGTGGTCTACGAAAAGTTTTGATAACGGCCATTGTGGCCACGTCAGGGCTTTAAGTCTCCCTTCATTGAAGGGGGGGCCCTCATAGAGCGCGCGCACACACACACAGCAATGTAGTGATTTCTGATTACTTTTAATTTTGGTTGCATTAACTGTGGCATGTAAATAAAACTGTATTGAAGCATAAAAAGTGTCATATATTTCCACGTTTAGGCTCACTGCTGATATGAATGCATGTCGGTGCTTGTTTCTGGCGTATAACTGACTGATCAATTAATTCTGTTCGGTGTTGGAGCTCCATGAACTTACACCTGCCGCAAGCATGTAGTAGCGCCTAATTCGCGATAATGAGTCCAGAGGTGGCTTTAATGGGTTCTGGTCCGCGCACTGTGGTGCGATGTCCATTCATTCTGGCGCACGCCCGCTTATTCAAACTCTGCTTAATTCGAACAATTTTGTAGTCCCTTCGAGCTTGAATTAACGAGCTTTTACTGTACTCTGATTGTTCTTCGGGCATTTATATAATGTGCCGATCTAGTCAATCACTTTAAATTTGGCATTTTGGAAAGGCTTTCTCAAAAATAACCCGGGATGGTAGGTGTTACAGATATGCAACCTTGAAGGAAATGACCAAGCTGCAATGCAAACCACCAATTTACTTACTGCATCGAGAACCTGAGGCACCAGAATGCTATGCTTCATTTCTACGCCTACTTACCTAAAAAATGTAGGCAAAATGCATGCATCTTTGGTATTACACCAGACTGTTAATGCCCAATTGAACGAATAAAAATGGACAAATAATGTGAAGAGACCAAAGGGACCTTCAAACTAATTCATAAACATGTAGCTTAAAGCTTAGGTTCCTCGTGAAACAGTATGCTGTACCAAAGCCGAACAGGGCCGTGGCCCATCATGTGCAGTGTCTCGAGGAAATGCCTGCAGTAGTATGACGATACCTGTTATCCTGTTTTGCTTGCGCCACATCAACTCAACAATATTGATTAAATCATTATTAATAAAATTGGAGAGTTACTATTTCCCCCTCGCAAGGCACCACTGCCAAAAAAAAATCAACTCCAGCGCTTGTTGAATGGGTGCTGTTGTGCTGTCATTGACTAGCTGAGGGGGAGCCGAGCCCCTCCTTGAAAAATGGAGAGGTTGCTAGCACGACTTAAGCTAATTGCTTCATGGCACATTGCAATAGCCTAAGCATCAGAGTGACCACAATTGCTTACTAAGGGATGTTGAATCAGTCATTAGCATAATCAAACAAAAATGTCTTAGTAAAGTGACATTTGTGCCTTTATTACTTTCTGAAAAATGCAGGAATTGATCGACCTGGAAGCATCGCCATGTTGCAGCAAGCCAGCACATCTGGAGTGGTGGCACCAAATACAGAAGTGGAAGAGGTTCTGCATTTTCTGACAAGACCGCATGTGCATTTTCAGTCCGGCATTTTTTATTTTTTTGCAGTGAATTTAGGACACTTGCTGGCCACTCAAAAGGCCACCAACATGTGGAAATGCCATGTTTGTGTGTACAATATGCCACTCTAACTTTGCTTACCTCACACACTGCCAAAAGCATCACAGAGTATGCAGAAGAAAATGTGGAGGTCAGAATAATCTAATGCAACGCAGTAATGATGACGAATCCAATATTCAAGCCAGTGCTGCATATTTGAATGACGCTGATAAACGAGCTACAGTGCATGAGATGTTGATGAGACTTTGCAGGCGTCCTAAAGGCCATCGCAGGTGCGCTATAACATGGTCATTGATGGTGTCGTTCCGAAGGTAGATGATATGTTTAGTTCTGTCGCTTGTCCTTTCAACTGTGAGCTCATAAAAAATGACGGTCTTCGGAAAAAGCTCTACCAAAATGCACAAATGTTTGTGCCACCTACTAAAGTCATTCTTTGTGGAGGGGCAAAATCCAGTATTATATCATAAAGCTTCTTGATCTACAAATCCAGCTCAAATATCCCTGAAATGTTTTTTGGTGTAGTTATGACAGTTACAAGAGATGCTTTAGCTACTCGCTCATTGGCAGGATTGAAGTAGTTGTTCAGCCCTCTGGCTTGCTGTTACTGTCGCACCTTCCTTTAGTCCACGGTAGAGTATGCACACTACACATGCCATAGAAGGTAGCATCACAGCACAGGTGAAAAAGCTTAGTAACTACAAACCTCGAACAAAACCAAAAATTGTCTAAAGAGTCCGGGACAAACAGCGATCTATTGTTCACAACTTTATTTTTTTTATCAGTTACGAAAGAGATATAATATGATCCAATGCATGTTCTGCTGGAAGGCAGCTTGCCGAAAGGAATAGCTCTTTTTTTTGTGTGTTGCTATCAGGGAAAAGGTATGGCTCACAGTGATGCTAATTAACATGGCCATCACTAACCTTTAGTTTCATTGTGTAGTGATAGTGGTGGTGGTTGTGATATTGCAGCAGGCAGGGTTAGCCGGGGCTTATTTAACAGACAATGATTCCATCTGAGCATCTCATAAATTGTAGGGTCTGTCACCATATGTTAAATAGCCCCGTGTCTCGTAGGAAGGTAATCAAAGTTCATTTGCAAGCTCCTTGTCATTGCCACAGGCCCTTGAGGAAAAGTGACATCTTCAAACGTCTGGTGCCAATGACCACCGCTTTGCTGGCTGGGAACCATTGCTTTTCTTACCCTGTCAAACTGCGGTCAAAGCGAAATAAAATGTTCAGTGGCATTGATGTGACCGCAGGAGGCACAGAGTAGGGGAAGCACATTGCGCCGTCCTGAATGACCAAGCGTGCAGAGTCTGTTCTGATATGATACAACAGCGTCGCTTCTTCATGAGCAAGTCCGCAGATCGCACATGCTTGATGTGGAATCTTGTAGACCGCCCTGAAGTGTTCGCGGAGTACAATTATGTAGTTCTGATAAATCTTGGGAGCTCTTGCTTTTGGGACACATGTCCATACTTCACGTGGAAGAGCATCAGCCTTTTCATTGCCGAAATGGTTGTGTTCTTTTCATTCATCATTGGATGCTCATGTTGGAGAAGGCACTGTTTAGTGAGGACACACTGGTTTTATTTTACAATATATGCAGTCGTGCAGAGAGTACTTCCAAATGCATTGGAAAAACACTCCTCAGAGCGGCCGTCATCTCGTCTTCATACGACTGCTCTTTGAGACTTGTCAACATTCACCCTGCTTCCCCATTCCCGAATAAGTGTTCGCTTTCGCTGTGGCGTCGCACTTTCCCGGATGGGGTTGATAAAAATGACACAGCAAGCAAGCTCGTAAATCTTTCTCTTGCCCATCAAACAAAACAAAAAACGAAGCATGCTCAGAGTTGCACAGTTCACAGCGTTTCTTTGAATCCCATGGAATTGAAGCAATGTTTCCAAAAGTATGTGCTAAGCCACATTGTTGAGCAAGTACAGAAACATGGGCCAGCACGTCATTAGTGGCCTAATGAGAATGGAGGCAAGACATTTTCTGCTGAAGTTGACCGCCATTAATTTTTAATTTCAAAAGCATGCCACTCTTTGTTAGCAATATCATTCCAAATAATGGACGTAATGAACTTTGAAATGATGATGACACACCGAAAACAGGATATGCAAATACCAAAGTGCCACATTGTACTCCTTTTTTAAGATTGGCTCTTTGCGACGAGGAAAAATGTGACGTCATTGCAAGAGGCATCAATTCAATATGTTGAGATCAGATAGAATAATGTAGCAGGGCACGTCATTGAGCTGCCATGCTTCTGTTGGGTATGTCACATTGTCTAGTTTAATGACAAAGTTTTTCTGAACTGCAGTCAATTGGTTACAGTAAATGCCTTTGTAGGAGGTGTCAGGGGCTATGAGGCTGTTTTGTCATCTGAAGGCTTGCTCGTCCCCTGGCCCATGTTTACATATTGAAGCAGTAGTCTTAAAGAGCTCATTGTACAGAAATTTCACTGTTGGCATTGTTGGTTGTAGGAGACAAAATTTACATTGTCCATTAGCTAAAAATCGAGATAGATGCAAATGATAAAAATGTTCGGTTCGAGTGGTGATCGAACCCAGAATTTCTCCATGGCATGCAGGTGTACTACCACAGAGCCACGTCAGTGTTTGAAAAAAAAACCTATACGAGTATCTTGTGAACAGTTTTTGCACGAGAAAACCAGGGGCACGAAAGAAAACAAAGCATGAGACCAGTCCATAGTCTGCACTTGTCTTGTGTTCTCTTTCTTTCACGTCCCCGCTTTTTTCGCGCAAATGCTCATCACAATGGATTACCAATTCACCCAACGCTCTGTTCATCGAATGTCATGTAATGTAAGAAGTCTCTTTGACACGTTATATTGCGTGGCAGAAACGTGTAAAATCTCATTAGCTGTCGAGGCATTACCGAGCGAGGGGTTTAAAGGCCCAGTCATTACAAGGTAAGTCTCCCTTTCCGGAGCTGCACTGAGGTATGGGGGCAGAGCCACTTTTCTTTTAAATGCGAAGCATTTCTTAGCGAACTTCGGCGACTTTGAGCGTATCTATCTATCTATCTAGCTATCTAGCCGCCTACGACTTTGTGCTCCCCTGGCCGTATCGTTAATGCGATTTATACCAAATTTGGTATGGCACAACATGACTGTATGACGAACGTAAATGGCTGGTCATATCATGAAAATCATGACTAACTTGTCATGAAAAGTATGATTTGCATGCCACGCTCATGGCGCGCTCGCGGCCGTTTCGTTAGCTTGATATACACCAAATTTGGTATTGAGTGGCATGACTGTATGACGAACATAAATGACAAGTGGTAATATGAAAATCATGACTTCATGAGTGACATGACTTGCATTCCGCGTTCATAGCATGCTCGCGGCCGTTTCGTTAGCTTGATATACACCAAATTTGGTATTGAGTGACATTACTCTATGACGAACATAAATGACAAGTGGTAATATGGAAATCATGACTTGTCATGTTCGACATGACTTGCATGCCACGCTCATGGCGCGCTAGCGGCCGTTTCGTTAGCTTGATATACACCAAATTTGGTATTGAGTGACATGACTCTATGAGGAACATAAATGACAAGTCATAATATGGAAATCATAACTTGTCATGTGCGACATGACTTGCATGCCACGCTCATGGCGCGCTCGCGGCCGTTTCGTTAGCTTGAGATACACCAAATTTGGTATTGAGTGACATGACTGTATGACGAACATAAGTGGCAGGTGGTAACATGAAAATCTTGGCATGCATGTCAGCTGCAATGCCATTTACATGCCAGGCTCATGGTGCGCTTGCGTCCAGTTCACTAGCTTCACATACACCAAAATTGGTATATCGCGACGTGACTGTATGACGAACACAAATGACATGTCGTAACATGTAAAACATGTCATGCAAATTATGTAAAGCATGATTTGCTCCTTCCTGGTTGCTTCGGCATTACATCGATTCCCACAGTGCGTGGGATCTGCCGGCTTTTTTTCGTTTGTTTCCATCGTCATTCCAGATTTTTTTTTCTTTCTTTCTTTTTTCTTTTTCGCGCTGAGCAACTGAATGTTTTCTGCAGTCATTATCGTTTTTTTTCTCTTGTGGGTAGGGACAACACTGTGCGAAGCATGGATCCGACAGGCTGAGAGGGGCAAATTTGATCGCAGGTTTGATCACGACATAGGGTGTTGCTGCATGGTGACTTTAAATCGTGATTTGGCAAACATCCGAGCCAAACTCGATCTGTGTTGGCCCTGGTTGCGATCAAAAGTGTCCGTCCGACACTACTGTTATTGCATGGTGTGATAGCAAGCTTGACGGCACGCAGAAGTTCAAGCCACTGCTGTGAAAGCTGTGATGATGGTGGCAATGACACACAGTTTGTTGCTTTTGTTGCTGCAACATTGCTCGATTTATTGTTCATGTGCCTGCGACGCACGAATAAAGAATGGATACGGCATACAACCAGCCTGAGGGCCACCGTTCCAGTCTTTTATATAAAAAATCTAAACTACCAAGTACTGCATGATACTGGAACGTGCCAATGTGAGGTCATACACGTACCACGCTTAATTCAGGATACGGTCGACGTTGGATGCATTTTCGTTAAAGTACTAACTTCTTTAGCGGGCATTAACTAATACTCCACTCACCCAGCTTGCTCGTCAAGCACTTTAAGCTTAATTTCAGAGTTCATTACTGAACTCTGCTGATGTTTGGCCAGCGCTCAACCGAGTCCAGTTTCCATGACAGGTTCTTTTGGAGAACCACAAGAGGCTTATGTTCGAAATCTCGACAAATCTTTGGAAATATTACGTGCTCCTCCAACGACCTGCATATCCACCGTATAACAGCCGTCACCACGATCGCTCAAACTTCTTCGTGCCATTGAGCTTGCTTTCACATCGTGCAGTAATACCGGTGCCGCACGGAATCTCTTGATTATGATCAGGGCCAACACACATTGAGTTTTAACTTGGACGCTAGCCAAATGGCGATTAAAAGTGGCCATGCAGCTGCACCTCAGACTATGTCGTGATCAAACCTGCGATCAAATGTGTCGTGTCAGCCTCGTTGGGTCCATGCTCCGCATTGCGTTGTCCCAACGCCTCCTCTATTTACAATGTCAGTGCAAACGCTCACTCCTCAAAGGGAGCCGTCGTTCCGCTTTAGTTCAGGGAGTGGTCGTGATGCGACGCTGCATAGTGGGTAGGGCTGCTTGCGTCACACGTGCGTCCGAGCGCTTTCCCACGGAGATGCGATAGACGCGTTTTCCCTCTCGAATATTATGCGTCTGTCAGATTTCTTCCTTCGTGCTCCTTCTTTGTAGCTCGAAGCAATGCCGCCGCCGCCTCACAGCGCTCGTGTGGCACCTCTCATAATCTCTCAAAGGCAGCGCATCCAGTGCAGCGTCGCAGTAACGCGTCCCCATTGGTTGCCCGCATAGCGCCACGAACGGAGATGCGCTATCTCAAACCGCCGGGTCTCTTACAGAGGCAGCGTGACCGCCATCATTGTGACCACGAGGGATGCAAGACGCCGCCCCACGGATGTGTACACAACTCAACAAAAATTACTTTATATGATTTCCGTCGTGAGGCACCACATGATGGGCGCTCTCTTCCATGACCGCAAAGCACACACGAAGGCTAAGTGATGGGCGAGATTAGAAAAGGACAAGAAGAGAGGATGGTGGACGGCTGGAACGGGCGCATTTGGCTGGCATTGATAAAATAGAGGAGGCGTTGGTTGTCCCTACCCGTGCAAGAAAAAGAAGAAAAAAAAAGAATGATCACGACTGGAGGAAACATACAGCCGTTCAGCACGAAAAAGAAAAAAAGAAAAAAAAAGAGAAAAAACAAAAATGATGCCAGGAAACAAACAAAACCAGCAAAAAGAAAAGTGGCTCCGCCCCGTAACTCAGTGCATGTCCAGAAAGGGAGACCCTTACAGAGTGCTCAGACATATTTAATAATAATCACCAGCAATAGCATCTACAAAGTGAGCAGCTGCGTAGGTCAGCATGTTGGCATTATGGATACGTAGCGAGGGGTTTAAAGGCTCAACTATTACAAAGCGTTCGTTCACACATACTGGATAACCATCATCAGCAAAAGCAAAAACGTCCAGTTAAGTCAGCAGCTGTGTAGGTTCACGTGTTGCCTTACAGATGCATAGTGGGGACTTCTCTGATTTGCAAAAGAATTGTGGCTAGAAGGCATTCTGCAACTGTACTTGCAGTAGCGACTCTAGGACAGTTTGAAATGGCCAACGTTATGCGCACAGAAGTTCCTCTCCTTGAGGCACGGCCAAGGTGTCCACTGAGAAGTGTAGCCATGCTAGTGATTGAAGAGGCAATGTGAACGGGGCCTCATTACGGTATCTCGTTCTACTCTTGGAAACGAAGCTCAAGCGACCTCCATGTTTTTCAAAGGAGAATAATATTTCATACATCTCTCAGTGCATTTACGCAACATCTCATGTTGAGGCTAGGTAAATAAATTGTCTGCATAGCTAGCCACCCAAGAGGGAGAGAGAAAAAGATTAGTTTTATTTCAGCGCTGCTGCAGGATGTCTGAGAATTAGGGTGGTTTGGAAAGGTTGTGGCCTATGACTGAGTTCTGTTTCAAGTACGGTCAGTTTGTGTTGCAATGAGCTTGTAGCGCCCACTGTTACCGCAAGGCACAGACGCTTAGATCAATGAGCTCAGCAGGCGTATTGGCGCTGGCAGCCAAAGACGAGAAAAATAAAAGAAGCCGGCAGATCCCACGCACTGTGGGAATCGATGCAATGCGAAGCAGCCAGGAAGGAGCAAATCATGCTTTACATAATTTGCATGTCATGATTTACATGTTACGACCGTGTCATTTGTGTTCGTCATACAGTCACGTCGCGATATACCAATTTTGGTGTATGTCAAGCTAGCGAACTGGACGCAAGCGCACCATGAGCGTGGCATGTAAATGGCATTGTAGATGACATGCATGCCAAGATTTTCATGTTACCACCTGCCACTTATGTTCGTTATACAGTCATGTCACTCAATGTCAAACTTGGTGTATATCAAGCTATCGAAACGGCCGCGAGCGCGCCATGAGCGTGGAATGCAAGTCATGTCGCTCATGACATGTCATGATTTCCATATTACGGCTTGTCATTTATCTTCGTCATACAGTCACGTCGCGATATACCAAATTTAGTGTATATCAAGCTAACGAAAACGGCCGCGAGCACGCCATGAGCGTGGCCTGCAAGTTATGTCGCACATGACAAATCATGATTTCCATATTACCACTTGTCATTTATGTTCGTCATACAATCATTTCACTCAATACCAAATTTGGTGCATCTCAAGCTAACGAAACGGCCGCGAGCGCGCCATGAGCGTGGCAATGCAAGTCATGTCGCACATGACAAGTCATGATTACCATATTACCACTTGGTCATTTATGTTCGTCATGCAGTCATGTCATTCAATACCAAATTTGGTGTATATCAAGCTAACGAAACGGCCGCGAGCGCGCCATGAGCGTGGCATGTAAATCACACTTTTCATGACAAGTTAGTCATGATTTTCATGATATGACCAGCCATTTATGCTCGTCATACAGTCATGTCACTCAATACCAAATTTGGTGTATATCAAGCTAACGAAACCGCCGCGAGCGCGCCATGAGCGTGGCATGCAAGTCATGTCGCACATGACAAATCATGATTTCCATATTACCACTTGTCATTTATGTTCGTCATACAATCATTTCACTCAATACCAAATTTGGTGTATATCAAGCTAACCAAACGGCCGCGAGCGCGCCATGAACATGAGAAGTAAATCATTATTTTGATGACAAGTTATTCATGATTTTCATGATATGACCAGCTATTTATGTTCGTCATACAGTCATGTTATGTCATAAAAAATTTGGTACAAATCCCATTAACGAATACGGCCAGGAGAGCACAAAGTCGTAGGCAGCTAGATAGATAGATAGATAGATAGATGGATAGATAGATAGATAGATAGATAGATAGATAGATAGATAGATAGATAGATAGATAGATAGATAGATAGATAGATACGCTCAAACTCGCCGAAGTTCGCTAAGAAATGCTTCGCATTTAAAAGGAAGCTCGTGTTCGAGGCGCGAGCTCGGCATGAGCAGTTACATTCAAGCAGTCGGCATCGCTGGTTGTGTTCTAACCGTGCGCTCTACTGCGACCCCGATGTTTCTGACTAGCTCAAGGGCCGTTGTAAGGCAGGCAGGCAGGCAGGCAGGATGGCAGGCAGGCAAAGAAGTTTATTAGTATCCGGAGGCGGTGCTCGACACCCCCCTTAGGGGTTGACACCGGTGGGCCGCTCCCACGACGGGACAGGGAGGTTAAACTCCACGGCCATGTCGCGGGCCCTCTGCATGGCCCTAAGCTGGTCTCCTTTGTCGTGGCTTGTGAGGAGATCCGCCTCCATAGAGGGAGACTCGCTGCTCTCGCACAACGCAGGACATTGCCACAGCATGTGTTGTAGAGTACATTTGGGGTGACCACAGCGCGGGCACCCCGGATCTATGCCATCCATGTATTTCGAAGCTCCAATATAATATTTCAGCCATATTTTTCTCGTTTAATCAGCCACTTTTCATGGGTGTGGGTTTTTTTGATAGTGCTTTAAGCATTGGTAAAGATGCCGGTTGACAAAATAATGAAACCAACAGACAGTGAAGCCAAGGAACGTATTGGTATTGGGCATTTAATACCCTATAAAGTGGACGGGAAAGTGACCACTGCCATAGCTCAATTGGCTGAGCATCAGACGTGTTACTTGAAGGTTGTAGGTTCGATGTTTACTGATGGCAAAGTTGCTTTTTTGTCCTCTTTAATTCCTTTCCATTTAGGTTATAATTACTAAGCTACAGTGAGGAGTAATCAATGTTCCAATTAATTTAATAAATAATTATTATTTAATAATAATTACATAATTTTTCTTCGTTTATTACTTAAAATGTTATTTAGATAGGATAGCATAACGTCCAATAGCCAAAATTCAAATTTCCGGCTCAGAGCTTGAATAAATTCCCTATCTCTGCACGATGAAAGAAGACGCTGCCTCAGCGAAATGCGCGAGCAGCACGACCGCTTCTGTAATTTCTTCGTTCAGACGCGACCTCGCTTTATTGTGTGTACCATGTTGACAGCACAAGTAGGGCAGATGCTAAATACGGGCTCTTGATGAATAACAACGCTTTATCTTTACCGGATGCTTGCTGATTGACCTACATAATTTATGATTCCAATTGGAATCACTGGGACTGAAAGGGTTAAAAGACTACAAATAATGTACTTTCTTTGGCTGTGTTGTCTGTTGGTTCATTAGGTTTTTCATTAATTGGCGTCTAACAAAAAAAAACGAGCCCTTTATCCATTCTCCTTCTTTCGTTCATTAATAGCGAGGGTCTTGTTATTGCAGACCTGATTACATTAGGTGGTTTGTGAAGTTTTATTGGTCAGCTGCCAGTTTAAAAAAAAAATCACGTGCTGCATGACGCCTTTGAAGGCAGGAAGTTTGGGCGTGTTGGTAGTTCATTGTACTTCAGATACCATAGCGCAATAAACGAACACGATACAAGGCGAAGACGGGACTAGCGCTTACTTTTGACCAAGGTTTTATTGCAGATTCTGAGCATATATAAACACGCATCTGAAAGTGCATGAGGAAACAAGTCGCAGAAAGAAAGAAGGTAAATGTGCACGTGTCGTCTAAGCCAAACTATCAAGCTCTTAGATAAAAAAAACAACACATGGCATGCTGACACATTCCTGCTCTGGCTATCTCGGATGCTTCTACAGTCTTTTTTTATCTTGTCAGATTGAAAAGAGAATGACACTGGGGTTTTGCGTCACGTTTTTCAGAATGGGAAGCGAGTTGTCTACCTATGGACAGTATTCCTGACTATTGTTGTGCTCGAGCAGACGCACGTTCAGGCATCATCGTCCGGCCTACATAATATTATGCCTTCCACATGAAAGTAGAATTTGGTAAACATCTCTTCTTGTGCACAGGACGCAAAGATTTGTATGGTTGAACCTTAGTTGAAAGTTAGCACTAGTAGCTGTGGTATCTGAAGTACATGACGCCAGCTGACAAAAAAAGAGTTACACTCTCACCGCCGTGATTTCAAGCGGAACTCGCTAACAGTCCTAGGATTACACATAGAAATACCCAATAAAGTGTAGAAGAAAGCGACTGCCACCGTAGCCCTATTGGTAGAGCGTCCGATGTGCTACCTGAAGGTTATAGGTTCAGTCCCTACTAGCAGCAAAGTTGCTTTTTAGATGCGAAGCATCTTATGCTCGGGGCTCTGTCCGTCCCTCCCCCGTCCCGCGTCCCCCCGTCCCGCGTCCCGCGTCCGGCCACTTTCATGAAGTAGGGAAGCACCCAATAGGTGAACCAGAACACTGTAGTAATATGAAGGCCGTCAACCCTATCACAGTCATGAGAGTCATGGCCGAGATCACAGAGAGGCTGCTTATCAATGGCTAGGCAGGTGGTGTCTGTCTTCCAGGTTGACCCCATTCCTTGATCTTGCTTGCATGTGTTTGGAGGGGCCTTAGTCCGTCCCACACCACCACAGCGCATGCACGTCCCCTCCCCCCTCTCTCTCCTACGCTCACCCCCCTTTCTCTCCTCTAGGAATCCTCTACTCTACGGAGCGGCCCCCCGCGTCCCACAGCGCATGCGCGTCCCCTCCCCCTATCCTCTGCTACGCTCACCCCCTTTCTCTACTCTAGGAATCATCCACTCAACGGAGCGGCTCCGGCGTCCCACAGCGCATGCGCGTCCTCTCCCCCCTCTCTCCTCTAGGTATCCTCTACTCTACAGAGCGGCTCCCGCGTCGCACACCCCCCACAGTGCATGCACGTCTCCTCTCCTACGGTCCTCCCGTTCTCTCCTCTAGGAATCGTCTACGGAGCGGCGCGCACGACAGGTGGTGTGACAGCTGCATACTCCGCTGGGGGGTGCCACGGTATACGTCGGTATAAAAATGGCGGAGCGCGCGCGCCTAATTCTCTCCTGTGCATTGCCGCGATGAGCGCCCGGACGGCTACCGTGAAATGAGAGCGGCGACGTTCCTCCCGCTCAAGCTAATTATCTCCCCGCTGCTTCGCAGCCACACATGGTTCCCTTTAGCGGGAAATGGGGAGTTTTTTTTGTTCACTTTAGTTCCTTTCCTATTTATGTCATAACTGCTACCCTATACAGTTGAGAGCCTACAAAGAATGGCCCCTTTGCCTTCCATGGCTTCAGTGTCTGATGCTTTCATTGGGTTGTCTAATAAAGAAACAAGCCCTTGACCCACTGCCAGTTTTTTGTTGACAATCGACACTCCAAGATCATGCAGGGTGTATGGAACATTGTGCACATATGTCAAGCCTTTTTTTCCAGCTCTTATTGCAGGGCGTTCTGTGTGGGTAAACAGTCTATTTAGTTTTGGCATACCGTGAATCCCGAGCAAGTGCCTCCCTTCTTTTATTGGTAGACTGGAAATATGCACCAATGACCTGCCATATTCACTGTTTTTATTTGCCCGTTGACGGCGAATGGGCCTGGGTCATTTAATGAGTGCGTATTCAATAAAGCATTTCATTAGGATATTTTGTGTGTGCATTCTTTATTCTTAGCTGCTCTTCCGCCACCACCTTGAATTTTGATCTGTGACCGAGCAAGGGGCTCCCCTCCAAATCTTGTCAGATTATCTTTCACCGTAGGGGGGACGCTTGCTCGTGATTCTACAGTAAATGCGTATAGTGGCGTTGCTTGTTGTCGAGTGCAGTGGAGCTGCTAAAGTCTTTTTTTGTTCTTCAAGTTTGCCAAATTTTTTTAAAAAAGGTACAGCATTCACATGTGGATCTATGCAAATGAGGATGACGTGCACGTGTTGTGTTGCAGTTGCCTGTTAATGCCACAGTTTCAGCGGTTATTTTGGGCTGGTGTTCGGGCCTTGGTTCGTAGACATTAGTTCCATTCTTTTTGTTAGTCATCGTGTGGTGTGTAGTGAGCCCTGTGCCTGGTAATGGCATATGTTGTACCTAGTCGGTCATGTTGGGCGAGTTTCAAATATATACTTTTTGGTTAGTATTCCTGGGTCTACTTATTTGTGGCTCCATGTTCTGACGCATTGACAATACGTCGTTGTTGCGCGCATTTTGCACGTTGGAGGGGGGGGGGGTGTTATTTGAAGCATGTTGTTTAAAGGAAATCCAACATCTTAACATCCTCTCCGCTTGCAGAGATCGTTTTTCCCTATTTATTTGGGATTCTGTGTATACTAGGAGGGAACAAAGAACATATAGACCTACTGTTTCCCTCGCAAGCATAGCACTGCAAGGAAATAAAAAGGTAGTAGGCACTAGTGACAAAAAGCTGGGGAAGTTAAAAGTCTGTTTTTTTTATTTTCGTTCTAAGGGGACAAGCATTATTGAAAGGAAATTAATGGGAAAAACACGATGCAGGTGTAATTGTAACACGATTCTTCTCTTAATTTACAATGTGATGCAGTAAAACGTTTGCTGCTGCCCCCAGTAACCGCCGTAGTTCACTTAGCTGAGCATTCTTTCAAAAATCCACATTCCGATACGAGACTAGGAGCACTGCGACGACTATTCAGAACATACACCTTTTGAATCGCCAATAAAAGCTTAACTGTTAACAATTTTCCTTACTTTGTTATCCTCGTAACATGAGTGCAGCAGGGATAGCTCCACAGGTGTGACTCGTCTTGTTAGCAGCTGATATGTTGATCTCAATTATTTTCTTGTTACTTGTTCTTGATTTAGTCAGAGTGCTGCATTCCATTTTCTAAATGCCCACTGCTGTTTCAATGCAGTGTTCTGGCTTTCACGTTTCTACCAAGTGTGCTTGTGCTCAAAATTTATTTTTTGCTTGTTTTATTACAGCAGGAAACACGTGCCGCAAAGGATGTGAGACATGCAGGAAAGGAAACTGGGACAGTCATGGGGCGCTTTCTTGATCATCCCAATCTCGATTCTTTCCTCACATATACTCTGGCACAGTTTGCTGCAGATTTCTGTAACTGTTGTATTGCTGAACAGCTGTGCTGTATGTATTCTATTTTTGAAATGGATTTTATGTTATGCAATAAAAAAGATACACAAAAGCTACTCAGACCCAATTCTCATTTTCTTTGACTATGATTTGAATACACTGGTTACATAGGCCTTTGAGGAGCCACTGACAATTATTTAGCGGCCGGCAGACAGCGAACTGCCTGTGCTCTTCCAGGTTGTTAAATCGTTTCTTTATAATATTGTAGTGCATACAGACTGAGACACAAGGAAGGCAGATGAACACACACACTGTGTTACATTCAGTGTTCATGTGCCTTGCTTGTCTTGTCTAGATGCGCTACAACATTACTCAAAGACTTTATAACATATTGAGATTAAAAACAGCACGAGAAGAAGAAGACAAAAAAGGGGACACACACACTGCCACGCTTGAGTGCTGTCGTGCTTTCAAAGCTTAGATTGCATCCACAACCTCCGGTCATTTAGGATTACACTGCAGAGTGTGTGGATACATTCCACGCTTTGAAAGCATGACAGTGCTTAGCCGCCCCTGCAACAAAATTAGCGGAATAATAGTCGCAGCTGCAAACTAAGAAAAGCAGGATGATACATCCGTAAGCATGGTATCGCTGCTGCTGACCAAAAAAAAAACATGGTTTCTTGATATGTGTAGTTAGATGAGGTAGCAGTTGTAACGAGTGGATGAGAAGTGCACATGGCTGTCGAACATTTCTTTATTTTCTTGTGTACGTTAAATATGTTATGCTCTGCTGGGAATGAAGTCAGCTGTGAGTCAGCGCTCCTGTGTGTGCCCTCAGTCCTTTTCTTCTCGCACTGTTTTTCATTTCGATATACATCAAAACCAACTAGCCCATTAACAAGCATTAAGAAACTAGATAACGACAAGCCCACATTCCAACACTAGTTCAGCGACGTAAATGCAACGATTTCTCCTTTTACTTGGAAGGTCACATATGTTTTGAAGGTGACATTAAGTCATGACATTCAGTAAATTTGATTAAATCAACAGCTTATTTGAAGATCACTCAAAGGAAACGATTGCAGAGATGCTTTGAGGAGTGAATTAGGTGTGTTGCTGCTGCAACAGAACACCTTGAAGGTGAACATTGAGCAATAATGTATGTGGAAAGTATTTTATGACTATTTCATTAATCAGCTCGTGCACGTTGTTGCAATACATCCTTTGACTCAAGTAGTAAATCTGTTGTTTCATCGAGTATAAAACAATTGGTGGTTTGCACTTCATTGCATCAACCTACTTCATTCATTGCCTGTGTTCGTTCTGTCCCCGTGTGCCTTATTACATTGAAAGGATGGAACACGATGTAAAAGAATTTTCGCAATGGGGCTATTACATACGTGTTCTCTCTTAACACCCTTTCAGAAGACTTATCACACAAACATAGCACTGCACAGTTTGCTCTAATGATTACGATACTTAGTGAAGCTCCATACAGATGCTGCATCTCATTATTCGGCTGAATCTGCAGCACTAATTTCCACTTAATAGCACTAAATACTGGCTTAGATATTCAACAAAATGGTGCAAAAAATGACAAGTAGTGGTAGAAGACGAAGCAGCCTGATGCCAGACCTTTTTAGTCAAGGGAAGGGCTCAGAAAACATAAAAGAGAGAGAAGGATAAAAGAAAGGCTAGGGAAATTAACCAAGGCCGAGCCCAGGTGATCACACTACACTGGGAAAGGAGAAAAAACAGTTTAAGAAGAGAAAGTCCACTGTTGTAGGCATAGGTCGGCAAAAAAATTCGAACTCACTCAGACTCACTCAAGAAATATATTTTGCTCTGAGGACTCACTCGGATTGACTCACCAAAATTTTCCTCAACCGAGCTCACCTCAGACTCACTGAACTTTTACTCGGCCAGACTAATTCGAACTCAAATTCACGGAGGTATTACTCAGCCGGACTCATTCAGGCTTACGGCTTCACCTGAGTCTGAGTGAGTCGACTCATGAGTTCGTTAGCGTAAAATTAGCTTTTGCAATCTTGGTGTCAATGCTGTTTAACGCCAATACCTTACGTAATCGGTGCTCTTGTACCTTCAAATATGAGTTATCAGTGTTTTCAACCCAGTAAGGTCAATTCCATGAAATACTCGTGTAGCACGAAATATCTTTATCAAGAACTTCCCCTGAAAGAGTTTATGGGTGCAGGTCATCGCACCCCCGTCTCCTAACTCACACGTTGGATAAAAAAATATCAGGTAGCACATTATTGAAATATCTTTGAAAAGATCTGAGTGGAAAATTAAGCGGATATAACGATGATAGTAAAGCTGAAGAGGAGTAGATAGGACCATAGGTCGCCAATTAATGTTAGTACTCACTCAGACTCACTCACGAAATATATTTCGCTCTTAGGGCTCACTCGAACTCAGACTCACCAATATTTACATCAACCGGACTCACTTGGACTCAAAGTCATGAAAATTTTCCTCAACCGGACTCACCCGGACTCACTTAGACTCGGGCTCACGGACCAATCTGAGTCTCAGTGAGTGTGAGTGAGTTGACTCGTGAGTGAGTTTGCCGACCTATGGTTGTAGGTGCCGACATAGCAACAGTATTCTGCTTTACGTTTCGGGCAGTCAATCAGTCTCATAGCCTTGAAAAATTTCAGCATCAATTTTGTTGCTTATCGCAACTTTGATGCACTCTCCCATGGTCTAAGCATCTTGTCAACCATATAAGCATTTCCGTTGAGGTGAGCTAAAGTTGCATGTACCTAGTTCAAGCCACTCATCTCCCAAAGATGGGCACTAACACAGGAGATGCTCGATAGCCTCCTCCACAGAGCAGTCCTTGCATTAGATGGTATCGGCCATATTAAGCTTGAATGAATATGCACTGGTGAATGCTACACAAAGGCATAGATAACATAGCAACGTTTCTTCACCCCTGTAAAGACTAGGTAGCAGCTGCAGTTACAGCAGTGGGTCGAATTAATGCAGCGGAACGTGAGCTGAAGGGTGTGCCACTTCTGGAATGTCTTTCTGTGTGCCACCTTGCATAAGCTTTGGGCTGCATTAATTCAAACAAGTTTTTTTCCTTCACGTACTTCCCTGGCAGCTTTATTGGCAAGGTAGTTGCCAAAGATACCGCAATTACTTAGCGGCCACTGAAACAAGACGTCGTGTTGTTTTTCTATCATATAGCGGTGCGTTTCTTGTGTCGGACGCAAGTTATTTGTACAATCCGTGACGAAGAGCTGACCACAGACTGTGCAAGCCACTTTTCATTCATCGAACACAGCCAATCAATTAGCCGCTTCTTGACTGAAGTTTTTTTTGATGTCACCTCCAAGGGCAACAAGCTCTGAACTGGTCAACATTGTAATGTGGGAAAGTAATATCTGAGGTTAACATGTTGCTATGGAATGACCACTGTGCCAGTGAAGCTGGTACGAGTCGAAGAGCCATTTGTGTGGACATTAATTCGGTAAACAGCAAAGGTATACCAGCAGTTTAGAGCTGCTTGCTTCAAAGCCAGAGTAGAAAGGTCAATCTTCCTTAATCCTGGGACGGAAAGGTGCATTTCGGGTTGACGTAAGCATAACAAGACTGATGGTGAACTTGTCAATTGTATGAAGCCCAATGGCGTTAAGGCATGATGAGTTTCGACTACTTTGGAGAATGATGCCTGTGGTCGTTGGTCTGGCATGCAGATAAGATTGCTTGATTTCATTCATAAAATGTGGCGAATATGTGCCGTCAGCATGTTGGTTGAGATGTATGTTGTAATATGATGGTCTACGAGCCAATATAACTGTTCCAGCTGTTGAGGTGCACCGCAGAAGGCCGAGGCAAACGTTTAGTGCCTGTGCTAGCTTGCACACTCTGAAGTGCTTGGAGATTATATTTGAAAGTTTTTGGAGAGCATTACAAAACAAGAGGCCTGCAATGTTTCCTTATATGCATAATTTGGTTGCTCTACAGTTTTGACAAGATTGGAAGCTGGCAGAGTGTCGACAGTGGGCTCGGGGCCTGCAAGCTTGTGAAGTTGTGCCTCGCCAACCTTGCGAGGGAAAGCCGTGCTCTGTATAGAAAGGTTCTAAAAAACACTTGAGGCCTCTCTATTCAATCTGCTCGGTAGAGCTGTGCGCCGCCACGCCGCGCCGCCGCCGCCGCCTGTTTTTGCTCACGCCGGTCGCGCCGCCGCTGAAGTTTCCAGAGTGACCACGCCGCCGCCGCGCAATAATTGCGGCGCGCCGCCGGTAGTCTTTCGTTTTAAGCCGAACAGGGAATCGGGGAATAAAATACATCACTTCACTGAAGAGAAAGAGAGAGAGGAGATGAAGAGGAAGGCCGGAAGGTTAACCAGTTATTAGCATCCGATGTTTTTCTCGATGTGTTGGTGTAATGGACTCTCCATTTCGCCACCGCTGATTGGAGGGAGCTCGGCAAATAAGCGCGCCCTCACTTTAAGATTCCTCTTCAACGTCATTATGACATCCCGACGCTTTCACACCTCTCGACTGAGATTAGAGGAACGGAATGCGTTTCACCCATAGAGGAAAAAGAAATAGGAGATCGCGCGCGCCTAGCATCTATAAGTCAACCTCCTCTGAAGCCACTACCACTTCGGGCTCGTGTCACCATTCCCATCATGCTCTTGTTTGTTTTCCTGTTTCTTCGCGAGCTCGTGTAAAAAGAAAAAAAAGAAAATTCACGAGCGAGCGCGCCTCGCGTCCACAAACCAACCTCCTGCGACGCCACTCCCCCCCTCGTGCTGCTAGCTCTGGTCAGTTCCCAGCGGGCTCCAGTTTCATTTGTTCTGGATGGGGAGTTATTCTCGATGTGTCCCCCCTAGTGGACTGTCCATTTCGGCCACAGCTGATTGAATGGAGTTCAATGACCAGTGCGCCCCCCTTTTTCCGGATCTTCTTCCGCAACGTCATTTTGATGTCACGAAGCTTTGACAACTCTCGGCACTCATGAGAGGGACGGAAGGCGCTTCGACGCAACGGACGCAACGCCCAGACACCCGCTTTTGGGTGTACATCTCGGAGGCTGTGCCTTTCCTCTCTCTCGTTTTCCTTCCTTCCTGATTGCGTAAGCCATCGAATTAGCTTTAATGCGGCCGTCCGTCTAAAGCACCTGTGAAGGTCCGTACGCATTGCCTGCATCGTTCTCAAACATCTGGACACATTCATATGCAAGTTCAGATTTGACAACTTCCTGTTTCTGTAAATTTCGTCCACTTTCTTCTTACGCTGGGAATGTGCTGGCGGGTTCGGTGCATCGACGTGGTCGAGGGCAAACATTAGGGGCGTGTGAATATTCGACAATATTGAATAGCGAATCGAATAACGTTGTATTCGATTCGGTACTCGAATCGAACAGCGCATATTCGAAATACCGAATATTTTTTTGACAGTTTTCGAATAATCAGCAACAACGAAAAATGCTGAATAGAACGAGACGTCGAAACAGGTAGAGTTTACTTTTCTTGTTTTTATCATGGAATTATCCAGCTGCATGCAGCCCTTGTACTTAGAGGGGCCCTGCAACACTTTTTGAGCATGGTCAGAAGACGCTGCCGATCGGTAGTCGGGGCTGCCGACAACACGCGAGCCTAGTATTACAGAGCAGCACGCGGCATGGAATTCACAATAAATTCTCAAAGTCAGCCAAATATTGCTTTCTATTCTCTCGACAAATGAAGCCACAAGCTCAAAAATCACTCGTCACAGCCATTGTATCAGCCATTGGCTGATTTGAGCATGGCGCGCTCGGTCGTTACTGGCACCGCCGCGGGAGGCCGCGACTTGTCTACGCGTGCGCGCGCGATCGCACGCAAAAGCCGCGTATTTGAAGAACAAAAAAGAGAAAAAGTGCTCAAGGTCATGAGGCGCGCGTGACGTATTTTCTTTTCCCGTGCTAGAGTGTACTAGAACAGGGGAGAGTGCTCGGAACGGCCGCATCACCAATGTACAGAAAGTGAAGCCCTAAGAGGGTCAATCCGCTTGCGGCGCTGCGATCGGTAGTCTGCAATGTGTCGTCGTTTTAAGAGTTGCGCGCGGCTCCACCAAAGTGGTGCAGAGGTAGAATACCCGCTTCCCACTCGAAAGGCCCGGGTTCGAATCACAGCTGTAGATGTTGAGATTTTTTTCTTTAGTGTAACTTCTTATAGCTGTATTGTTTTCCCTTGTTTCTTAAATCTCGCTTCAATTGGTACGCATTGACACTTGAAATGTGAAGTAAAATACAATAAATTTGACAGTCAACGTAATTATTTGCAGCGCCGCCGCACGGCATTCAACAAAGACGTAAAGTATGGCTCTGAGATCTTTGCTAATACGAGAAGTCCCGGAGGTCATACTTTACGCATTTGTTGAATGCCGTGCGGCGGCGCTGCAAATAATTACGCTCACCGTCAAATATCTTGTATTTTACTTGACATTTCAGTTACTTTCTGTGTCAATACATAACAATTGCAGTTAGTTTTAAGAAACAAGACAAAACAATACAGCTATAAGAAGTTACGTAAAAAAATGAAAACTAAACATCTACAGCTGCGATTCGAACCGGGGTCTTTCGAGTGGGAAGCGGACATTCTACCTCGGCACCACTTTGGTGGAGCCGCGCGCAAGTCTTCAATCGACGACACATTGCAGACTACCGATCGCAGCGCCGCAGCGGATTGACCCTGTTAGGGCTTCACTTTTTGAAGCTCGTTCCGGGCACTCCGCTGTTCTAGTACACTCTAGCCGTGCCATCCCTCCCTGCTTATGGTGCATTCAGACGACGGACGGAATCCGGATTTGTCGTGGAGGCGGACGGCTAATCCGCGGATGATCCGTCTACAGGCGCATCCACACGACGGACGGTGCCCCAGGAGAAAACAGCCGGATTACTCTCGACCGCAGCCTCTCCGCTGACTTGCAGCCGCTGCCAGCAGACCGGTTTGAGAGTATTCAACATGGCGGCCTACAGAACGCGAAGCGCGCCGTGCTTTTAGAGTGCTTTGACAAGCATCGAGGATTGTCGAGGGCTGTGATTTGTTTCGGTGAAAACGGTGTTGTTGGCGGAATGGCTGGATTGGAAGAAAAACCTGCTTTACTAGAGCTGCTGAAGACTGACATCGCTGCGTTCGCGCGTGGTGCACCGCGTACGAAGGGAGGATACAGTGATCGCCGATATCGGCAGTTTTTGTTCTTTTGCGGATAACAGGTACCGACAGTGCACATTGCAATGCTGCACATTATGTTTCCTTCTCTTGGCTCGCATCTTTACCGTATAATCAGTGCTCAAACACGGGCAGTGTGCTGAGACTACCGCTATCGGCGACACTGCGTCTTTGCCTGCCGCAGAATTCTGCGTGTGCAATGATTAAAGTGACAACTTACCTACCCTCCGACCCGCCAATCAACGTGCATTGAAAGTGAGATATCTCAAAGGTGTTCGCCTTGCAATACGGCCCCAAAAATAACCAGAACTAATCGCCATCCGAGCTAAAATAAACTGCGAGGACAGCCGTACGGCTCGAGCAGAAGAAACGTGTACTGGTTGCCAGCCTGTTTGCCCGCTAAAGCTACGGCGCTCCGCCGCCAGAATCCCGATGTCAAAAACAAGTTGGGCTCATCCGTCCGCGAGCCACGAGGACGAGGCGTGGAGCAGAAGAATCGCTGATGTGAGGTCACGTGACGCGCCGTCCGCGACTCCACATCCGGATTCGGTCCGTCGTTTGAATGCACCATTAGCTTCCAGCGCTTTCGTAGGGACGAGAGAAGAGAGAGTGCAATTGCAGCGTGCGAAAAATGTTTGCTACTCCGCTCGTACTGGACGGATTCTGAAAATTTTTGTGGTGGTGAATTCGTGAGGCAAAAAGCTCCTTTAGTCAATCCATTCCATGGCTACTTGGAAAAGTGTTGCAGGGCCCCTTCAAGGGACTATCGACGCCATATTCATCACAGGATGGACACGTTTTGCTTAAAACTCCAGTGTCTCCGAAGCAACAGTGTCAGCAATCAACTATCTTTACTATGAAATTCATGATGTTGTTAACTCATGAAGATTGCTTAATATTTAACTATCAGTTTTATTTGAAAGCTGTTGACAGAGTGCCCCCTTGATTACTGTAGTCATTGCTATATTTCAGCGTGCAGTCACAAAATATTTCGAAGGCTCTATTTACTGTTCAGTTTACATGAAGCATGTTTTGGCGGTTAAAAGTAATCATAATGCTCCTTTGTAAAAGACTGTGACTATTTCTTTCAATGAAATGTTGTGGAATTCGTGGGATGTTTTGAAAATTCTCACCTTACCAGTATAGGTCTGCTTTGAAAAGTGTTGCCTTACTATTTAAAAACTATTGGAATAGTATTCGATTCAGATTCGTATTCGATTCGGTGTTACCACTATTCGATTCGTATTCGATTCGGTTCTAAAATTCACTATTCGCACAACCCTAGCTAACATCACGGCCCACCGCTTTTTCGAGTAACTGAATGCACTCGGCCGCAATGGAATGTGGACATCTTTTGTAGATGGACACAACGAGAATAGCTACCCAGAAGTTGTGGTATCTTTCTCTCCAGAAGTCTCAAGAGTATTGCCTGACCTCAACGCTGCGGCGTCCTACAGCCTTAAAGGACGACGACCCAACTCGCTGGATAGCATATTCGTGGTTTCTTGGGCACATTGTGTATAGATAAATAAAATAGATAAGTAATATATATCGGCGGTTTAATGCACTTTTTAAATGCGAATGCATTTCTTAGTCGGGCTATGTCCGGCGGCGTTGTCCCGCGTTGTCCGGCTTTGTCCGCGGAGGAGGAGGATAGGTTGAGGAGGTGTTCGCGCGCCGGCAGGTGTTATCTCTCCGATCTCACTCCCTATCCCATAGGCAACAGCTGCGGGCGCGCGCGCTTATCCTCGCCCCTAGCAAACGGAGCATGTGGTGCGAGAGAGTGTAGGAGAGGGTAGGTGCAGTGCTTCGCCGCTCCTTCTCTCGCCATTCGCTCTCTCTCCTCCCTGCGCCCCACTCTCCCGTCCGCTCGCGCCTCACTCTCGACCGTTCGCTGGCTGGGCGCCTCTCAAGGCGATGAAGTCGGTGTCGGCGCATTCGCACTTCCTCACGATTCCCTTCGGGGAGGTGGGGACATTTTTTCCTTACGTTTTTTTTACTCGAATAAGTCTATAAATAAATAGAGAAGCAAAGGCTTTGAAAAACATACAATAACCGATAGCCGCGCTAGTTGGTTGGTGTTCCTGTTGGATTGACACGACGTTAAGACACAAGATGGAAGTCAAGAGAAGGACCAGTTATCTCTCACGTAGACCCTCACGCGCAAATGACTGATAGATATCGCCTCTTGCCCGGGATTGGAATACGCACGTAAGTATTTTACGTGCGGAGCACTTTAGGGGCCCGGACTGCCGTATGCTGTCATCGCATACTGCCATTGTATACTGTCGTTGCTTGACGCCGATTGCTCCTCAACAAGAAAGGAATCCTTGTCCGTCTTTCACTCGACGAAGGACTATGAAGGGACGCTGAAGTAGGGGGGGGCTGCTTGGCTCGATCCGCACCTGTGAACTTTGACTATAAGGGCACAGTCGCGAGCGCTGGCGCGTGCGCTACCTCGGCAGGCATCAGCAAACGGCTTGTTTACCCTTCTACGCACTATCATCTCATGGCTTCGTGCTCCGACCACTGATACGACAAACCGCATGAAAACCGTTTCTGTCCCTGAAGTGGCCGTATTGCCATACACCAGCGTTTGGCAGTTCCGCGATATCGGATGAAAAAGTGTTAGCTGGTAGCCTTAGTTCGTTATAACATTACGACATGTTGCTATCGCGTTCACTTTTTCGCCCTTTAGGGGCACGTTATTTTTTTCAAAATTTAAGGAAGAAACTTCTATACCCACCAACTTTTGAATCTTGAATCTGCCCCCCCCCCCCCCCCCCTTCGCGCCGCGCCGCCGCCGATCCGATGAACCCCGCGCCGTTGACGCGCCGCCGCCGGAGGTGGAAACACCGGCGCGCCGCCGGCGGCGATATTGGGTCCGGCGCACAGGTCTACTGCTCAGTAATGTGTCTATTGCAATGCCAGTAATGTTGCATGACAGTTGGTATTTCAGCAAGAGGGCACGTAAGGCTACGGAAGGTATCAACTGAGATGCGTCGTAGAGCTCAAGCTTCATGAACCTTCCAGGTGTGAAGCAAGTGCACGTTTAATTTTGGATTTTGTTCTGTCGATTGTTATTTATATTTAACAGCACCCATTAAATATGAGAATGTTTCAACCTTTTTTTTTTTATTTCGAGAGTTTGCCCAACGGCATACATAGTTAAATATACAGATAGAGGCTGGTTTCCGCTATGTACATCAACAGTGCTCTATGGTAGGGCCCATAGAGCCACAAATCATAATCTGGTGGTCTCGTCAGATGGAGGCCCACTGTTGTCAGGTAGTTCAACCTTTGCATTATTGTATAATTGTTAACATTATTCGTCTGAATAATGCTGGGGCACTTTTGGTTTTAAAGAGAGGCCATGATTTTATCCTTGAACCCTGGATCACACTATGAGTTCATTCGATTTCAAGCATTGCTAGCTTCTTTTAATGAGCTGCTTGGCAGAAAACATATCCTCGACCATAGGCGTGAACACGGGAGGGTGGGGGGGGGGGGGGGGGCAGGGGGGGTGGCCGCCTCCCACTGTCACCTAAGAGGGGGGAGAGGGGCGCAAAGTCAGCCTCATACATTGACATAAGAGGGAGGGGGTGCGCAAAGTCAGCCCCATGCATTGACATAATAGGGAGGGGGGCTCTGCGACGAACCTTCGATCCCCCCTGAAGGGGAACCTTGCGCACGCCTGTGTTCGACCAAGTGATGCAATCGAGTTTACGCGTGCTCTTTCCGCGCCAGTAATGCGCACGTTTAATCGTTTGTGAAGCTAAGGAGAGCATCACTTTCAACTGTGAACAACGAGCGGACACGAGAACGAGCAACCTTCGACGCGCCATCCTGCTTAGCATGACAATTCCACGGCATCGCTCGTCGATGCGGTCAGCTAGCTCGGGAGACTGCATTCTTTTTCTGCAAAGGCTTTTTGTACTTTCGACTCAACAAGAACATTTCTCTTGTCTATCCTTACCTCTCGGAGGGAATGAGCGCACCCGATCTGAAAGCTGGCCCGTCGCCCCGCACGTGCTGTACAGCGTCAAACGCATGTGTTGCGTGAATAATCGATTATATGTATTTTAATCTAATTCCCTGAGATGAAATGCCACACAATACTGACCGTATAAACGCACCGACATCAACGTGATGCTCGCAAAGGACGTGGGAGACTGTACTACGTGCATCGCCGAGCGGAGATGAGATAGGAACACCGATCAGCTGGCCTCTGCCCGTCCTGCCTGTACCTCGTCAACCATCGTAGAAAACTTTTCTTTGGCGGCTGGTTGTACATCAGGGCACGTTCGCCGCATGCTATATGACGCCGGCAAATGGAAATGCACTGGGAAACGAGTCGTTCATGGTTCACCTCCGTCTCCGTGCGGGATGCGCAAACCGTCGGACGAGAATACACACAAACTGACTGACTGCCCGCGATGGTTGTTCGCTCAAGGTCGTGCACACGTATACACGCGCATATATACGCGAAAGATGCCTCTCATACATGCACAATTATAGCGTTAACTTGTAGCAGATAATCAAATCGTCTATAATAACGTTAAGTGCATATATAAAGCCGCGTGATCGTGTGGTGCGGTGGTGTAGTGGTTACTGTGTCTGCTTATCACGCGGTTGGCCTGGGTTCAAATCCCCATGGTGTAGTGTGTATATGTTGATATATGGTTTATGACTCTGTGTAGTGTTCTTGTGATGTGTGTATGCATATTCATGAGGTAAACGGCTGAAAACAACAAAAGAAAAAAAAGGAAGCAGATGCACGATCAAGAAAAAAGTATAACAAATCTTTTTTTTCTCAAAATATTCGCGATAAGTACCACATATATTTTGGCCGCATAATGAGCCGTATGTAAGCCGGACAGATTTGACCTGAAATACCGCTTAACCAAGTCGACGGTATGCGTTGCTTTAAGCGGTCACTTTTAAACGGCCTTCTGGCAACGAGATGGTCCCGCATATGGAAGAGCCGCATAAACCTAGGCCTGCATAAAAAAGAGCCGCTTAGCCAGGGGCCGCATGAAGCAGGTACCGCATAGCTAGGGGCCGCATAGAAAAGCCGCATAAATAGGCCGTTTAGAGAGCAATTTATAAGCGTCGGAAATTTGACCTACTTTCCGCCTTATATGCCTTGTTTTAAGCGGTTGTTTGCTAAGAGTGTGGTTAATCAGCGAAGCTGAAACTTGCGGTCAGAGGCGGTTGCAGATGTCGCAGCCGAAGCCGCTCAATAAACTCCCGCCGAAAGTGGGCGTCGGCCCCGGCGAATGCGTTTCCGTCATTGCCTCGTTGACGCTGATCTGACTACAACGCTGCTTCATCGGCTCACCGTTGTAGCTTGCATTCGGCTCGGAAGGCTGCCGGATCCTCGTTGCGAAGTTGCTGCTTGCGCTTCGCTCCCGGGCCTGTTCTTGTGCACGGACTGCTGCAATGGCCTGGCGAACATGAATTCTCTCACGGATCAGCTATGGGCGCTGTTCTTGGAAAGTTGTCTGCTGTTCGGGCGCTCGCACGATCCGTGCCCTCCTCATGTGGAAGTTGTAATTTGAACTTTTCTGCGACGCCGAACTCGTCACGCGCCCGTGAGCCCGTCACGTGATGTTTGTTTACATCCCTCCTTTGACTGCCGACCTGGGGAGCTATAGGCACCGTCCACTGACCAGAGGGACTGCGTTCCTCGCACTGCCCCATCCCAAGTTCGCTGACATTGGCCGTTAGGAGCACGCAGAAAACAGACGCGAGCACGCGTCCCCCGTGTAATTCGGCCACAATCCGCCCACTCATGCAGGGAGAGATACGCGCGCGTCTCGTTCCATTTTTACCGACCCCCCTCTCATTATTGTTTTTTTTTATCCACTAGGCTTTGCGCTCTGGCGCTGCAGTCACACAGCAAAACTCGACTGCACGGTGCCTATTCTCGCGGTGTTCACTTTGTGGATATGTCCACTTAGGCGGAGCGCGTTCAGTTACTCGAAAGAGCGGCAAGCCGTGACGTCATAGCGCTGTTGACCACGTCGACGCACCGAACCCGCCAGGACATTTCCAGCGTAAAGAGAAAAAAGTGGACGAAATGTACCCTAAGAGCAGTCTTAAACAAACTTGACAAGTCTGAACTTGCTCATGAACGTGTTGAGATGTTTGAAGAACGATGCAAGGAATGCGTACCGGCCTTCCAGGTGCGTCAGGCGGGCGGCCGCGTTAAACCGAATTCGAGGGCCTAACGTGACTAGAGTTTATGCACGGCTTCTGAGATGTGCCTCCGTAAACGGATCTCTGGGGGGCAGCATTTGTTGCGGCGAAACGCATTCCGTCTTTCCCATTTGTGTCGAGAGTTGTGAAAGCTGCGTGACGTCAAAATGACGTGGTGGAAGAAAGACCAGAAACGCGACGCGCTGCTCGCCGAGCTCCAGTCAATCAGTGGAGGCTGAAGTGGACATGTCCGCAAAGTGGACACCGCGAGAGAGAGAGAGAAACAACTTTATTGACGTGAAAAAGATTTTCACAGAGGGATGGCGGTTAGGCCGTGCCTGGCCGCCTCCTCCTCGGCATGTTGTACGGCCCGGAGCTGTACCTCGAGGCTCGGATTGCGGAGTACACTTTCCCACGCCTCAGGCGAGATGGTGGTCAGGAGATCAGGCGGGGGAGGATCCTCGCTGCAGTCCCATAATATGTGAGAGAGGGAGGCGACTGAGCCACTCTGCGAGCAATGCGGATTGAAAAGATCGGGGTAAATGTGTGTGTATATCTGTGGGCACGGAAAGGAGTTCGTTTGGAGGCGACGCCACGCGATCTCTTGTGGTTTCGTGAGTTTGGGATGCGGTGGTGGTTTGGTTCGTCGCGCGAGGCGATAGTGCTGGGCTATTTCGTGATAGGAGGTCAGGGGCTCACCGAGGTCCTCGGGGTCCGTGGCGCTGCCCATCGCTCGGTTGACGAATTCTCGAGCTTGCCGGTGGGCGGCCTCGTTACCCGGGTTTCCCGCGTGCGCCGGGACCCAGACGAGAGATATGGGAATTTGATCCTCCTCTTCAGGGTAGGCGAGGAACCTAAGGAGCCGTAGGGTACCGGGAGCAACGGCACCGCGAGCGAAATGGGAGATGGCAGTTTTCGAGTCACTGAGAATCGTGGTGAACCCGGAGGATACCGCGAGAGCTATAGCCGCTTCCTCGGCTTCGGCGGTGTCGAGGGCTCGGACGGAACCGGCTACTCGTAAGACTGCGTTGGTGCCGATGGGGGTGCGAGTAGCCGTTACGCTGAGCGCGTAGGCGCTTGGTTGAGTGGGGTAGCGGGCCGTGTCGACGTAGGCCGCATCCGTCCGCGAGGCGTAAGCGTCGCATAATGTTCGGGCTCGTGCTCGCCGTCGACCGTCGTGGTGTCCAGGAAGCATATTTTTCGGCAGTGGCTTGATAAAAAAACGTCGACGTAAGCGTGGAGGTATTGAGACCAGGTTCTGCGCCTGATGGCGAGGCGGAGATGCTGATGCGTGCGAGTATCCAGCGGCCGGTCTTGCTGCCGCGAAGTCGCTGGATCTGTGCTGTACGGTGCGCTTCAATCAGTTCGTCGATAGTGTTGTGGATGCCGAGGCTGAGGAGATGCGACGTAGAGGTCGCACGGACGAGGCCAAGAGCCGTCTTGTACACTTTGCGGATGAGTCGGTCGACTCTGTCTCACTCGCATACCAGTAGGTGAAGGTTAGGTAGCGCGTAAGTGAGACGAGAGATGACGAAGGCGTGGATAAGGTGGAGCACCTCTTGTTCTTTCATGCCTTGCTTGCGAGCAGACACGCGGGTGATGAGGCGGGTCGTTTGAGTAACGGCGATGGTGAGGCGTTCTATCGCGATGGTGTTGCGTTGATTCGATTAAATGAATAGGCCTAAAATGCGCATGTGATCCACGTGCGGCACGGCTACGCTGTTGACATAGACGTGGATGGCCGGTGGGGGGAGGGGACTTGTTCCTACGGCGGTCGGGAGGCCGAAGCAGTAAGAGCTCCGACTTGCTCTCCGAGCACGTGAGGCCCGCCTGCGTCGCGTGGTAAACGACGGCGTCGGCCGCACGTTGGAGGGTCTCCTCGATCTGGCCGTCAGAGCCCGCAGTCGTCCACAGCGTGACGTCGTCGGCGTAGATAGTATGGCGGAGGCCCGGGATCCCATCGAGCAAAGAAGGGAGCTTGCGCATGGCAAGGTTAAATAGGAATGGAGACAAAACCGCTCCTTGAGGGGTGCCTCTGTCTCCGAGTGTGAGGCGTTTAGAGGCGGAGCTGCCGGCAAACGATAATTTGACGGTGCGGTTTGAGAGGAAGTCGCAGACGTAGTTGTACATCCGCTCACACGGATTTATGGCGGCAAGGTTTGAGGCGATGGCCGCGTGTCTCACCGAGTCGAAGGCCTTGTGGAGATCAAGACCGAGCACTGCGCGAGTGCCGGCTTTCGGCGGGGTCTGAAGGAGGTCGTGGTGTATTTGCACGAGCGCGTCTTGCGTCGATAAGTGGGCGCGGAAACCGAGCATCGTATGAGGGAAGAGGTCATTTTCTTCAACGTAGGTTTGTAATCGGGCTAGGACGACGTGTTCTATCAGCTTCCCTAGACAAGAGGTGAGCGATATGGGGCGTAGGTTGGTGATGTCCATCTTCTTGCCTGGTTTCGGAATAAATACCAGCTTCGCGTGTCTCCATTCTTGCGGTAAGTGGCCCGAACGCGAGCACTCGTTCGCGTACTGCGTGAGCGCGGCCACCGATTTGGCGTCAAGATTTCGGAGGGACTTGTTGCTTACGCCGTCAGGACCAGGCGCCGAGGTTGTGCGGAGTTTGAGCATGGCCGCGTAGATTTCCGCCTCCGTAATATCTTCGTCGAGTTGTGGGTTCGGTTTGCCGCTGTACGGGGGCAGGTTCTATGGCGGTGCGTCCGGCGAGGCGAGACACATGTAACGAAGAGCTAGGTCGTCGAGCAGCTCGGCGTCCGTGCCAGGGTAGCGATGTAGGAGCCGTTGCAGCTGTTTTTGTGCAGAAGACTTTGACGTGCCGAGACCGAGCAAGTGGCGCAGTAGGTGCCACGTTCTCTTGGAACTCATATGTCCCCTTGAGGCCGTCACACAGCTGGCCCCATTGCTGTCGCGCGAGGGCGAGGCTGTGGTTCTCGATTTCGCGCCCTAGAGTCTCGATGCGACGGCGTAGCTTCTTGTTGTGACGCTGCCGCCGCCACCTGCGCAAGAGGCCAGCGTGTGCGTCCCACATATGGAGGAGGCGAGAGTCAGTAGTGGGCAAGTCGGCGGTGGTCTCCACCTCGCGGGTTGTGGCTTGCACGTGCTCTTGCAAGGAGGCGATCCATTCGTTGATGCAAGTAATGGTGTCGGGGGCTCTTTCTTCACGCAGTTGGCGGAATTTTTGCCACTCGGTAATGTGAGCCGTGGGTTTCGGCTTCTTAGTTAGGCGCGTCTCAATTGTGATCGCGAGGATGTTGTGGTCATTGCCCGCTAAGATGCCCGTGTTGTCCCAAGTTGCGCGCGTCACGTTCTTGCACAGCATGAGGTCTGGCGAAGTGTCGCGACACACACTGTTGCCTACTCATGTGGGCGGCTGCTGCGGGTCGTTAAGCAGGGTGAAGGCGAAGGTCTTGTACTAGTGACCATAGCTTTCTGCCTTTCGGGTGGTCTGTGTGCGTGTAGTCCCAGTCGGGATGCCATGCGTTCAAGGTCGCCGAGCAATAGCAGCTGCGCGGCACCGGCAAGAGCGACGGTCTCACTGAATAGGTGGGAGAAGTCTGCCGCTTTCTCACGCGGGGAACTGTATACATTCAGGACGAACAACGACCTGTCTGTGCGCTTGCGAGGGAGAATCTCGACGAGCATGTACTGAATGCCCGTTGCTTCAATTTCGTGCTGTACGGCCGTGAGGCCGTTGTGAACGAGCGTGGATGTGCAGGGGGGAAGCGCGCGAACCGAGCTGACGGTAGGCTGCGTAACTGGGTAGGGTTGAGGGAGTGGACGTCTCTTGCAGGGCAATAACATCCGGGGCCGGCTCCGTCGCCTGCGGATCAGCTTGCAGTTTCTGTACGAGTTGCTGCAGGTGGCTCCGTTTCTTACGGTACCCCCTGCGGTTCCACTGCCACACGGTCAGTGTGGGACGCGCCACGATTAAGCCGTTGCGGGTTTAGGGCCCTCCTGCGGCATGGCAGGTTGGCCAAATGCGGGCGAACGCTGGCGGCGCTCGAGGCGCGCGTGGATTTCGGCTGTGGTGGTCGTGTAATTTTTAAGAGCGTTCAGTGAAGTATTGGTTGCCTCCGTATAAGTCTTGAGCGCGTTCAGCGAGCTGTTTGTGTCCGCAGTGGCCTGTTGCAGAGTGTTGAAACGGGCTTCGAATTTGGCGTCTAGGGTCGTGAGAGCCGCAGATACTGCCTTAGACACCGCCGCGGCGATATCGGTTTCCGCATGAAGCGACGCGGTGGAGGTGTTTGCTTTGCGCTTACCCGCGGGCTGCGATTGCGGCTGGGACGGCGGAGAGACGGCCTCCATCGGTTGCGACGAGGTTGCGGGGGGGTTGCGTAAGGGTTCTGTCTAGCTTTGCTTCTAATGACTGGATGCATTGTGTAAGGTGTCTTATTTGGGACATTAATGTAGAGATTTGAGACTGCTGCCAGGACAGTTGTGCCTTAACCCATTAAGGATCACGAAAGAACTACTGGTCCGATTTTATTGAAATTTTGCTTATTTAATTACCCACGACAGATAACCACACGTGCAAATTTTCATAGAGTTACGTGTGTCTCTTCAGGAGTTATGATACTGTACTATAAAAAGTACGCTGGGCCTTCGAGATAGCAACGGGCAATGTGACTTGATGCAAGAATGGCGAGTACGGTGGGCCCTTGCGAAACGAATAACAAACTTATCTTCGCCCATGCAACTTAATCAAGGTCCAGTGCTTCAGGGAAAGCGTAACGTCACGCTTTTCGCCACACCATTTCGATGTATTTTGGCAGAATTTAACTGTTTTGCCGGCTTCTTGTGAAAATGTCCGTATGGATAGAGGGTAATAGCAAGCACAGTGGAATCTGGAGAGCTTTGATACTTCTCTTGGGTACAACAAGGCGCAGTCAGTGTTTTGCTATTATGCGACTAAAGGACAATAGTCAACGCGTAGAAGGTCTGCTAGAACCTCCAGTGTGGTAGCAGACTTTTTATGCGTTGTCTGCAGCTATTTCGACCATCTGGGTAAGTAGGGGCTGGTGCCACTTATCCTCAGGGATGAAAATTCTCTAGTCATTCGCAGCTTGATCGTAGAGCTCAAACCCCCCTCATGGCATAGTTACTGCGGATGAAGAAGGAGGACAGTGACACAACGTTTTCTTTTTTTTTTGTTTTCGGTGAATAGCCACCACGATAGAATGCATAGTGATTCAACTGTGTGGTCTTTCGTCAGCATAGCAACTATGCTGTTGTCTTTGCCATTTTTGAAACAAATCTGCTTTCCTGAGTCAAAACAGAAGTTATCATACCCACGTTCCTTTCATTCCATGTTTTTTTTTTTTAATCGTTAGCAGAGAGCATCCATTCGTGCCGTCGTCATTCCCCTCCTCCTCCTAAGCTCCCGTGTTAGGGTCAGAATCGCGAATTAAAACATCAAGAGGCTCTCGTATATTCACAGCGACATCTTTCGCAGCCTCATGAGTCTGAGATAACCGAGAAAACGGCATTGATAACAAAAAAAAACCCTGTTCAATCTATGATGCAACGCACAACAAGAGTTACATGTATGCTCCCACGAAGTCCCAGTGTACTAAATAAAGTACAGCAACATTTGATTACTCCTCACAGCAAAACTATGCACTCTATAGGCTTCTCGCGCTTTGCAGGGATTGAATTGCTCTTCCTGAAGCAGAAGCAGTCCGTTTTTTCAACATATAAAAAGTCACAGTTTCACCGCAAGGGTGAAGCAATGAATGCGATAGCAAAAAATTGTAATGTTATACGAAGTGAGGCTGGCAGCTAACTCTTTTTGGATCCGATCTCACGCAACTCTAGAAAACACTTGTTTAAGAAAATTCTCTTCGCGTTGAGAGCGCAGCACGTAGAAGGGTACACCGGCCCCCCGCTGTCGGCCGCCGAGAAGGGGAGATAACGCGCGCGCCCGCGCCCGCGCTCGTAAAATCGAACGTCGCCCCCCCCCCCCCCCCCCCCACCCCGCCCGCTGTCGGCTGCAGAGAAGGGGAGATAACGCGCGCGCCCCCCGCTCGTAAAATCGAAGGTCGCTCGAGGGACCCCCCCCCCCCTCGCGTCTTTTCACGCTCACGAACGACGGGCGGGGCCGGTTATATATATACATATACATATACGGCAAATGACGCCGACGCCGACGGCGAAAACCAGCCGCGAGTGTCCATATAATTCCTATCGCAATAAAATGTAAAACTTTAAAATTAATTTAGAAAAAGTAGTACTGACCACGTGCGTTTAACAGGCTCTCATTTTCTTAAAGCTTCACGACTCATAAAACAGAAAAAACATAACTGAGTCAATATTCCAAATTAGGATTTTCTTGCTGCAACCATTGGCATCAGAAATTGTAATGAGCAAGATCAGAATATTCTGTTTTGAATTTTCTATGCCCGAAAAAAGGAAGTGTACTTTTTAATTAAAGTACAGTGGGCCCTAATGGGTTAAGAGAGGAGTTCTCCCTGACCAGCTCCCTCACCTGTGTATCGGGTGACGACGTCGGAGACGCTTTGAGCGACGCCGGGGGTCCTTGGGCCCAGGGGAGCTTCTTGGGACCGGGCGTGGATGACGACTGTGACGATCCGTGGGATGACTCCGGCGAGTAGGGGAGGGTCGACGAGGGCGAGTTGTGGTGGCTAGCCGAACGGGAGCGCGATCGGGACCTCGAGCGAGACTTCGATCGGGACCTTGATCGGGACTTGCGGCGTGAGCGGGAGCTGGAGCGGCAGGTCTGTTCCTGCTGCTGCGGCTGGCCGGCGGGAATGACCGCTCTTGAGACGGTGAGCGACTGTTGCGAAGGATCGATGGCTGCTGCGGTGGTTGCTCTTGTTGGTGGTCTTGGTTCGGCGCGTCGCCGGACGGGGTGGGCTTCTTAATAAAACGGTATTTACAGTTCGAACTGTTCGTTACGTGGCCGCCCTTACAAACGATGCCGCGGGCAAGGCACGTCGGTTGGGTACCCTTTGGGGTCGGCGGGTGGTCCTCGCCGCAACGAGGACAGCAGTTGCGTTTCGGATGGGGGGCAAACGTCAGTTCGGTGGCCCACTTTGCGACAGTTGAAACACGCCTCCACTCTTGGGCAGAAAGGGTAGAACCGAATGTAGACGTCGTGATAGAATATCCATCGAGGCAAACACTCTCCAAGCATGGTGACGAGTACGTGGTTGGTCCGTCCCATTCGGCGGCCGCCCACGACAGGCATGCTTGGGTTGCTCTCTTGCAGGTCCTTCAGGATTTCTTCATCGGTAAAGCTGTCATAGGCGTTGAACATGATACCACGAAAGGCATCGTGGGCGGTGGGGCGTAAACGTGAAACTCGACGGTACGGACCCCAATCCGCAGGGACGTGATGCGAAGGTAGGCCTGTGCTCGAACGGACTCTTGCACACTGAGGGTGAAAGTGTTGTTAGTGGGGTGAACCCGTACTTTGTCGCGGGACGCCGGCGGCTGATCCGGTAACGACGCCGCGTTGAGCAGGGCTTCATACAGTTGCCATGGCGGCAGCTTCGTCAGGTCAACGGGAGCTTTGGGCCGTCCCGCGATGTGTATGGCGTCAGGCGGCATCCTTGGAAGCGGACCAGCTCTTCGCCGGGGCGGTGGGCGTGGTTCCAGGTCGTTGCGTGGTGGCGTCGCTTGCTGGGCCGGCGTCCCCTGGCGGAGCTCGAGCCGTCGCTTCTCCTGGGCGCGAAAACCGGGCGATGGCTGCCAAGAGCCGTCCGACCATTCTTCTGCCGAAATCGTTTGTCCATCAACCACAACCTCCATAGCGGTGGTGACCGGGCGCGGCAGGAACGCGGGGGGGAAACGCTGAAGCACTGGAAATAAGCCTAGGCGGAATATAGCGGGAGCGTTGCAAGAGACGCAACAGCGCCTCTCACAGACGCAAGAGCTCTGAAAACACGTCCCCTCTCTTGGAACGCTCGAGAGAGACTTCCCTGGACACCGCGAGAATCGCGCCCCTGCTTGAGGGTCTCCCCTTTCCGGAGGTGCACTGAGGGACAGGGGCGGAGCCACGTTTGCTTTTGTTGTTGTTTGTTTTCTAACGCCATTTCTGTTTCTCTTTCTTTTCTTTTTTTCCGCGCGGCGCGGCTGCATGTTTCTGAAGTCATTCTTCAGAAACACGCTTTCCTTCTTTGTTTTCTTTTTCTCGCGCGGTTAGGGACAGCACTGTGCGTAGCGTGGTAGGCGTGTAGTGCCGTGCACTCGACAGCGCCGACGGGCATACACGGGCGCATTTGATAGCAGGTTTGATCCCGACTTAATCTGAGGTGCGGCTGCATCGTCACTTTTAATTGTGATTTGTCTAACTTCCGAGCCGAACTAGGTCTGCCTCTGCCCTGGTCGCGATCAAAAGTGTCCGCGCGACATCGCTATGGTGTGAAAGCAAGCTCGACGGCACGCAGAAGTTCGAGCCATCGTGGTGACAGCTGTTTGACGGTGGCAACAAAATGATACACGTCAATGATACACGGTTTGTTGCTTTTGTTCCTGCAACATTGCTCGATTTATTGTCCGTGTTCCAGCGACGCACGGATAAAGAATGGCTACGACATACGACCAGCCTGCCAGCCACCGTCCCAGTACGTGTTTTATATCAAAACAACCGAGGACTGGTTCTGGTACGACGGCCGACGCTTTATCCCGGATGCGGTCGCATTGGACGCATTCTATTTGAAGTACTTCTCCAGCGCGCATTAAGTAATGCTCCACACACCCAGCTAAGTCGTCGAGCTGAGAGACAAACAAAGAATTTTATTTAGATCCCGAGGAAAGCTATCGCTCAAGGCGGTAGCGCAGCGGGCCGCTCCCACGTCGGGACGGGTAGGCCGAGCCTCAACCTGACGCCGCGTCGCGGGCCCTCTGGTCGGCCTTGAGTTGATGCAGAAGTTCTAGCTCCTTAGCGCACAGCTCCATTCCTCTTCGGTCTTGCGTTGAGAACCCTGTAATCAGGGCCTCCGCCAGAGCATGTTAATTAACGTACGAGTGGCAGGTAGTTTCATTACAGAGTCCGTTACTGAACTCAGTTGACGTCTGGCGAATGCTGTAGCGCGTCCAGTTTCCAAGACAGGTTCTTCGGCAACACAGGAGGCTTATTTATGGTCGTAATCACGACAAGATGTTCGGAAATATTATGTGCGCCTCCAACGACCTGCGTATCCACCGTCATAACTAGCCGTTACCACGATGGCTCGAACTTCTGCATGCCGTCGAGCTTGCTTTCACACCATACCGGTGTCGCGCGGACACCTTTGATCAGGAAAGACACGGATCTAGTTTGGCTCGGAAGTTAGACAAATTCATGCAGCAGCACCTCAGACTAAGTGGCGATCAAACCTGCGATCAAATGCGCCCGTGTATGCCCGTCGGCGCTGTCGAGTCAATGCCAGTCCACGCTCCGTACAGTGCCGTCCCTATCCGCGCGAGTAAAAGAAAACAAAAGAAGACAGCAAGACGAATGACTACAGAAACATGCAGCTGCTCCGTGCGGGGGGAAAGAGAGAGAGAGAGAAAAACGGAAATGGCGCCAGGGAAACAAATAACTACAAAAAAGAAACGTGGCTCCGCCCTTAGGTCGGCAAAAATCGTGGAACTCACTCATTAAATATATTTTCCGCTTAGGGCTCATTCAGACTCGGACTCACCAAAATTTTCCTGCGCCAGACTCACCCGGACTCACACTCTCAAAAATTTTCTTCAACCGGACTCACTCGGACTCAAAATCACCAAACTGTTGCTTACCTGGACTCACTCAAACTCAAAGTCACGGCTCGATCGTAGTCTGAGTGAGTCCGAGTGAGTCAACTCATGAGTCCGTTAGCCTCGAACTAGCTTTTTCGACCATGGTGTCAATGCTCTTTAACACCAATATCTCACATAATCGGTGCTCTTCTTGATGCCTTTTGATATAGTGCCTTCGAATACGAGTTATGAGTCGTTATAACCAGTAAAGACATTGTTCTTGAGAGATATGACAACAAAAGATATATTTACAAGAACTTCCCTGGAAAAGTTGGCGCAGGGAGGGGGGGTCAAGGCCCTCCACGTAATTCACGCCTCTGTTCAATACATACTGAAATGGTGTATGAACGATACTGCTTTGTAATACGTGTGAGCAGATGCAGGCATAAAAGTGAATCCAGGTAAGGCTGATAGTAATGCTGAAGATGAGTAGATAATACCATAGATCGGCAAAAAAAGTGGAACTCACTCAGACTCACTCAAGAAATATATCTTGCGCTTTGGACTCACTCGGACTCAGACCTCACCAAAATTTTCCTGAGCCGGAATCACTCGGTCTCGCACTCAAGAAACTTTTCTTCAATCGGACTCACTCGGACTCAAACTCACTAAAATATTACTCGCCCGGACTCACTCAGACTCATGGCTCAATCTGAGTCTGAGTGAGTCCGAGTGAGTCGACGCATGAGTGAGTTCGCCGACCTATGGCTCCACCCCTGACCCCCAGTGCACCTCCGGAAAGGGAGACCTCCTGCTTGACGATTTTCCTTGGCTGAGAGGCGACGCGCGCGCGCACAGGGCGGGACCAAATTACCTCCTTTCCCATCATCTCTCTTTCCCTTCTCTTCCCACATTCCTTTCTCTCGCACTCCCCGTCCGCTGTGAGACGTTGCGGAATTTTTCTTCATTTTTCTCTATTGCAAAGCCAGTCCGCTGAAACTGCTGCGCGCGGGCTCGGCGGCACAACGTCGATGAAGGCGCTCCCAATGGCGCGTGCGCTTGTATGCGACGTAGAGAACGACGTAACTGACGGAGCAGCCAATGGAGAGGTCTAGCGTTTCTCGTGGCGAACGGTTTTTCATTTCGCCTAGCCATTTACAGCTTTCGCTGTAAAAAGCCGCCGGCGTACGCAGGCAAGCTCTTACGCATGAGCCGCCTCTACCCCTTCCACCCAACCTACCACCTCCCTTAAGCTTCGGCATAGATTAGAAGTTACGATTGTCTGCGTCAACTTATCATAAATGTCACCAATTCATAATGGTATTGTATATTCGCAGAACTTGTACGGCAACCGCCAGTCATTTTCTGTTTATGTTCCCAGACCTCGTCATTGTACAGTGCGTGAGGTAAGTTTCTGTGCGTCATACGAGCACCTTAAGGGCCCGTTAGGACATTACAAAAGGGATATTCGTTTGCTGGGTTTCGTCAGTTCCTGCGGCGTATCGTGTTTAGCAGCGGCCTGGTGGCAACCTTATAAGTACTTGTTTTCTTCATGCCTTCTGAAAAGGTGCATCACCCGCCACTAACCAAGCGGTGAAAATGCGATTTGGAGTTCGTAGTTACCCGCCGCGATGCGTGCTTGCTTGCGCACAACCATATAATCATCCCATGGAAAGAAAAAGAACAGCCTTTTTCCCGCTGACCGGAAAGAACGCGCGCGGAAACCACATTTCCGAGCTTTCTGTCGTAATCGATGGCGATATCTTGTTTCGCAGTAGTGATCCGTCTAGGCGCGCGAAAGGGCTCCTCGACATTATGTTTTGCCCACATGTAGCGCTGGCTTGCTTTCAGAATGTACATACTTGCACGGAAATGGGCCACACTGACTCCGAAATATCCGGTTTCTGCCGCATGGTGGCGAGAGCAAACTGACTTCTAACGAATAAGAACTTGTTGTTGGGCGAGTTGGTGATTACATAACACGATGATTTTAGCGCTAAAAAAGACGAACACATGTGAGAGACAGGACAGGCGCTACTGACTGGTTTATTGCAAAGGTTGCAATGAAATATATAGCACAATGGTGCGTAGACGCAGCGAACGCTTAACAAGGCAACACCACTTAACAGGCTACATGCGTGCCATGTCAAAAAAACCTAATTTCGTTTTTTTTACAAGCAGATACACATGTCACTAACACAGGTACTTCCTTTTTTCTTTATATAGTACGCCTCTAAAAGTTCACGAGCTGGTTTGTTCTGGCTTCTGCCTAGAATCTTGGCCTCGCGAAATAACGGCTCACACGTGCATTTTCGGCAGTGGGACGAAAGATGGGCACCGTCTACTTTCTTAAAATTTTGCGCGTGCTCCCTTTACCGGCCATTAAGGCAACGGCCTGTTTGCAATACGTACGACTTTCCGCAAGATAGCGGTATGTCGTAACAGCCGGAACAAATCAGCTCGTGAACTTGCTGCAGCATGCTGCAGGCAGTTTTAACTCGACGAGGTGAAAGGGAGTACTTTCCTGCTTGTTTCTTTTTTACATCCTTGTCATGAAGTCTGATGATATTGCAAGAGCAATCAAACTTCGGCGAAGTGACCGACATCGCCCGAATATTACTGACCATGTGAATGTTTTGAAAAATTCCATTCATTGACACCCGGAAAGAACTGCTTGTAGATAAAAGAATCTCTCAAATGGAGAATTAAAAGCGCCCGATACGTTGCAGGTTTGGGTACTTCGTTAGCTGCATGGGTGGTGTTATTATAACACCGCCTGGGGGTGATCCACTTGAAAGCGAAGGAGCCCAAAGTTGCGTCATGAATTATCTGTGACAAATTTTTAGAACAACAGAGAGTTGAGCTAGTTGGCAAGTATTCCGTGTACTGTGCGATGTCAGTGCACGTTGAAGAACACCAGACGGTCGAAATTTCCGGAGCCCTCCACTACGGCGTCTCTCATAATCATATCGTGGTTTTGGGACGTTAAACCCCAGATATTATTATTACTATTAGTTGGCAAGTATTCATTCTAAAGGACAAGGCGTGCAAACACGGACACAAGACGGAAGTCATGACACCCCAAACGCCGACTAACAAAACTGAAGAGGCGCACAGGGGCGGAAGAGAAAGAAGGCACAAAAACTTATCTGTATCATGCCCATGTAATAGGCTCCGTGCAGTGGCGTAGCCAGGGGGTGGCACACCGGGCACGTGCCCCCCCCCGAAATTTTTTTTCGCCATGGCATACATAGCTAAAAATGGCCACTTCAAGGAGGTGCCCCCTCCGAAATCAAGGAGGTGCCCCCCCCCCCCCCCCCCCGAAAAAAATTTCTGGCTACGCCCCTGGCTCCGTGCAGACGCAACTCCGCCGCGGATGAAGGCGCCTCTAACGGCAGCAAGCGCAGATTTCACGGGATTCTCTCACCCGCTCGCAAGAGCTGCAATCGCGGAACGATGCCTTTTCCGGTGCTAATGCTTTTCGCGCTTGGCCAGTGCTCAAAGCGACGGTCTGTCCGTGGTATCAACGCCATCAGCCAACCGCGAGTGGCATGTTTACACTTTCCTGCAACTCCGGCAGGGCAGTCCCAGTTGGCCGCACGGATGCCCCTCCTTTCATCGATCAGAAAACATTCCATGAACTAAAGGTGAACATTTGAGAGACTTCTCTCTGGTTGGGAAGGAAATAACTTTGGGAAATGGACACCAACCAACTTGTTCAATTAAAGTTACAACAAAGTTTTACTTTAAAATGAAGAGTCCCGACGTTTCGGGTCCAGCTCGGACCCTTCTTCAGGGGTGACTGAGTGGCACCAGGGATCAACAGAGTTTTTGGCGCCTTCTTCTCAAGGCGGGGGGTGACGCTTGTTTTCACCGACGTGCCGTAGTCCATTGTAGTAGACACTCGGGAGCGCGCCAGCCGACCGGTTCAGGTTTCCAGGAGTTGCCTGAATCTGCCACGACTCTACGAAAAGCCGCTTGTGGAAGCTGATTTCACAGTCGACGACGCGGGAGTTGTTAAAGGCGATGAGGTGGTCGTTGACCTCGCTGTGCTCTGCCAGCGCGCTCCTTAGTCGGTCAAACTTGCGGACGTCGTTCCGGTGCTGTCGCAGCCTCTCTGAAAGGTTTTTTGTCTCGCCCACGTACGACGCGCCACAATCCGCACAAGGGATAGAGTAGACCACTCCTTGCGCTTTCTCTTTAGGTGGCCTGTCTTTTGGGCGCGGAAAGAAGCGGCCGAGAGTAGACGTTGGCTTATGCGCCACTTTTATTCCCTGCTTCGAGAGAACACGTGCGAGCGCTTCGCTGGTGCCCTTGACGTAGGGAATGCAGACGCGCCCATGCTTTGGAGGCGACGGGTCAGTGCCCTCTTGAAGGGGTCGGGGGGGAACGGGCCTGGCGGCCTGCAACCCTCGCAATGAAAGCTTTAGAGTAGCCGTTGTTTAGGAGGTCGGATCTGATCTTCTGTTCCTCATCTGCCCGTTTATCCTCCGAAGAACAGACCCTCTGAGCACGGGTGAGTAGAGATGATACCACCGCTGCCTTATGGTGGAAAGGGTGATTGGAACTAGCGTCGAGGTAGCGACCGGTGTGAGTTGGCTTCCGGTACACCGAGAATTGCAGCAAATTTCCCATCTTTGTAACTAGGACATCAAGGAACGGCAAACAGTTGTTTCTTTCCCGTTCCACTGTGAACTGAATGGCTGGCTCGATAGAGTTCAGGTGGGCTGTGAAGGCGTCCACGGCCGAAGTTTTTAGGATGCAGAAACAGTCGTCGACATACCGTAAAAATACCTTCGGAGTGATGCCAGCCGACTGCAGGGCTCTTCCTTCCACCGCTTCCATCACGAGGTTCGCTGTTGTTACAGACACAGATGCCCCCCATCGCTGTACCAGTTAGCTGTTTGTAGTATTCTCCGTTGACGGAGAAGAACGTACTGCTGAGACAAAAGTTCAGCATGCGGCACAGCTCGTCAACGCTCAGGCTTGTTCTGGCTTTGAGGCTCTCGTCACAGTCAAGGGCCTCGCGCGCTGTGGCCACTGCTAGTTGGATGGGTACGCTTGTGAAGAGGGAGACCACATCAAAGGACACGAGGCATTTGTCTTCGTCAACAGGTACTGGAGAAAGGAGCTCAACAAAATGGCTGCTGTTCTTCACGTGGGTGGGCGTGTTTCCCACGAGAGGTGCCAGAATCTTGTGCAAAAAGCTCGACAGGGCTCGGAGTGGAGAAGATGTGAAATCCACAATCGGTCTCAAGGGAACACCGGGCTTATGGGTCTTGGGAAGCCCGTAAAAGCCGGGCGCACTGCCGTTCCTGCACATCAAGCGAAGGTGCAGAGCTCTGGCCTCCGGGTGTTTCACGAACACGTCCCTTAGGAGCTTGTTGAGGTCTCTCTGTACCTGTGCTGTAGGGTCCTTCTTTAGTTTGCTGTATGTGCCACTGTCAGGGTGGTCTTGAACCTTGCGGTCGTTGTCTCCCCGGTTAAGGACAACTGTGGCGTTTCCTTTGTCCGCAGGCAAGATGACAATTGCGGGGTCCTCGCGCAGCTCCCGTAGGGCTCGTTTTTCCTTGGTAGAAAGATTGGATGGTTCCCTCTTACTGAGGCCGTGTGCAAGGATGCCAATCGCCTTCAGTCTCACAGATTCCCGGACAGTGGAGTCAAGATGACGGATCCCGTCCTCCACGGCTGCCGCGAACTTCGCCAGGGGAGGTCGACTTCCCGACATATTGAAGCCGTGGCCTTTAGCAAGGGCGCTAGTCTCTGGCGACGACAACTTCCTGGACGAGAGGTTGAAAACAAAGTCCGGGGCTTTGGAGCTCGGTGGCTGCCTTGTCCTCACCAGAGCTGAGAGCTTCTTACCCTGGGAGGTGCGCTGTTTATCCGCTGCGCTTGAGGCGACAGAGCACGCGAAAGAGTTCACAGCGGGAAAGAGACTACCAAGGCGGTGCTCCAGTTGTCGACGAAGAAAGAACAAGTCCAGATCCATCCTTCTCACCGCTGCTCTGCATTCGTGGACACGGGCGATCACCAAGCGGCGTTCGGCTTGGGCCAACACCCTGTGACCCTCGCTGGTGTGGACGAGAGGTTTGATGCGAAGGCTCCGGGGCACCAGATTCCGGTCCCGGCATGTAGAGAAGAAGTCCAGATGCGTCTTGAACACAGCGATGCTGCGTGTGGTGTTTATGTAGCGTTTTGCGGACACTGCTGTCTCTGGGCCGAAGTCAAGGCGTAATGATTTAAAGGTGAACATTTGAGAGACTTCTCTCTGGTTGGGAAGGAAATAACTTTGGGAAATGGACACCAACCAACTTGTTCAATTAAAGTAACAACAAAGTTTTACTTTAAAATGAAGAGTCCCAACGTTTCGGGTCCAGCTCGGACCCTTCTTCAGGGGTGACTGAGTGGCACCAGGGATCAACAGAGTTTTTGGCGTCTTCTTCTCAAGGCGGGGGGGTGACGCTTGTTTTCACCGACGTGCCGTAGTCCATTGTAGTAGACACTCGGGAGCGCGCCAGCCGACCGGTTCAGGTTTCCAGGAGTTGCCTGAATATGCCACGACTCCACGAAAAGCCGCTTGTGGAAGCTGATTTCACAGTCGACGACGCGGGAGTTGTTAAAGGCGATGCGGTGGTCGTTGACCTCGCTGTGCTCTGCCAGCGCGCTCCTTTGTCGGTCAAACTTGCGGACGTCGTTCCGGTGCTGTCGCAGCCTCTCTGAAAGGTTTTTTGTCTCGCCCACGTACGACACGCCACAATCCGCACAAGGGATAGAGTAGACCACTCCTTGCGCTTTCTCTTTAGGTGGCCTGTCTTTTGGGCGCGGGAAGAAGCGGCCGAGAGTAGACGTTGGCTTATGCGCCACTTTTATTCCCTGCTTCGAGAGAACACGTGCGAGCGCTTCGCTGGTGCCCTTGACGTAGGGAATGCAGACGCGCCCATGCTTTGGAGGCGACGGGTCAGTGCCCTCTTGAAGGGGTCGGGGGGGAACGGGCCTGGCGGCCTGCAACCCTCGCAATGAAAGCTTTAGAGTAGCCGTTGTTTAGGAGGTCGGATCTGATCTTCTGTTCCTCATCTGCCCGTTTATCCTCCGAAGAACAGACCCTCTGTGCACGGGTGAGTAGAGAGGATACCACCGCTGCCTTATGGTGGAAAGGGTGATTAGAACTAGCGTCGAGGTAGCGACCGGTGTGAGTTGGCTTCCGGTACACCGAGAATTGCAGCAAATTTCCCATCTTTGTAACTAGGACATCAAGGAACGGCAAACAGTTGTTTCTTTCCCGTTCCACTGTGAACTGAATGGCCGGCTCGATAGAGTTCAGGTGGGCTGTGAAGGCGTCCACGGCCGAAGTTTTTAGGATGCAGAAACAGTCGTCGACATACCGTAAAAATACCTTCGGAGTGATGCCAGCCGACTGCAGGGCTCTTCCTTCCACCGCTTCCATCACGAGGTTCGCTGTTGTTACAGACACAGATGCCCCCCATCGCTGTACCAGTTAGCTGTTTGTAGTATTCTCCGTTGACGGAGAAGAACGTACTGCTGAGACAAAAGTTCAGCATGCGGCACAGCTCGTCAACGCTCAGGCTTGTTCTGGCTTTGAAACTCTCCTCACCAGAGCTGTCAGCTCTGGTGAGGACAAGGCAGCCACCGAGCTCCAAAGCCCCGGACTTTGTTTTCAACCTCTCGTCCAGGAAGTTGTCGTCGCCAGAGACTAGCGCCCTTGCTAAAGGCCACGGCTTCAATATGTCGGGAAGTCGACCTCCCCTGGCGAAGTTCGCGGCAGCCGTGGAGGACGGGATCCGTCATCTTGACTCCACTGTCCGGGAATCTGTGAGACTGAAGGCGATTGGCATCCTTGCACACGGCCTCAGTAAGAGGGAACCATCCAATCTTTCTACCGAGGAAAAACGAGCCCTACGGGAGCTGCGCGAGGACCCCGCAATTGTCATCTTGCCTGCGGAGAAAGGAAACGCCACAGTTGTCCTTAACCGGGGAGACTACGACCGCAAGGTTCAAGACCACCTTGACAGTGGCACATACAGCAAACTAAAGAAGGACCCTACAGCACAGGTACAGAGAGACCTCAACAAGCTCCTAAGGGACGTGTTCGTGAAACACCCGGAGGCCAGAGCTCTGCACCTTCGCTTGATGTGCAGGAACGGCAGTGCGCCCGGCTTTTACGGGCTTCCCAAGACCCATAAGCCCGGTGTTCCCTTGAGACCGATTGTGGATTTCACATCTTCTCCACTCCGAGCCCTGTCGAGCTTTTTGCACAAGATTCTGGCACCTCTCGTGGGAAACACGCCCACCCACGTGAAGAACAGCAGCCATTTTGTTGAGCTCCTTTCTCCAGTACCTGTTGACGAAGACGAATGCCTCGTGTCCTTTGATGTGGTCTCCCTCTTCACAAGCGTACCCATCCAACTAGCAGTGGCCACAGCGCGCGAGGCCCTTGACTGTGACGAGAGCCTCAAAGCCAGAACAAGCCTGAGCGTTGACGAGCTGTGCCGCATGCTGAACTTTTGTCTCAGCAGTACGTTCTTCTCCGTCAACGGAGAATACTACAAACAGCTAACTGGTACAGCGATGGGGGCATCTGTGTCTGTAACAACAGCGAACCTCGTGATGGAAGCGTTGGAAGGAAGAGCCCTGCAGTCGGCTGGCATCACTCCGAAGGTATTTTTACGGTATGTCGACGACTGTTTCTGCATCCTAAAAACTTCGGCCGTGGACGCCTTCACAGCCCACCTGAACTCTATCGAGCCGGCCATTCAGTTCACAGTGGAACGGGAAAGAAACAACTGTTTGCCGTTCCTTGATGTCCTAGTTACAAAGATGGGAAATTTGCTGCAATTCTCGGTGTACCGGAAGCCAACTCACACCGGTCGCTACCTCGACGCTAGTTCCAATCACCCTTTCCACCATAAGGCAGCGGTGGTATCATCTCTACTCACCCGTGCACAGAGGGTCTGTTCTTCGGAGGATAAACGGGCAGATGAGGAACAGAAGATCAGATTCGACCTCCTAAACAACGGCTACTCTAAAGCTTTCATTGCGAGGGTTGCAGGCCGCCAGGCCCGTTCCCCCCCGACCCCTTCAAGAGGGCACTGACCCGTCGCCTCCAAAGCATGGGCGCGTCTGCATTCCCTACGTCAAGGGCACCAGCGAAGCGCTCGCACGTGTTCTCTCGAAGCAGGGAATAAAAGTGGCGCATAAGCCAACGTCTACTCTCGGCCGCTTCTTCCCGCGCCCAAAAGACAGGCCACCTAAAGAGAAAGCGCACGGAGTGGTCTACTCTATCCCTTGTGCGGATTGTGGCGCGTCGTACGTGGGCGAGACAAAAAACCTTTCAGAGAGGCTGCGACAGCACCGGAACGACGTCCGCAAGTTTGACCGACAAAGGAGCGCGCTGGCAGAGCACAGCGAGGTCAACGACCACCGCATCGCCTTTAACAACTCCCGCGTCGTCGACTGTGAAATCAGCTTCCACAAGCGGCTTTTCGTAGAGTCGTGGCATATTCAGGCAACTCCTGGAAACCTGAACCGGTCGGCTGGCGCGCTCCCGAGTGTCTACTACAATGGACTACGGCACGTCGGTGAAAACAACGTCACCCCCCGCCTTGAGAAGAAGGCGCCAAAAACTCTGTTGATCCCTGGTGCCACTCAGTCACCCCTGAAGAAGGGTCCGAGCTGGACCCGAAACGTCGGGACTCTTCATTTTAAAGTAAAACTTTGTTGTTACTTTAATTGAACAAGTTGGTTGGTGTCCATTTCCCAAAGTTATTCCATGAACTATAACTAAAAAAAAAGCAAGATTCGAAACTTAAGAAACATACCTCGATTTTCACGGGCAGGTCGCGGGACCGAATCCCGGCCGCGGCGGCCGCATTTTCGATGGCGGCAAAAATGCTTGAGGTGTGGGTGCTTATGCTTAGGTGCACGTTAAAGGACAGCAGCTGGTCCAAATTTCCGGAGCCCTCCACTACGGCGTCTCTCATAATCATATGGTGAACCCCAACAGTTATTATTATCGATTTTCACAGACCTTCCCGGCGCGTTTATTCGCGTCTGTGGTGTGCATTTGCCCGTGATTGAAGAACCGCCGAGCAACACCTCTTGCACGACGTCGTGAACATGCCCCGCTTCGAGAAGCTCTCTGCGCTTCTTCAGATTGTCCGCCTCGGTGGTATAGTGGCTACGGTGCTCGGTTGCTGACCCGAAAGTCGTGTGTTCGATTGCGGCCGCGGAGGTCGCATTTCGATGGAGGCAAAATCGTAGAGGTCCGTGTACTGCGCGATGTCAGTGCACGTTAAAGAACACCAGATGGTCGAAATTTCCGCAGGCCTTCCCCATAATCATATCGTGGTTTTGAGACGTTAAACCCCAGATATTATTATTATTATTATTTATTATTATTATTATTACTTCTTCAGATTAGCTCCTCGGAAGAAACTGTCTGTGGTACGTAGCTCTCTGACGCCAAATGTAATGATAATTGGCACACTTTGCATCACCATGGCTACCAAAACTCGCTCCGTGACGACAAGCTCGGTCGGCGCAGTGAATGCAGTGCCACGGCCGCTCGATCGAAAAAGCTTTTTCATTCAGCCGACGCGACCGTGCAATCACTGGTGTCGTCTCTTTCAAGCTTCCGTCGAGTTTGCTGCTGCGTTATCCCGAGCGTGTTAAGCTGTGATCGTTTAGTGAGCGAAGCCGCCTGCGGTACACGCGCGCAGTTTCGCTCAACGGGCTCGTCGCCTCCATTGTCGTCTTCCACCAGCTTACGCATTTGAGATGTGAAGCATCCTATGGCGAAGTTCAATCCGGTGGTGGTGGTGGTGGTGTGCGGCGTGACCACCCTTACTCGCATGCGCAAACCCTCTCGACGCACCTCTCCTACGCTCCCCCCTCTCTCTCCTCTAGGCATCGCTCCCGCGGTGTTTACACACCCAATGCGCATGCGCGTCCCCTCCGCCTCTCTCTCCTCTCATACGCTTCCCCCTCTGTCTCCTCTGGGCATCCCTCCCCGCGGCGTCCACACCCCCCCCCCCTCTGTGCATGCGCGTCCCCTCCCCCCTCTCTCTCCTCTCCTACGCTCCCCCCCTCTCTCCTCTAGGCACCCCTCCGGCGGCGCTTACACCCCCCATTGCGCATGCGCGTCCCCTCCCCCCTCTCTCTCCTACGCTCCCCCCTCTCTGGCCTCGCAACGCCGACGCAGGCAGCGTCTGCTAGCGAGTCTCTTAATTGAAAAAACCGACTGCTCGCGCTGCAGAACCGTTCACTGGCCACCCCGTATATATATGCACTGGGATCTTGACCTGCAAGGCTGTGCCGTTGGGAAATTTTTCCTGTGCGTTGTCGAACGATAAAAAAATTAGGCAGATCCCAAGTACCATGGGAATCGATGTTATGCGAAGCATCCGGAGTAAGGTGACTGGGTTGTCATTTATTATTCAGCGAAACGTTATGAAATGACGCTAAAGATATGTAAAAATGTTGCACGCACAGACATGTTGAACAGTCGAATATGTTTCATATAACCAGTTGTCTACAGTTGTGTAGCGATGCTAACACAAACACGGGCATTGCCAACACCGGAAGCCGTAAAATGCTATGTAGAGCTTGTGCTTCCAAGGTATGGTAGCCCTGGAACATGCTCTTAAACCAACTACAGTGGATGGCACTTAAGTATACAACTGACGTTAACCCCGACATGACTCCTTCGTCATAGGAGTACGTATGTAATGTTTATAAAATTAGATAGCCAGCACTGCAACCACAATATACGTTTCACCAACATTACGCCTGGCATAGGGCGTTCTTCCAAAGCAGTTTCGAGACCTGACGTTGCTCTGTGGTAGAATGCTTGATTGCCACGCAGAATGCGTGGGTTTGATTCCTGCTGGGACTCTGATTTCTATTCTTTGTATTCCTGTCGTCAACGCCACCGGTGTCCCTTTTTCTTAACGCTGTTGCCTTTAAATTACCAGTGTCAACGCCACCGATGCCAGTTTGTCTTAACGCTCTCGCATTTAATTTACCAATGCCTGCTCTCGCCGTTCCTGGGTAGATATAAATTGTCAAAGTCCTGTGGCGCATACCCGCATTCCGCGGCCCGTGGTATACGGGTATGAGCCACACGTGTCTGGAGAAATAAGTTTCACGACATACGCGACGGCATTTTCACGTTAATCGTGTCATGGCCAGCCAGACATATTCGTCAATACCTCTTACCCTCTCATACAAATTTTGGTCTACCCCTAGTTAAGGAGGCCACCATCACAGCACCCAGACGTAGGCGGCTAGATAGATAGATAGATAGATAGATAGATAGATAGATAGATAGATAGATAGATAGATAGATAGATAGATAGATAGATAGATAGATAGATAGATAGATAGATAGAAACGCAAAAGTGCTTACAGTTCGCAAAGAAATGCTTCGCATTTAAAATTCGCACCGTGCGCGTTAACTAAAAGCGGACTGCGGGTCTCTGTATCCAATCGGAGTCTTCTGTCTCTCATTGCCCATTAGCAGCGATTGGCATGTTCCAGTAGGAAACACCGGTCCATCACTGCGTGATTGCGTCTCCCCAGATTTCTCTTCTGCGCAACGCCGCGATGAGCGCCAGCGTCAAGAGAGAGTATTAGTGCTGGGTACGCACGCGCTTGGGTACGCAAGGGCTTGGGTACGCACGAGGTTGCGTACCCAAGCGCACATGCCTTGTAGTGCCGCGTACCCAAACGCAAGTCGCAGGAAGGTCACACGCGCTCGCAGCGCCAGAGCATTGTCGCGTAGAGACTGGTTTGTGTTTCTTAACCAATTTAAAATGTTGAGCCAAGAATAGATGGTGGCGTGAAATTAATTTCTTCCAATAAAACATTCTTAATTAATAATACAAAGTTATCAACCCAAGACAAAAAGTAGTTGTGTGCTTGTGTTGAAGTTCAGACTGAAGCCGGTGCCAAACAATCGAGAAGGCTGGTCGTAGTCCGACAACGACACACGTGTGGTGGACCGGTAGTGATCGGCGTCGTCTTACTTCGTGTTCCGTACGAGTTGATTATGCCGCCGTTGCGCGGTCGGCATTGCAGCGTGCTCTGCGACCAGATGTTATACTGCGATCTCTCTTGGACCGAAATAGAGAAACTTGTTCCTCGGTTACCGCACGGTTAAACCAAGGGTTTCCAAATCAAGTGGTGGCCACATTAATGTGGACACAATGAACGAGCAGACCTTTCGGAGGCAGTTCCGCTTCAGGAAGGACGATCTGCCTGTGCTGACGGAGACCTTGAAAATCCCAACGATCCGGAGCAGCCAAGGCGTTACCGTATTGGGACAAGAAGCCCTTTTGATGGGCTTGCGCAGGCTTGCGTACACAAACAGATGGTGGGACTTGGAGTCCCTTTTCGGCCGTCACTCGTCGGCGCTGTCCAACATCGTCAGCCAGTTATTCGGCCACATTGACAGCACCTTGGGGCACCTGCTGGCGGATGTTAACAATCATAGCTAGCTGACCTTGACTGATCTGGAGCAGTATTCCGAGGTAAGCACGTAAATTTCATATCGTATAATTTCTTTAGTGCACGCACGTTATAGCCCTGCTCTAGTTCTTGCTGTTTATGGAAGCTTTAAAGCTAATAATTTTTTTACTAATGCTGCGCGTGAAAACATAGTAGTTCGGTCACAAACCTGTTTCCATCACGTTATTTCTCCCGAACGAATAGACTCATGAAGCTAATGTTCAAGATGGATAGTTTCTTCAGGCGCGAATTGCGATTGACTGTCTTCAAAGGTGTTAAATCACAGCAGCATAATTCTTAGGCACTCGATAGTACATTCCAAGAAAGAAAATCAATATGTCTGTTGGCGCGAGTTTTAGTAATTCTAAATAGTGCGTAATTAAATAATTGTTTTGCAGTCAGTCATGTTCCATTTTTACCTACAAATAATGAAATTGTTGGATCGAAATGCAGTTCTTTTAGGTTGTGTCCATTTCGTCCGAAGAAAAATGATTTTTACGTTGCCCTTAGAAGGCGACACGTCAACAGAGTAGTCCTGCATCGTAGTGCCTTCACCAAAATGATCAAGGTGAACGGAAGACACATTGACTTTGCGAAAAGTTCAGTTCATCGTATGTACCATGTATGTTGCTTTGTTTCGGCCACTAGTCCACAGAACTGGCAAAAACTAATTGCATCTGCATGTGTGGGACATTGCACCTCAAGGGGATATGCAAGATTTTGATGCAGTATGCTTTGTTTGTCTTCGGAGGCAGTGTACAACAGAGGTGCCCCCCCTGCACAACTGCTGGGGCTCCGTGGACGGCACGGCGAGGCCAATTTGCCGCCCTACAGTTAACCAGTGGATGTACTTCTCAGGCCATAAAAGGCAGCTCTCTGTGAAGTACCAGTCCGTTATGTGTGCCAATGGAATTGTGTGCCAGCTTGACGGGCCATATGCAGGGCACAAGCATGACGACGGTAAATGTGCTTTCAATTAGCGTACTGTTTGTAGACGTACTATATTTACCAATACCAGCGTCACAATGTGCCATGCTGATTGCAATTACACACGACTGGGATCTTATTTCTCAAGAGCGATTTGCTCCCTTCTGTAGCTAACGTAAAGAAGCAAATCATGGTGAAAAAATTACACCATCTCCCGCTAAAGGGAACCATGTGTAGATGCGAAGCAGCGGGCGCTAAAGCTTACACTGGCGGCGGCGTTGACGCTGGCGCCCATCGCAGCGCTGCGCAGGAGAGAAAACTGGGGAGGCGTAAAGCACGCAGTGATGGAGCGGTGTTTCCTACTGGAACATGCCAATCGCTGCTAATGGGCAATGAGAGACAGAAGACTCCGACTGGACACAGAGCCCCGCAGTCCGCTTTTAGATGCGAAGCATCTTATGCTCGGGGCTTTGTCCGTCCCGCGTCCAGAACACTGTAGTAATATGAAGGCCATCAACCGCGAACCAGAACACTGTAGTAATATGAAGGCCATCAACCAGTACTACGGTCATCAGAGTCATGGTCGAGAGCACAGAGAGGCTGCTTAGCAATGGCTAGGCAGGTGTTGTCTGTCGCCCAGGTTGACCCCATTCCTTGATCTTGCTTGCATGTGTTTGGAGGGGGGCTTAGTCCGTCCCTCCTTCCCGCGTCCCACACCACCACAGCGCATGCGCGCCCCCTCCCCCCTCTCTCTCCTACGCTCACCCCCCTTTCTCTCCTCTAGGAATCCTCTACTCTACGGAGCGGCGGCCCCCCGCGTCCCCACAGCGCATGCGCGTCCTCTCCCCTTCTCTACTCTAGGAATCCTCTACTCTACGAAGCGGCTCCGGCGTCCCACAGCGCATGCGCCTCCTCTCTCCTTTAGGAATCCTCTACCGAACGGCTCCTGCGTCCCACAGCACATGCACGTCCCCTCTCTCTCCTCTCCTGCGGTCCCCCCCGTCCTCTCCTCTTGGAATGCTCTACGCAGCGGCGCGCACGACAGGTGGTGTGACAGCTGCATACTCCGCTGGGGGGCGCCACGGTAGTTCCGCGGTATGAAAATGACGGAGCGCGCGTCTCATTCTCTCTCCTGTGCAGCGCCGCGATGAGCGCCCGGACCGCTGCCGTGAAATGAGAGCGGCGACGTTCCTCCCGCTCAAGCTAATTATCTCCCCGTTGCTTCGCATCCACACATGGTTCCCTTTAGCGTGAGATGGGGAATTTTTTTAGTTAACGCGACGCTGCGAATTTTTATTGTTCAACAACGCACAGGAGAAATCTCCCACCGGCACCACCTTGCAGGTGAAGATCCATTGCCATATATACGGGGTGGCCAGTGAACGGTTGTTCAGCGCGAGCAGTCGGCTTTTTCAACCAAGAAACTCGCTAGCAGACGCTGCCTGCGTCGGCGTCGCGAGGCGAGAGAGGGGGGGGGGGAGCGTAGGAGAGGAGAGAGAGGGGGGGGGACGCGTATGCGCAGTGGGAGTGTGGACGCCGCGGGCAGGGATGCCCAGAGGAGAGAGGGGGGAGCGTAGGAGAGAGAGGGGGGACGCGCATGCGCAGTGGGAGTGTGGACGCCATGGGCAGGGATGCCTAGAGGAGAGAGGGGGGAGCGTAGGAGGGGAGAGAGGAGGGGAGGCGCATGAGCAGGAGAGAGAGGGGGAGATGAGGTTTTTTATTTTTATTTTTTAAAGGGTTTGCGCATGCGCAGTAAGGGTGGTCACGCCGCACACCACCACCGGATTAAGCTTCGCCATAAGATGCTTCACATCTAAAAAATTCGATCAAGATCGTACCCAGTCGAGATCAGAAGTGACCGTGTGGCACCGGTATAACTTGTTTTTATTGCTTTACTAGTACGTCTGGAAGCAAGACTGGTGCATGCATCATTTATTAGAATGCGTGAGTGACTGGAAAATCGAACATGCATGCCCTCAACATGTCCCACATTTATTGCCTTTTGATATTGTTTTGCGCCTAATTGTTTGCACAAACTGCTACATTCTCAAATATGCAAAAGCTAGTGTACAAAGAAGTCCAACTTGCGACAGTGTTTAGGGCTGCTGTGCGACTGTATTCTTTATTACTGTGTTAGCATAACCAGCCCCGAAAATGGTCCATTGACTCGGTACGAAGGCTGTGGCATGTGCAGCTGTGAATTCCAGTAAGGTTGGCGGCAAGTGGTGTCAGAAGCACTTGCTGTTGGGGTAGTTAGTCCATATTTTCTATTGACCAAAACACTATGGTCATCTAGCACAAAAGGACAAAAAAAGTAGAGATGAGGAGCTATGTGAGCGCTACCTCTCCTTTGGTGTCGTTTAGCACAAAGTGACCATAGCATTTGGTCAATAGAAAGGCAAGTGGTGTTTACTAATAAATAAACACGCACAAACGAAAATGTCCTGATCGCTGAATTTCCACTTAGGACCTGTGGCATTGAATCCCGATACTCTAACCACACATTTGACACTCGGCGTGTTTTCCACGATGATATTTTGCTGAAAATATTTCCCAATGTAAGCTAGCGCGTTGAGACATATGGAATGTTTGCACTGCACTGTTCATTTCCTGTCAGCCAGTATTCATCTTGTGCACACACTTCTAAGATGAGAGGCCTGTGCCACCCCTAATGGCCATGATAACCACACCTGTAGTCCACAGGTGTTCGAACCTGCCGGTGCCCAGCCTCTTCATAATGCGAACGCACGTCCTTCACATATGTAATCAAAATTGACACTAACTTTGTTATACCCTTACTGTACCTTTATTTCTGCGCAATATTTCAAGGCAACAAGTACTTGTGTAATTACATACACACCTAGATTGGTCTTGTTGCACCAGTTTTTAGACTTTAAGGCACAGACACATTTTGTCAGTCATGTGCCCTATTTCTTTGTACATACTTTCATATTAGAACTCAACAATTCTATGCATGTTTAGACTGTGTTAAGTACAATCAGCATGCAGTGGCATGTTGATAGTACAGATGAAGGTTTACTAACGAGCTAATACCCATACCCTTCTAAAATGCAGTATCATAGAGTTTTACTTTAGTGTGGGAGCCACCTGCACCACATACGGTAATCTAAATTTATTAATAGGCTTTGTTACACATCACTCCAACATGACAGTGCGCACAGTATTTTGAAAAAGAAATGTTTCAAGGAAATTTTCTGTTTTTCTTCTTTCTTTGCAGGAATCTTGCGTCTCAGTGGATTTTACGAGAAGCTGGATAGGTTATCGCAGGGCTACTCATATGGAATATATGTTGACCCTGCATATCCTCTGCGCCCTCTACTCATGAGGCCTTACGCTGGAGCCACCCTCACTCGGCTGCAAGCGCTTTTCAATAGGCACATGAGCACTGTTCGCCTGGCGGTCGAGTGGGGATTCGGAAAGACTGTGGCCGAGTTCGCTTTTTTAGACTTCAAGAAGAACCAAAAACTGCTGCTGCAGAATGTTGGCCAAATGTACCGTGTTGGTACCATACTTGCAAATTGCCAACACGTGTCTGCACGGAAGTCTGACAGGAATGTTTTTTGGCCTCCGGGCACCTGACCTGCAGGAATACTTGAGGTGCGAATAAGTGTGTTGGCTACTTTGCAATAGTAATAATAATAATATCTGGGGTTTTACGTCCCAAAGTCACCACATGATTATGAATGATGCCGTAGTGGAAGGCTCTGGAAATTTCGGCCATGTGGTGTTCTTTAACATCCACCGACATCGCACGGTACACGGGCCTCTACCATTATGCCTCCCCTGGAATGCGACAACCATGGTCGGGATCGAACACTCGATGTTCTAGTCAGCAGCCGAGCACCAAACCACTGATCTACCACGGCGGAGAGTGTGGCTGTTTTTGTCGGAAGGCAGCAAGTAGCACCTTTGTTGCGTACCATGATCAGCAGACAGCAGCCCAAGACGAGACTGGCAGTGGGACTGTGTCGGAGTAGCGTATGTGCGTTTGTGCGACTCAGATTGTGGGTATCTGAGTGCAAGAGACGGAGTAAGAGTTCGACTGACGCTATGGGTGTTCCCCAGTGTGGCGAACTTTAGTCCATGTGTTGTTTTGAGAGAACACTTTTCTGAACTTGCATTCAACCAAGCCATCCTGTGATCCGCCAGTCCCGGATTTCCAACAAATGCACGTCCATGTTTGTACGTGTGCCTCCAATCACATCAGCACATGTGATAAATTTTTCCGAGAAACTGTTACTCGGCTCTGAGGTATCGGGTTCTCAATTGAACACCTGACATTCTGGACTGTATGAAGCAGGGTCGGGCAGTATGAAAGGTGCTAGGACAGCAGTTTGTGTCGCATGGTCACAGACTTCCTGTACAGAGCTACGGCTCGATTTCACGAAGTGATGACTATGCTTTATTTTTTTAGATTGGCCTGTTCATAAAACTGAGAAGAGCCTTTTGGTCTGTTAAAATTGAAATTGTAATTTAGCAACACCTGAAAGCTACTGTAGCATTGTATTTGCCACGAACTTACGCCTTCATGAGCAAGATGGGGAGAATGAATGCAGTGGCTGCGAGCAGACTGCGCCCCAAGGAGCCTTCTGTTTGCATAAATCACGAAAAATAAAAGGTGTTAGTTTGGGTTTGTTGTGCATGCAACATGGGCTATGCTGTGCCAAAACCAAGGCATTAGAGGAGTCTGTAGTAAAAGGAGCAAAAGCTGCATTATTTAAAGTCTACTGAGATAGCCTACTTCGTTTAAAAAGTTTGACATTTGCCACAGCCACAAGTGAATTGCCCCCCAAAAAGATTTGGTGTAAAGCTATGTGCATTTGATACAGTTTGTTGAAATGTGTCTTTGCATTTGATGTGTGGGCACGTTATTAGAATGTGCAATACTATTACTGGATCGTGGCATTTTTCACATATTGGCTGTGCGTCTTTTGCGAGCACAAAGACAAAAGCAATCACTGTAGTGTTCACTGAATAATTATTTATTTTTAATGCTGTCTTAAAACAGACTTTACGAGGTAAATCAGGGCATCCCGCTGGCGGAGATATAGTTCTCTTTCCTGTTGCCTCTATATCTGCCTTTCGTACCGCTCGTCCCTTTTTTCTTCTTGGGCTTCTTCCCACTCCCGCTTCCTTTGCAGAAAGACTTCTCTTTCTAAAGTCAGCCGGTCCTGCTCCAAAGCAATACGGCGGTCCTCGACAGCGAGGCGCTCCTTTTCCAGGGCTATCCGCTCCTTTTCCAACTCCGTGTCCCTGTTTCTAGCCCCTTGCTCAGGCTGCAGCCTTTTTTCAAAAAACTGCAGATGGGAACTGCAAATGGAAGATGTTAAGCGTTATGGGCTGTTTCCATGAGAAATATAACATAAATACCTGCTTGATATTTTCATTCTCTCTGTTTTCATATGTTATGTAGGTATATTGAAGTTGCACGAAATTTTTTTCCCCTAATGAATGTTCCGAACTGTATATGGAGTTGTCAGTAAGCTTGGACAGTCTGTGGCATGGTGAGTACTTAACTGTAATTGCAGTAGACATTCTAGGATAATTTGAAACCGCCAATGTTACGTTTACAGTTCTTCATTTTGTCATGGCCCGGTTGAAGCATGCACCGAGAACCGAAGCCATGCTAACAATTGAGGCCCCATTTCGATATCATGTTCTACTCTTGAAGGCAAAGCTCAAGCGCCCTCCACGTTCTTTTGTGTCAGAAATTAGTCGTACTTTACCACAAGTTGGTGGCTGGATGAGGCCATCTCAAACGTTCTAACAGTAGTAAACTGAAACATACGATTTCTGAGGCATATGCCAGGTGGCGTATGCATATATGCACTGGCAACACTGGGCAAGAGGCCACCGGTGGGGCCAGAGGAAGAGCCAGGGGTGGGGCCAGAGGAGGTGCCAGGGGTGGGACCAAGTGATTGGGCTCGGATGTGAGGCAGACGTGGGGTCAAGGGTAGGATCAGGGGTAGTGCTTGGGACAGGGCGTGGAGTGGATCCCGGGAGGATGCCAGGAGTTGGGCTGGGAGTAAGGTCCTGGACTACAGCGGTGTCGAATGCAGCCCTCTGCTGTGACAAACTCACCGAAGCGCTGGCAGGTAGCTGTGGCACTGTTGCCAGCACTTCGTAGCCGCCACGAACACACGCAGATGTTTTCTGTGCCACGTCATAGACATTTGTAGACCCTGAGAAAGAGAGTGCATGTTATAGTGCATAGTTTATGTAGCAAATCAGAGACATGAAGGTAATCTGGCAACACAAGCACGTAATTTAAGCGAACGTACGACTTCATTTGTCCTTACTGATGGTTGGTACAGGTTTAATATATATTCAGGGATGTTCAAGGATTCTGAAAGCATTGTGAATTGTTTTTCAAGAAGGCAGTGCAAAATCTCAAGTCAGAATTTTTTTAGTATAGTTCTTTCAAGGTGCTATGAATGCGTCTATCACACCAACATATTTAATTATACGTTAGAAATGTTCCTACTTTGACACATTTAAGGGAACAAAAAAGCTCAGAACACAGCAAAAGTGCATGGTATTAGTGCTCCAAAGGTCTGTGTTGGTCTTTCACTACAGAGAGAGATGACTTAAAGGTAGGTATGCAATTAAAGTGGCAAGTTGGGCTTGATGGTACATAATTCTGGCACGCTACGTCTACGTCGTTGTTTGTGTTCCTTCTGTCCGCTGTGTGTCATTGCGCTGTAGTGTGTCAGAAGTAGGCACTCAACTTTCAATAAAATCAAACAACCCTTACATATATCTCTTGCAGCTGTATTTCAGCAATCGATTGGCACAGGATTTGTGCACGAGTCTTGAAAAATTGCTTGTGTGACACATATTGCCACGCACACTCCTTTTGTTCTGTTTTATGTTACTGCCTGGTGCAAACCGTGCCAGAATGTCTGGGAATTCCACATTGAATTGAATTCTTGCAGAACTGTTTATGATGTGCACATTCTTAGTTTTACATTTGTTTGTGAATTTGTAAGAAGGATAAACATGGTGAAGCCTTCGCAGCCATTGAACGGTTGTCAGGAGCGCTGCTGTTTGTCTCTTCCCTTATGTTGCTTGGTATTTTATGCTAACGTATCTCAGCTGACTCAATATGAATTAACATTCATTTGAATGTTCTGCCTGCCACCTTGTAATACATCCTGTATACATCAGTGCTCATTTACTGTACTCATCATTGCTGTCGCTGTTAACATCAACATTAAATGTTTTATCATAGATAAAAACGACTCACGTGCATTTGTGTTGTAGTTTCTTCTCATTCTGTGTCTGTCAGTGTGCCTTTGCCATCAAGATGAACAATACTAACTAGTCCGAATGTTGTTTTGCTAACCTTAATGGCATCAGAGCAAAAGTGATGAAACTTGAATAATATGAATAGGATGCTCAGATACACATTAGACACTTCATAAAGCTGTTGGGGGGTCTGTTGTCTTGATATTAATTTAATTAATAAACTATGAAAACATTCTATCAAACTACCGATTGTTAAGTAGGGAATAATGTACTTACACAAGTTTTCTTCATAGCAAGACTCTAAGTTTTCATCAACTGACATCCCGTCAGTTTCAGAAGCTGTGAAATCTGAGGCGTTCAGGTCACGGATAGCTGCAGCCGTCCTCTTCTCCGTGGCTGGGCGCCTGGTCATTTCACGCTGCTCCTTCTGCTGCTGCTTCTGCTGCTGCTTCTGCTTTTGCGTGGCTGAAACTTTACGCACGGCAGTATTTTTTAGTTTGTAGCCGCTATTTTATGCCAGATTGTACACTTCTGTGAGAAGTCGTTCCTTTTCATCATATTATTCTTCTGCTCCATATCTGAAAGTACGCTAGATTAATGAGAAATTTTTGACCAATATAATTAATCACCCATAACAATCGGAGGCAGCACTCGTTACTGTTAAGTAGTGGTCAAACGTTGGTCCCTGGCAATACATATGGAGCAGTTGGAAAGTTTGACACGCAAACTTTATCCCAACTGTTTCACGTTGCTGGATGCGTTCAAAAACAGGAAAAATTTGGGCCGACTGGTAATGAATAATAGTTGGGGCCGTCAGACATGAGGGCAAGAAACGACCGTGTTTTGCGATCGCCTCGGATTTCTTTTATTTTCACTTGCTGCGCTGCCTCGCAGAACTACGAAACTCTTGCGCGTTTTGGAAATGAATAAAATTTGTTCTGGCTGCCCCCCCGGCACCGGCTTTTTTCCCCTAGCGGACTGTGTCTTTGCACGGCCTTGTACATTTCAGACAATGGAGATGCACATGGGCACAGCATGGCGCATATTGGCCTTTGGCAGCGTAAATGATGCGGTAACGGAAATGCTTGCAAATGACGTAGTACGAGCTCATTATCTATACCAATTTTATTTGAGTGGGGAAGCGATAATCACACTTACTTCCTCAGGTTTTCCCTGTCGCGTGCGGCGAACTGCGCCAGCAGTAGGTCCAGTCGGTCCCGAAGGGTTCGGGCAACAACCGTTTCTCAACAGCACCGCCGTAAGGTTTCGGACGATGACGGCCCCTCTTGTTGCGTCCTCAAAAGGGTCGACTGCAAGAACTTCCCGAAGAAGAAAAATGTCGACCTCCGGCGTGAAGTATACCCTCGCGCTTTGCTGCTTCGCCGGAGGCGGCATGCTTGCGGTCGGTCGTGCCATGTTCGCGTTTTGGCGCCTTTGTGCTCGGGCGGATTGATCTGGCCAGCCTCGGCTTGGCTCGCCGTGAACGTGGTTGACTGACCGGTCGCATGATGAGCTAGGCACAGCCAATCTCCGCTTGGAGGCACGTGTAGGCAGCGATGTTTTTGGCCGTGCGTACGCACGGCCCCAGCGTCTTGGGGACGCATCTTCTTGAGTCTTCGCGCATGCGCAGTAGCGCCGCCCCAAGGTCTTGGGTACGCAAGCCGCTTGTGTACCCAGCACTAATACTCTCTAACGCCGCCGCCAGTGTAAGCGTTAGCGCCCGCTGCTTCGTTTCTACACATGGTTCCCTTTAGCGGGAGATGGTGTAATTTTTTATGTTGCCGCGTTTGCCTGGGGATGCATGACGTCTGGCGAAAAGAAGCACGCGCGGTAACACTACGGTTCTCAGACGACTGCTAACAATTTAACGTCTTTTGAAAGCAAACAGAAACGAAAACGCCTCAAGCGAAGCACAAAAGTGCCTTGCCGCCTCTTTCGTCGTCTGCTCCCATATCTCGTCAAATTTGCTGCCGTGGCCGCTTTGGCGCTGGAGGCAGCGCGCGACTGTGGCATCTCCTAACGTATGCATGGTGCCTATAAGCGAACCTATCATACCGGCATGCGCGGGGGGTCTACGTGAAAGATAACTGTTAAGCATTTGATTTCATCTTTATGCAAGCTAATCGATGGTTGGCTCACGTATGCGCTACCACGATATGCCATGCCCCAATCATCAGACGCCTTTCTGCTTTCCTATGCCGGTAGAAAACTGCGCATTCATCGAATTTTGGCGTGCACTTACACTCTCGGCAATGCAAAGATGGATTAGAACGTGAACATCCGGTTAGCGATCTCTTATGCATACCTGCCAACTCTCCCGAATTGTCCGGGAGACTCCCGAATTTTGACCTAATCTCCCGATTGTACGAAAGCTATCTCGAATCTGCCGAAAAGTGGCCGCCACAGCAGAGGCGCCTTTTTTTAAATCGCGCGCGTACGTCAGCCTTTCCTGCTGCGGCAGTTGCGATGCAGCGGAAGAGCACTCGCCACTACACTTCTAGTTCATTGAAACCATACCGTAGAGTACCGCTAAGTATGTTCTAGGCACTATAGTCCGCGCATCTGGGCGAATGCCGGCGGCCGCAAGACGCGCTCCCCACCGTACCAAAAGAAGGCGTGGGAAAAGGCACCACAACTTTTGCATCTGTCTGTTTTGGCCCCCCGCATTTTGTACGCTAGGCATACGCCGCCTGCCTAGGCGTCAGTTGTGTTTGTTACGTGGTTGTGGGGGGTTGTGTGTTTCCCAGAGTTCAGTTGGAAGGTCGATGGCGGTGTCAAAAGCAAAGAAGTACTTGGAAGTGTTTCCGGACTCATACACAGCTGAGTTTCTGTGCTTTGTAGCTTCGCGGAAAGGTGACAAGTGCGAATTCTGTACCACGTGCGCCTGTGATGTAAGCGTTTCGCACGGCGGCAAGGCCGACATAAAGGTCCACATCGCTTCACAGAAGCATCAGAACTACGTTCGTGCTGCGGAAGGGCAGGGCCAACATCGGAAGTTTCTTCCAAAATATAATAATACTATCTGGCGTTTAACGTCCCAAAACCACGATATGATTATGACAGACGCCGTAGGGGAGGGCTCCGGAAATTTCGGCCATCTGGTGTTCTTTAACGTGCACTGACATCGCACAGTACACGGGCCTCTACCAGTTCGCCTCCATCGAAATGCGACCGCCGCGGCCGGGATCAAACCCGCGCCTCTTCCAAAAGAGCTGCGAAGACAGCGCGATCGCACAGAATGCCTATTCACGGGATTTCTTGTGGAACACAACTTGCCGCTAAGCGTTATTGATGAAGCAGGACCGTCGTTTCGGAAATTGTTCGCGAAGTGCGAGGACGCGAAGTGGTACGGGTGCAGACGTACGAAAACAACTGCCATCGTCAGGGAAATGGCTGCAGGTGCCGAAAACACAATGGTGAACGCTCTAAAACGCCGTGCTTTCTCAGTCACAGTGGACGGATGCAACGACAGCGGGTCGCTAATGTCTCAGTATCTGTAAATTCCGCTATTCAACCTCCTCCCCCCCCTCCCCCCGCTGCGGTCTCCCGAATTTTCAAGATGCGAAGTTGGCACGTATGCTTATGTTCTAATAACATCTGGTTAATTCAACCACTAGTCTGTCCTACTAGAAACGGCCACAGCTGAAAGGAACCTTACACACCACACCTGTACGGCAGTCAGTGAATTCGTTGGTGTGTTTTTACGAAACAAACAAATATCGGTCCTGTCTTTTACTCGCTCATTCTTTCTCCGTACAGCGGCAAAAATCTTAGCGAGTTGATTAGCAGCCGTAAAAACACCATTAACGCCGTATCTACTTCCTACTTTAGTGTGTGAGATACGCAATGAATGTACGGTGTACCTATGACACGTTTCTTCCTATCGCATTCCGCAACCATGCTCGGGCTTAACATAACGAATTTCTTTAAACGTTCAGCAAGAGTCGTCATTGGCACACGAGGATAACCTACAGCTGAAAGACGCGTAACCTGTGTATTAAAGGCTATCACTCAATTCGCGCTCACACGACTTCGTGATGGAAGACTTAAGGCAAGACATGGCTGGAATCGAGAGTTCGACGGAAGCCCGTCTGGTCGAGATGAAACATGATGAAGGAAACGAAGTACACCGACCAAATAATCCGGAAGCCTAGTTCACAATGAGGCCAAACGACTAGCAATGTCTCCTATAGAGGTTTCCATAATCAAATCGTGGTTTTGGGACGTAAAACCCCAGATATTATTATTATTATTATAGAGGTTTCAGCACGTGACGCAAGCACCGCTAGGACGAGGGGAGCTTTCCATCATTGCGATTCAGTGTTTGCTTTGTAGATTGTTTGTCGAGCGACTCGAGATACAGGTGTGACTTCCAGTTTCTTTCTCTCCCAATAACACTCGCATCTATCCAGTCAATGATATGATCAGTCATAGCTGCATGCTCGGCCAGTGCATTAGACGCCACATTCTTCCTATCGACATCGTTCTGATGCTAGCGCATGCGCTTTGTGAAGTTGCCGGTTTCCCCGAAATAAACGCTTTCGCAATCCGCGCAAGGGGATATTGTACACAACACCGGAAAAGGCTTCCTTCGGTAGCTTGTCCTGCCCACTTACAAGTGCTTGCCTTAACTTACGTACATGCACGTGGGCAACTTCACTGTCGTAGCTACGCAATACGCGTGTTAAGGTCTCGCTTACCCCTGGGCACGTAAGGAACAGGCGCGCGTTTCTTGTCTGACACCAGTAGGCTGGGAGTGAGCAGACAAACGATGTTCCATTGCCTTAGTGAACCCTGGCGGGTAACCGCACGTTGAAAGGTCCTCCCAAACTGTCTTCGCATCAGCGGTCAGGCCTTCTGGATTCGCGCAAATGCGATTCGCACGACCTAATAATGAAGCAACCACTGACCTCTTATGAGTGCCAGGATAGACAGATCTGAAGTTCAGGTACCTGCCAGTATGCGCGCCTTTTCTGCAAACGCTGAAAGATAGCGCCCTATTGTTCCTGTTAACGAGAACATAAAAAAAATGGTCGCCTCTGATCAGCTTCCAATGCCACGGTGAACTGAATGGAGTTGGCTTGATTGTTTAGATGCGTCGTGAATGCATCCAAAGCAGAGCGCTTGATGACACAAAAACAATCATCAACATAGCGCAGGAAAATTCTTGGAGAAGGGCTGGAAAGAAGCGAGAGCCTGATTTTCCAGCCTTTCAATTGTCAGGTTCGCAGCAGTAACCGAGACAGAGGCACCCATCGAAACAGAAGTGCGCATTGGCAAGGCAAAAAACTGAGCAGCTTTGTCAAATCCGGGGCATCAATAGGCGGAGTTTCGGCTAGATACGGATCAACGGCGAGATCCGTGGGAGTAAACAGGGAAGCCACGTATAATGAAACCATCACCGCGTCTTCTTCGAGCACCAAACGTCGAACTTTTTCAACCAAAGCGAAATTGCCATGTTGCAGCACCAGCATCGTGGGGTGCAAAGTGTGTGATGTCCCATTAACGTTATCAGTACAATGCATGAGGTCCTTTCGTTATTCATGGACAGAGCTTTCGGCAGGTTATATTGCTTTGGACTTTTTTAGATTATTTGTATTGGTTTTTAGCATTGCTAGCCTTGTTTTTAGGCTTTTATTGAGTGCTGCGTCACCATGCGACATGATACAGTGGATGGACGAGAAGCCGGGTTTCTGAATGGCTACTATATTAAAACAAAGAGAACTTCATGAACATTTACTACCCCGAGGATGATCACAATCTATCAGCAGAGTGGAACTTCGCCACTTCACATGGAAAAAGCGCATGTGGCTGCGTCGGCGGCCCACTTAAGCGTTTGGCAGCCTGCAGAGGTCATATGGTGGTCAGATTCAGACACCACAGGATTTCCCACAGGACACTCTAAGCCAAAAATTGAAAAATGGAGAGTAACTGCAGGTTTTAGTCCTACAGACTAACTTTTACTCCCCCAAAAAGACTAACTGGAACAAGATTACTGACATGCCTGAAATTGGGGGTGTAACCGTTCAGTATCCAGTTTGAATTCAAGAAGGCAACAGAAGGATGAACTGCAACAGTTGCTCTCAACGCGAAACCGTTACTCCCCTGCAGAACGCTGCAGGCAAATGTGCACGCACCCTATACATACATAGGTCGATGCACGGGCCGCATTTTCTTGCGGGCTGGCAAACTCCCGTCCGGGAGTTTGCCTTTCTGTTTAATCTCGGAGCAAATGAACATTATCAGCTCGGGGCGATGTTGTCTTTTCAAAGGGGAGACGATTGTTCCGCAAAACAATATACGCCTCCGTGCAAAAAAGAAAGAAAAAGAAATTACTGGCCCTTGAGCTAGCGCAAACGAGAGCACTGGCAAAGCCTAGGCTTTCGCGAGAGACTCATTACCTTGGCGTTTTAAGATGTTTGCATTGTTACCTTCTATTCTCTTTCGAGCATCAGCACTGGTTCTACATGCCGAGATTCCGTTAACATTCAACTTAATTCGTATGAATCACTACCAGCTACTTAACAAACGTGGAAGGCAATGTTAAAGGCACAAAGTTTGTAGGATCAGCGAGGTGTAGTACACCAGGCATGGACCACGACATTGGCCTACAGTTTTCTGGACTTAGAAAGCAGCCCACCTCAGGTGTCGCCCACCTCATCGTAGATTTACAGCGAAAGCTGTGATGAGATCACAACAAGGGCCGTTTTTGCGCCGTAGTTGTCCGCCGCCGCCGCCGGTGTCCGTAACCACTATCGCGCGAAATAAGAAAAAAGTAAATAAATAAAAAATGCCTGGCAAATGCCTGGTAAATAAATAAAAATGCCTGGCAATCGAACCCGGGTCCTCTGCGCGGCAGCCCAACACTCTTCCACTGAGCTACGCCGGTGCTTGGAACTGCCTTGCAAACTGACCCTATGCAGGCTTCATGTCGGGTAAGGAATCGCGTTAACATGTGTAATAAAGCGTTTTAGAACAGTAAAATAACAACCAGGCGGCACACAATGCGCATTGCGTAACGAGTGGGTCGTTCAGTGCTTCAACCCATTACAAAAGCCTGAGGCATAATTCATCATCGTCGTCAGCCACAGCATCAACAAAGTGCACATAATGCGTTACAAATGTGTATTGGGTACCGCACTTTTCCGAAAAATAAGGAATAATGTCATAGTGGACGCTTCCCCACTACACAAAAATTATGATGGTTTATGGCGTAGTGGGTATCATGCAGTGTGCTTGTAGTAGTTGCCCCAAGAGTGTTTAAAAAAGGCTCTAGAAAGGCCGCTCTGCCAGCTTTCGCTGTGACTGTGCTGCGCATTCAGCGCAGGCCTGGCGTTTTTTTTTTTTTGTATCGATGAGGCAGCAAGTGCCGCACAGCCTCTCCAGAAAGGTATTATTTTGTGTGAGCTGTGAGGGCTATTAGTGGCAAGTTAGTTTTACATTGTTAGGACAACCAAGCCGATCTGTTCCATGCGTTGTGAACAAAATGTGCCCATGCCTGATAGGGTGCTATTGTGGGTGGCAACTCCAGTTCTTCGAACAATGTTGGATGAAATTATGAATGTGGAATGTCATCACAGTTCTCGAGTTTCTGGAACTGCATTGTTTAATCTTGTTATGAAATGCAGTATAATAAAGCCGACAACAAGGCAGCTTAGTGCGCTAGCTGGGTGAATCCAGATAAGGATGAACAGTTGGTCCTGGTCACCATTCCCGGCTTTGATGAAATTTACGTTAGGCACTGAATTTAGACGAAGAACGGTGATTCTCAAGTTAATTCTGTGAAAAAAAAATTTTACATAAATTTGTTAGCCTGGCAGCTCTGGTGGTTAAAAACACTTCTCTGCAAATTTCAGAATTTCTGAAGTTCGAACCCTATTGCAAAACCCAGCGCCGCTGGGTACCAGCGTCCAGTGCCATGCCGGATTATGGGCCCAGTATCGCGCTGGATACTGGGACGCTGGAGCGGCATTTTACTGGGAGGCGCTGGTACTCCCGCGCAATGCGGCTCTACAGCTTTGAAATAGCGGTGCCTATTTGCCATAAATAAATATATTAGTGCAAGAAGTGATATAGAACGCATTAACGCAATAAAAAAAAAAAGCCGTATGAAAAAAAAAAAAGTCTCCGTCAGGAGGATCCGAACTTGCCACCTCCCGATTCCGAACTCAGTGTTCTACCCACTACGCCACGCCGGAACATGCTGAACTGTGCGTAAAACAACTATTTAACCAACAAACACACGGTTCGGCTTCATGTTTACATGTCGCACAGTCACGATAGACGTGATCTTCCTTTCCAAATAACAACTGCGTCTTTATTAGACACAAACGAACGGCGGCCGGTACCGAATGACATGCCGATAATGGCAAGAGCGCTATGTTTCTTTAAGAATTCACATGTTAACTACGAAAAATATGAAATACACGTAGAGCAGGCACTGTTTGCTGGCTGTTACTGCCGATTTTTTTTAATAGTCGTTTCTCGCTCTTGCTACTGGTCAACATTTACAGAGGTTTTATGATGACTAGTTAGATAAACAGGTGCTTACATGGTTGAGTATTGAGTAGTGTTATCGCGCAAGCGACGATACGCCAGTACAGCGGGCGTGCCAGTGTACAGATTTGCAGTTCTATCGATACCTATAACTAAGAAACCGCCCAACTAAATAAAAATACAATTCGATAAAGGAGTATGTAACTATGTTCACTAAGGCGTACCAAATTACCGACTGAAAATTATGCGTTCTTACATAAGAGTCACGAGAAGTACCGGCTAGCGCGGCCGGCAGCTTTCGGTGACAGCTTGTGCGCGTTGCTGAAAGCGCGTCGCTTCGATGGTCATCGCTCCTTGTGCGGACACCGTACACAAGGAAAAATGGTTCATTTAGGTTAACGAATGTCCAAACTGTACTTTACAGTCATCCTTACGCTTTAGAATTGCGTGTACTTAAAGCGCGAAGCGCCGGTAACATGTAGACGGACACGGCCGGCACACTAGGCCTAACGCTCGCTGGGAGTCTCGCTGGGTAGGACCGGTCTCGGCGCAGCGGAGTTGCGATGGCTGAAGTTTCTGCATTCAAGCTTCGGAACCTTTCTAATGGTTAACTAAAGTTTCAGCGGAAGTAAGTGGAAGGGCAAACAGTGCCAGAGATGCGTTTCCGGTGTGGTGATATCGAACGGCGGCTGTTTTTCTGGCCTCCGTTGGGTAGGGTTGAGAAGCCAGAGCTGAATTGCTTCTCGCCAACTGTGCGGCGATGTAACGATTTGCTGTTTCTGGTGGGACCGGCGCCTCCAGACTTATAAACACTGCAAAATGGAATCATTACAACAACCAATCCCTGATGCCAGACTGGTATATGTGCGGCGCATGCACAAAACGTGCATTCATCGCTGCTACGTGCTCCGCAAGAATTAACGCCGTTATTGAACCTGCGTGAATAAGAAAAAAAATCAAGCTAAAAAGCAAAATAATCAGCGTTGGCTCCTTTGTGTTATTAACATTTTTTCTGCATTCCAAATGGAAAAATAAAAATGACGGTGATTTCGCATATATATCACATAATGTCTTGCGCTTATCATTCATTCTCTTTCTCTGCCAAGCTAGAAGTTGTGAAAATGTTTGGGACCTGTTAGCAGGCCTCTGGCCAAGGGAGGGGGGGCTAGGGACCCGGGCCTCCCCCTCGAAATTCGGATGGAAGGGGGTGTTTACCGAGGAAAAATAATAAATATCGGTGTTTTTCAAGGCTATCAACAAGTGCCCCCCCCCCCCCCCCCCCCGAAAACATTGTTTGGCTACGGGCCTGCCTGTTAGGGTAGCATCCATTTGTACCATCGAATCAAACATTCTATATTCAAACATACCGAAACATTCCGACGCATACACTACAGAAACTTGCATGCCGCACTGGAAGAAACAGCGCAGGCTCCAGTGTGCACCAGCGCACTCCAGTGAAAATTCCAGCGTTTCCAGCGCTTCCCAGTACGCTCCAGCGTCACAGCGGCCAAGCCAGCGCCCCTACCAGTGCGACCCAGCTCTTTCCCAGTGCGCTCACCGAAGTGCCAGTGAATCCCAGCGTGTACCAGTGTTCCCAGTGCGATCCAGCGCCAAAAAACGTACTGGTATCACGCTGGGGGGCGCTGGTTTTTGCAATAGGGAACACATGTGCGAAAGAAAAAATTACACCATCTCCAGCTAAAGGGCACCATGAGGCGCTGCGAAGCAGCTCATGGGTCGACTTAAAGTTCCGTTCATCACGAGCACCTTGCCCAATGTTAACGCGTCGTTGCAAGTGGAACACACCATGAATTCACTGTAGTTGCTGTTGATGTTACTCGTCCTGAACTCTTGTTGGAGCACGCCACGCGCGTTCATCGCCACGCCACGCGGGTGCACGTTGGTTCATCGCGCGTCTGCAGAATCTCGTTCACCGACGCCATGACGGGATTGCTGAAGGAGTGTAAGGGGGAGAGGGCCACAGCGTCTTACCCAGCCCCTTAGAATAGAATAGAATAATTTTATTTCAACATCAGATTTCGACAAATACAGATGTTGAGGGCCGTGAACTAAAAGCCACAAAACGGCTTGACGAGGCCCACGGTCCCTTGAACTTGGCATCAACGGAAGGCAACATGAACACGAAGCAGCAACAAATATACTATCTTCCTTTTACCCCCCCAAAACACAAAAACAAACAAAAAGAAAAGAATCAAATGTTACATAAAAAGTACACATGTTTTCACATAACGTACTGTCATTGTGTATGTGAAACGCACCTTAACATAAAATGCAACACTATTTTATTACATTGCAGCACATACAATGTAAAGTTTCTCTAGAACATATATTGTCATAATACGCGCAAAACTAGAAGTTAAGAATGGATAAAAAAAATGTGAACAATCATAAGGAAAAAAAATGCACAAGCTAATGAGAATTGTTTAAATGGTATGGCAATAAGTAGCGTAACATCTGTTTACCGTAGTTAGTGCGTGTGCGTGGAAGTTCCCATTCTTTTGTAAGGCGAGTCATGCGTAGCTTCTTATTTTGTTTTAGACAAGAAAGGTTGCGCAAGAAATTGTTCTTTTTAGCGACACCAGCATGATAGCGTTTAAACAGCGTCTTTTCGTATAGTGATGGAAGTGGAACTAAGTTTAATTTAAGAAAGAATGGTTCAGTGTGACTGTTTCGCGGCGCGTTCATGATAGCACGGATCGCTTTTTTCTGGATCATATGAAGATTTTTTATGTTCGCCAGTGTCGTCGTAGCCCACACCAAGTAGCAGTACTTTATATGCGATGCAAATAGGCTGCAAATAGACCGGCCCGAACGCGATAGCGCGTGCCAGTGCGTTCTGACTAGGATACAACGCGTCGGTTCATCGCGCGTCTGCAGAATCCCGTTCCCCGACGCCATTATCAACGGCGCCATAGCGCCGTTGCGAAGGAGAGTGCAACGGAGCGAGCGCGCGCCGCAGTATATACGAGCGCACAGCTGCGCCGGAGAGAGAGAGAAACGGGAGAGGAGAAACGAAGCGGAGGCAGCGCTCACGCCATCCCCTCCACCCCAACCTCCACGCGGGGGGCTCACCCGAGGAGAGGGTCCTCCCACCTCCTCACGCTGACGCGAGAGGGGGGCAGAGTTGGCGCATGCGCAGTAAGGGCGGGGACACCGCACGCACACCGGATTGAGCTTCGCCATAAGAGGCTTCGCATCTCAAATGGGACGGGAACAAGTGCTTGCACAACTAACCACAGAAACAAGTTTGTGGATTGTGTCGAAAAATTCTTTACCTTCCATTACCTTCCTTCCTTAACCCCCCGTTTGTTCCCCTGACCCACTTTGCTCTCTTCCTGTCTCTTAAGGTTACACCTATCATTTTCCTTTCCATCGCTCGCTGCGTCGTCCTCAATTTAAGTTGAACCCTCTTTGTAAGTCTCCAGGTTTCTGCTCCGTAGGTAAGTACCGGTAAGATGCAGCTGATGCGGATCAAGAAAAAGAAATGGATATGGGCCGGGCACGTATCACGTCGGCAGGATAACCGCTGGTCATTAAGGGTAACTGACTGGATTCCAAGAGATGGCAAACGCGTGAGGGGGAGACAGAAAATTGGGTGGGTAGATCAGATTAAGAAGTTTGCAGGTATAACGTGGCAGCAGAAAGCACAGGACCGGGTTGATTGGCGAAACAAGGGAGAGGCCTTTGCCCTGAAGTGGGCGTAGACTGGCTGATGATGATGATGACCTTCCTTCCATTGCCTACACGCCGCCGGTCCCCTTCCCCTCTGCGACGCTCTACATCGCCTCTACGACCGGTCGCCCCTATCTCTGACTACCGCTCGGAAAACTAGCTGGTGCAGTTTTTGGAGGGGCAAGCTGCATCGCTCGGACAAACACCAACACCTGCAGAGGGCCCGGCAAATTTGTTATTAGTGTATGCTGAAGGGGTGCCTATTCAAGCATTGGTGGACACGGGGGCTGCCATTTCTATTATTCATGCGGATTTATGTTCTCGTCTACGTAAGGTTACCACACCTTATAATGGCACTCCCTTACGTCGCGCAAATGACTAAGATACGGCCATCAGAAGATTGCACCGTTAGTGTTTTCATTGATGGCAATCCGGCACCATATTCAATTCGCCGTGTAGCCTTCCTGCGCATATATGCTTATTTTAGGATGGGTATTTCTTTCTGATGCTGCCGCTTCCATCTCTTGTCGACAACGACTCGTACATATGCGAGGGACTGATGACATTGGCCCGAAATACTCGTCGCGTCACCGCCTACGAACCGTCAACGATTTTCTGGTGCCACCTGGCCACGAGCACGTTATTACGGTTGTTTGAGACCTCATTGAGCATGGTGACGTCCTAGTCACTCCATCAGCCCGTTGTATATCCAGAGGGATTGCACTAGCATCGAATTGTGTTCGCTTCACCAACGGCACCGCCTTTCTCGCTGTACTCAGTGCCACCAATGAGCCGATTCTGCTTCCAAAAGGCACTGCTGTAGTTTGCGGCATGGACGCACAACCTGTCTTTGTAGTCACTACGAATACCAGTGCGGCGCAATCACGCTCACCTACAGATGCTCCAACTACTACGGCTCTCGTCAATGCAATCAGCACGGATCTGACTCCGCCGCAAACAGACGAACTACTGGCATTGTTGTCGAAGCATAAATCTTCGTTCGACGTACATTCCCCTGTTCTAGGGCAGACTTCGGCGGCGGCTCATCGCATACACAGCGACGGAACTTCAATCATCCGCCACCGACCATACCGTGTCTCTTCTAGCGAACGCGAGATCATCGACAAGCACGTTGCTGATATGCTGAAAGAGAGCCAGGGTAGGGGCCAGTTGGTTGTACATCGTATAAACTTTTTTTTTGCGCTACAAGTGAACAAAATTGACGAAGTTGTGTGTGTTGTCCCGTACCATTTTCTTCGTCGATTTTGTTCACTTGTAGCGCAAAAAAAAAAGTTTATACTATGATATGCTGAAGCAGAACATCATCCGCCCCTCCGCAAGCCCTTGGTCGTCACGTGTCGTTCTCGTGCGCAAGAAAAACGGCTCAGAGTGATTCTGCGTTGACTACCGTGCATTGAACAAAATTACCAGAAAAGACGTATATCCCTTGCCCCGGATTGATGATGCCTTAGATTCCTTACAAGGAGCGGAATATTTTTCCAGCCTTGACCTGCGCTCAGGTTACTGGCTAATTCCTATGCACGACGACGACAAGGAAAAAACTGCCTTTGCCACACCCGATGGGCTTTACGAATTTAACGTCATGCTTTTCGGCATCTGCAATGCGCCAGCAACCTTTGAACGAATGATGGACACTGTACTGCGGGGCCTTAAGTAGAAGACATGCTTATGTTATCTTGACGACATAGTCAAATTTTCTTCAACATTCTAACAACACTTGCAGCGCCTAGACGAAGTTCTGACGTCTCTCGCAGCTGCGTCTCCATCTGAATACCAAAAAGTGCCACTTTGCAAGCAAAAGTATAAAAGTACTGAGACATCTCGTCAGCAAAGATGACATTCGGCCTGATCCCGACAAGATTACCGCCGTTCTTCGCTTCCCGACGCCTCACCGCTCCAAAGAGCTGCGCAGCTTTCTTGCCTCGCCTCGTACTTCCGGCGCTTTATAAGAGACTTCGCCACCATTGCTGCTCCGCTTCACCAACTTCTTTCTTCGGGAACGTCATACGCATGGACGGACGAGTGCCAAATGGCTTTTGACACCTTGAAACGTGCCCTCACGTCTGAATGAGTGCTTTGTCATTTCGATGACACCGCACCCACTCTCCTTCATACAGACGCCAGCGGGCATGGACTCGGCGGCGCTGTAATTTTGCAACGACATGAGTGGTCTGGCGAACGCGTGATCGCATACGCAAGTCGTACCCTCACAGCAGCCGAGAAAAACTACACCATCACCGAGCAGGAGTGTCTCGCTGTTGTCTGGGCCATTCAGAAATTTCGACCTTACCTCCACGGCCGCCACTTCACTGTCGTGACTGACCACCACGCTTTGTGCTGGTTGTCGACGTTGAAGAATTTGTCTCGACGTCTTGATCGCTGAATACTTCGTATTCAAGAATAAGACTTCGACGTTACGTACGAATCCGGCAAGAAACACCTTCCTCCGCAATTACCTTCCTCCGCAAACACACCTGGCCTGTCGTCATCCGCGAGCGACCCCGTCAACGCGTCTTCGTCAGTTCATTCGCTCGCCGCTCTCAATGTGCTTCATTCCTTCCGCAACGAGACGTTTGCGTCTCACCAACGCAGCGACGCTTACTGCCACTCTATATTACAATGCCTGCACGGCTCGAACTCGTCCTCCTAACGCCCGCGCCCGTCGACAGTTGCAGAACTTCAAGATTGAAAACTCAATCCTGTACCGCTTTGTACTCCACCCCGAAGGACAGAGCTGGGTTCCCGTCGTTCCTCGTTCCCTAAGACCACAGATTTTAGAAGCATTTCTCGATGACCCCAAGGCTGGTCACCTCGGTTTTCAGAAAACCTATGAACGCATCCGCAGTCGTTTTGCCTGGCCTGGACTTTCCACCTGCGTAGCGAGATATGTTGCGTCATGCCCGCTCTGCCAGCGCCGCAAGCGACCCACTTCATCCCCGGCCGGACTGCTACAACCTCTTCCGTGTCCTGACGCTCCATTTGAAGTCATTGGGATTGACCTCTACGGACCACTGCCAATATCAGCCAGCGGCAAGCGATGGATTGTCACCGCAATTGACCACTTGACAAGGTATGCCGAGACAGCTGCACTCCCTTCAGGATAAGCGGAGCACATTGCCACTTTCTTCCTGAAGGCAATCTTTTTGCGACATGGCGCGCCGCGCGTCCTTTTGAGTGACCGCGGGAAGGCGTTTCTCTCGAAACTACTCGAAGACGTTCTCCGCGCTTGTCACACCATCCATAAGACGACTACCAGCTACACTCTAACCCGCAAAGGAGGGAAATGGGAGTAAGTGCTGCATTTCGTCCCCGCAACGAACAGTTAGTCCGCGGGGGGGATGAACTGCAAGACGAGGGTGCCGTGTGCAAAATGAGGGAGGAACTCTTAGACCATACGGAGCAGCGTTTACTTCCATGGAACGTTCCCGCGCAATGGCGGCCTCTAACGAATGGTCAGCGTGCGCGTAAGGAAATAGTGCGCTAAAGAAATCAAGTGTTAACAGTTTGTTTTAGTGTACACGGCCATGACAACTACGGCAACTACGGCAGGAGTAAGGTAGTGTCGTTTAAATGGCATAATAATAAGCAAATGTAAGAAAGCTACCACAAAAAAAAAGAAAAAGATATGTGCACGCGCCCAAGCTGTATTCATGCGCGACATGGTGTTCACGTCATAGCGCGGCAAGCTAACCCTCGATGGTGTAGCGGTGTGTTGTGGATGTGTTCTCGTTTCGTGGTGGCGATTGCTGTCACTTGTGGTGCACTGAATGTCCTTCGCGCTGTGGTAAACGTGGTCCGCTGCTGGTATGAAGTTCTACGCCATCGAAATGCTACGCGCCGACTGGATATCGCCCAAAAGGTGAGTGTAAAGAAGGCTGCGATCACTCGGCGTGATTTTAGCTGTGTGCTGTTTGGTATGCAACACTGACCGCTTATTTAACGTTCACGTTCTTCGCAAACAAAACACTCATGGTTGATGAGTGTTTTTCCGCCTGCTATAGAACTACAAACATGATGGCTGGGCCATCGAAACATGGTAACCTCGGAGAGGGATCTACATTAGCTGCAGCAAGTACAGCTGTTCAATTTTTTTTTCAGCGCTGCACAAATAAGCGTTGTTTATCGGAAGTGTTCGCGGCTTTCTGAAAGAACATTCACGTAAACTCCGCTCAATGTCTTCTTTTGCAAGGTAAACAAGTCATTTGGGAAGATTGGCTGATAAAATTGCATGTCTAGCTAAAGGAATAGCACAACCAGCACAGGCAGTCGGCGACCGCATCGGCGACATTGCTCATTTGTAGCGATGGTAAGAATCATATAGTTTTTCTATCTCTCAAATGATGCGCAAGCTTTACTGATAAATAAGTGGGCCCACAAGCGTGCCCCTGTGAAAGCTTGAAGCGCTAAAATCCGGAACGGATTTCTTGAGCTTCACAGCACATTTTGAACTGTTCGATTGCATTATTACAGGTTCAACGAAAGAGCAGTTTTCGTCTAATTTTTAGGCATGCAGCATTTCTAACAGACGCCGCGTGACGTAGCTACAAGTGCACGGACACTTCTGCCGGGAAATAATGAATGCTTCTGCATTTACTTTTTCAGGGAATCGATGAATGAGACCGTTGAGCCTCCTGAGAAACGTCCTCAACATCTTGCAGCTACGAACACGCTCTCAGCAGCTCTCGATGGTGCTGTTGCACTTCCTGAAGACGCCTGGACAGCATCCTTTCGAATAAAACATTGCACTTTTCATTGCCTCAGGATGCAGGAAAGCCATCCTCTCTTCTGTATTCAACAAGGTTGTTTAATTTATGTGTACGCACGATGCTGCAGAATTGATACGAGTCGTTCAATAAACTTGGTTATTTCGTTAGACGTTTTCGTTTTTCTGACACTAAACAGACAATTTCGCTGAACAATGTAACCAACAGCTTTCTGTGCACTGAGCAGCAAGCAAGCTTGACACAGCGACAGGAGCATATGTGGGAACGTCTATATATACATACATTCATCAAGCGCGCAAATTTGCTCGAAGCACGCTCGCAGAAAAATCAATCGAGCGCATTTTACATTTTCACGAACGGCAAAACCGAGTGGTTGCTTGCGAAACAATGAAGGCTTAGGCCTAATATAAGGAATCTTGCCACTTTGACGAACGTGTCAGAATGCGCACTCTCCGAACGGTGCCTACATATATAACCCCGGTAATTTTCACTCTGCTATATACTGGGGCTTGGTGTAGTGGTTAGCGTACGCGGCTGCTGATTCAATGGTCGCGAGTTCGAATGCTGTGTTGGTTGTGAATTTTCTGTAGCTTACTTCTGAATTTACTTGATTGTATATTGTGATTGTGTATTGATTGTATATGTTATGAAATACATATGTCAACCTCCAAATTCTCGGTAATTCAACCAGAAACTGTAACAAATTTGTTTTTTTTTTCATCGAGAAGGAGCAACCGTTAGTCCTCTCCGGGGTAACAGTTCGTCCCTACGCGAACTGTTACCCCTGAGGAAGAAATCAGTTGCTCCCACAAAGGGGTAACTTTACACCCGAACATTTCGTCCCTCAAAACTACTGAGGACTAACAGATCATCCGCTCACAGTTACTCCCTAAAGGACGAATCGTTCATCCTTTGTGGGGAGTAATGGTTGTGGCAATGCAGTTACCCCCCCCAAAAGGACGAACCACAGACCCATTTTCGCTCTTTGCGGCTTAGAGTGTACCATCCCCAGACTTACGGCCTCACAGAGCGCTTTCATCGAACTCTGTCAGACATCATCTCCATGTATATCAACAGCCGACCACACCAACTGGGATACCATCCTGCCATTTGTGACCTTTGCGTATAATACCGCTACGCAGCGCACCGCGGGTTACTCCCCATTCTTTCTCGTCTATGGCTGTCAACCGACATCTCCGCTAGACGTGTCCTTCTTTGATGGCCCTGTGGCCTCGTCGGCGTCATCGAGTGAGCACCTAATCTGTCGCCTGGCCGCTTGGCGCCACCGCGCCCGCCTCAATACAGAGGCAAGTCAAGAAGAGCGCAAGACTCGCTACGATGACGTTCAACCGCGTCGTTCAGTTTAATCCTGGAGACGAAGTACTGCTGTGGACCCCAACGCGGGTTCCTGGCCAGTGTGACAAGTTTCAGTCCAGTTTTATCGGCCCCTACGCTACTGTCGACCACACGTCTCCTGTGAACTATCGGGTAACTCCCGTTGTCATGCCTTCCGATGGCCGTTCCCGTGGCACGGAGGTTGTTCACGTGTCACGCTTAAAACCATTCGTGCGACGTACAGCACCGCCGTAAACAGCGGCCAGGTTGGCCGCTACCGCGCGAGGGGGGAAATTAGTGTAAGCACACTATTCACAGCATTTGTCCATCTTCGTCACCTGTATATAATCATCATCACTGTGAGCGTCAATCTTCGTTCGAAGGGTTGGTTAGGCGACTGTCGAATAAACGTCGTTGAGGCCACAACGGTGCTGCTGTCTTGCAGTGTACGTGATTCCGCTCACATGCGGAAAGAAATATGTAGGCCAGATGGGCAGGTGCCTAAATGAAAGACTCCGGGAGCACAACGAAAATGTGCATAAATCGGTGCAAGGACACCTAGGCTTGCATTGTCGAGATTGCGGATGCCAGCCGAAGTTCCGTGAAACCAAGGTGGTCGCTAGGCGCAATAATCAGACGACGCGCGAAATCATTGAGGCGTCCAAGATTGTTCACCTGGGGGATGACTGCGTCAGTATGGCATCTTTGGGACTAACGAAGAAGGAGATAATGTATCTGAATTCGTAATGCAGGGTGTGTGATAGGTGTGTGTGTCCTCGGCACGAGTGGTTATCAATATTGTACTCTCTGCATATTTTTTGTAAACCATATTTGTAAAAGTTTTTTTGTAACCATGAAACGCGAATGTATAAAAACATCATGTGTCTGTCCAATGAATTCAGTTGAAACACAACAACGTAACAATGAATAGATACCAACTGGCCCAAGCAAGTACCTTTATAGGTTTCAATCAATGACATCACTTATACCAGTGTCACACGGGCGTTTGGAAGGCCATTGAACCGTTGGTCTATTGACTCAACTATCACGCACGAGCTGCCACACGGGCGATTTCGAAGGCCATTGAGTCAAGAGCCTATCGAGTCAACGGAGCACCCCACACCTCAGCTCAAACTTCGATGACTATTGAACGACAGAAGCGGAAACAGCGCGAACGTGCCAACGTTGACAAGCGGTGACAACGGGGCCACAGTTTCGCATCTCAACAACTTAAAAACCAAACATGCCTTCATAATTACATATAAACAGTTTATCGAAATGTTTAAACAAAAACAACAGACGCATCCTTGCTTTTAAATGTATTTATATTATTTCACTTACCATATCATCAAAACGAAAAGAAAGATTTGCAGCGCCACACAATTTTTGCGAGAACAAACAACAACAACACCTGAACCACTCAACGGCCGTTGAAAACAGCCGTGTAGCAGCGCGACAACTCTGCCGAGTCGATGGAACTGGGGCATTTCGACGGCTGTCGACTCGACGGCCTTTGGAAAGTGCCCGTGTGACACAGGTATTACGTGGTTTAATTTTTTATTCTGAAGCTAGGTGTGCCTGCTTGTGCCTATGGACCACCTGTGAATTTTATGCCCTGAAGCGAAGTTTTAAATGTTTATTTTGTGTATGTTGATTGGCTACTTGAATTACTTTAATGAAAAAAAACTTCCCCATCTCCCGCTAAAGAGAACCATGCGTGGATGCGAAGCAGCGGGGAGATGATCAGCTTGAGCGGGAGGAACGTCGCCGCTCTCATTTCACGGCAGCGGTCCCGGCGCTTTTCGCGGCGCTGCACAGGAGAGAGAATGAGGCGCGCGCGCGCTCCGTCATTTTCATACAGCGGAACTACCGTGGCGCCCCCCAGCGGAGTATGCAGCTGTCACACCACCTGTCGTGCGCGCCGCTCCGTAGAGGATTCCTGGAGGAGAGGACGGGGGGGGGGACCGTAGGAGAGGACGTGCATGCGCTGTGAGGGTGTGGGACGCGGAAGCCGCTCCGTAGAGTAGAGGATTCTTAGAGGAGAGAGGGGGGAGAGGACGCGCATGCGCTGTGGGACGCGGGGGCCGCTCCGTAGAGTAGAGGATTCCTAGAGTAGAGAAAGGGGGTGAGCGTAGGAGAGAGAGGGGGAGGGGACGCGCATGCGCTGTGGTGGTGTGGGACGCGGAAGGAGGGACGGACTAAGCCCCCCTCCAAACACATGCAAGCAAGATCAAGGAATGGGGTCAACCTGGGCGACAGACACCACCTGCCTAGCCATTGCTGAGCAGCCTCTCTGCGCTCTCGGCCATGACTTTGATGACTGTGATAGTGGTTGATGGCCTTCATATTACTACAGTGTTCTGGTTCGCATAATGGGTGCTTCCCTACTTCATGAAAGTGGCCGGACGCGGGACGGCGAACGGGGGGACGCGGGAGGGATGGACAGAGCCCCGAGCATAAGATGCTTCGCATCTAAAAAGTCACAGTTTCACCGCAAGGGTGAAGCAGTGAATGCGATAGCAACAAATTCTAATGTTAATCGAAGTGAGGATGGCAGCCCACTATTTTGGATCCGATGTCACGGAACTCAACAAAATGCTGTTTTAAGAGCATACGGCCGCTCCACGGACACTGTTCGCACAATGTCCTCGCGTTGAGAGCGGAGCACGTAGGAGCCAGCCGCCCGCTGTCGGCTGCTGAGATTGCGAGATAACGCGTGCGCGAGCGACGACCACGCTCGTAAAACGAAAGGTCGCAGTGGCTGCATGAAGGACATCCCCCCCTCCCCCCTAGCGTCTTTCCGCGCTTGTTAAAGACGCGCGGGGCGTTTCCTCTCCTCGAGCATTCCCCGGCTCGTCGAACAGGCGGCGGGGATCTTATCGCATACGCCTCGGAGCGACGGAGGTGGGCCGGCTCGTTTGATGTCCGCTTCAGCGGTGTTTGTCGCCCCCGCTCCCGCACTGTTACCCGCGGGTATTTTTCTTCGTGTCTTTTACTTATATATATATACATATACGGAACATGATGGCAAAAATCAGCCGAGAGTGTCCATATAATTGGTATCGCAATAAAAACCTTCTCTTGGTCAGGGGTTCCAACATGGCTGCCTTGCCATGGCAGTTGCTTTACCCACTGAGCTGACCAGGAGGTTAGCTGTTAATAGCTGCATAGAAAAATAACTGAAAGGATGCCTCTACTAGCCATTTTATGGTTACCTTATAAGTGCAATGTAAAACTCTGTCAGCGTCTGTTTCTGAGTTGAGCTTGTCGGGCCTATGGGCCATTATCTGCAGCACGCACGCTGGAAGCAGGCGCAAGGATAACACACGCTACATTGGCCATCCGCGTGACGAGCGGCAGCGTTGGAAAAAGCCAAAGGGGGGGGGGGGGGGCAGATCGACGCTAACCGATAAGAAGGGAGGTGAGACGAGCCCACTGGCTTTTCGGCCAGGGGCACGGGGATGGGATGATGGTCGCGCGACGCCCCCAGGTTTTCCTCCGTGAGTGCTGCAGAGCAGAGGCCTCGCCGGTTTGGGGCGTACGCTAAGGCGAGTCGGTGGCTCGTTTTCTATATGCCATATGCGTGTGAGTTCGTTTGCTTTCCTGCCTTTACGTTTCGCGTCGTATGTTCCGTTGACCGCCAGCCTGCGGGGATTGTTCGTTCCGGGCCTTTGGTCCTTCTTTTTCTTGTATGCGTTTCTGCCGTGTTGTGCCGGCTTGTAAGGCTTGGTGAGATTCTTTCGAGTCGTGAATTAAAAGCGGTTCTTACTCCGAGCGTTGCTGGCTCGTGTCGTGCGGATTGCGGCTCACGGACCCCCCCTGAGCGAAGGCAGAGGCCTTCAAGCTTTATGCTGAAGATTTTGGGGTGTTCAAACCTAATTTGTGAAATCTCCTTGTTTGAGACCTGGAGCTCACACAGCTTCAATATGTGTGGTACCAAGCCTTGTCAAAAAGAGGATGGAGGCCTTTATTTCCCCCCTATGTAAGAATACCTGCAACTTTCATGGTGACAAGACTTGCGGCATGTTCCCATAGACTTCCGCAGTTACTGGGAAAATCCATTTGTATTCCATAATAGGCCACGTAATACATGCGTAAGCCTCGTGCAATGGTGTAAGTTGGCCAGTTTTCACAAAAGAGTTTACATTTGGAAGAACAGTGCATTGGAGTTTTGATGGCTTTGGTGCTGTCATATCACAGGCAACTAATTAGTCGGTGGACAAGAACTATTGTTAGTATGTGCTAAGCATTTATGCCACTTCCGCAGCCCATTATGAAGACAGTGATTAGACTTGTGGAGAACGCTTATTCTTCTAAGTATTTGGAGATACCTTGAGTGCGTCAGTGGACCTTCTACCAACACAACAAGGTCAAAGAGCTCGTTTCACAGGTATGCTGGCATTGGCGGTGGTGGCATTATTGGCTGAGAGTGAAAAGTCGCCGTTGTGTGTGATTCAAAATTTGATATAAATGCAAGGAAATAATTATGGCTCATAGTTCTACCATGATTTTGACATTTGGCACCACATAAATGATTTATTTATTTATTTTTTTGCAGAACCCACATGCTTCGTACCCTGTGCCCATGGTCACATATGAGGGCACTAGCCTGCTCGAGTCAACAGGGCTCCATGTTCTACTATAGAAAATGAGCATCGCCGAAGACAACCTCCTGTCCACCCTAGAAACTGTGATTTCTTTGTACTGGGTCTTCGACATACTATTTCCACTAAATGCACAAAGAACTTTCGACCTGTTGTGCCGGATGGTAGGAGATGCTAGCGGTGTGCAGCCAACACCTTCAGTGCGAGTGGCACAGAGACTGCTGCAGTGAAAAAATAAAATGTATAATTTTGTTCATATTTTTCTTTTACAATCACTTCGAAGTACTTGGCGATGCACCTCTGCTTATTTTTCAAGTGTCAGAAAAGCGATTATGACTTCAAACATTTAATCCGAATCAAAGCAGCCCTGGTGACGTGTTGAGACTTTGAATGCATGTTCAAGACAAAAGTTAAACCCCCCCCCCCCCCCAGGAGTAACTGCGGATATGCATGGAGGACTGAATAGTTTCTCCTCTGGAGAGTAACCTCAGGATGAGCAGTTCATTTCGGGGAGTAATTGCAAGGACAAACATTTCGCCCTTGAGGAACAACTGCTAAGACCATAGTTATTCCTTGGAGAGCAACTGGCGAGAGTAACAGTTGGACCTCGGGGAGCAACTGATGAGAGTAACAGTTGGTCTTGGGGGGAGCAACTGGCGGGAGTAACCATTGGTCTTCGCGTAGGAACTGGCGGGAGCAACCGTTGGTCTTCAGGAAACAACCGGCGGGAGTAACGATTGGTCTTCGGGGAGTAACCGTTGGTCTTCAGGGAGCAGCTGCTGGGAGTAAAAGTTAGCCTTCGGGGAGCAGCGGGGGACTAATTGTTCATCCCCTGAAAGAGTAACGGAAAGGAGTAGCGGTTCGTCCCCTTGCAGTTACTCCTTTTAGGGGAGTAATGGGAGTGGCAATGCAGTTACTCCCTCAAAGCGGAACCCCTATGCCCCCGTTGCTCTCTTTTGGCTTAGAGTGTAGGATGCCACAGGAGTACCGATGCCTCTTCACTGCAGAATGTGGGCTTACTCTCGGTGTTTCATGGGCTTGGGTGAGGACTCCGCCAGTTTTGCAAGCAAACTGTGGCAGTGTGACTTCGCATCAGTGTATACATATCGGAACCAGCTAACTTTTGTCCCTTCATAACAGCCTTTCTTGGCACTTGGGGAAGTCAGAGAGACGAGCATAGCATGGACGTAAGCGTTTGGACGTGCTATTTATTGGCTGTCTCTGCTACATCTCATGCCACACGGTCGCGTGGATCCCTTGGTTCGTTGCTCTCGGGTGTTACACACTAGCACAAGAACAGCGCTTGATGGTTTTCCAGCACTTACAAAAGGAAACTGTGGCTTCCAAAACGTTATTTCTTGTCGTTTATGTCTTTTGCGTTTCGATGTGTCGTCCTCTGATCGTACCTTCCACGCCTTAAACGTTCACGCCGAACTAGGCTGCCTTGTCATTAACACCCGCTTTCTCCCGTGAATTTCTTTAGTGTTGAAGAATGGTGTAATCCAAATATGAAAAAGAGTAGACGGTTTGACATGGTGCACTTGTCGGGTCCCTTTGACAGCATCGTCATGGCGAACCTCTGAGCGAGCTAGGTTCTCTTTTCTTGAAACGAGGTATGTGGCACCCCAATTAGTGTTACACCACGTACATTCCTTTTGGTCCAGATAAATAAATCCTATGGTGTCTGAATCCGACCACCTAATGGCCTCTGCAGACTTGCTGTTGCTGCCAGACGTTTAAGCGGGTCGCCGACACAGTGGCACGCACTTTTGCCTTGTGAAGTGGTGAAGATGTTCCGCTCTTCTGATAGATTGCTTCCCCTCGGGGTAGTAAATGGTCATTAAGTTATTTTTGTTTTAATTGAGTAGCCACTTAGAAACCCGGCTTCTCGTCCATCCACTATCTCATGCTGCATGGTGAAACAGCAGTCAATAAAAGCCGCAAACAAGGCTAGCAATACTAAAAACCATTGAAAATAACCTAAAAATGTCCAAAACAATATAAAGTACCGAAATAACCTGTGATCGCTCGCAATAACTTACCTAAAATTGCTGAAAACGCTCCGGTTTGCCAGAGCATACCAGCGACATCGGTTGTGGACAGCAAAAATTATTTTTTCGCGTTAGAAAAAAAAATTACAGCAACTAAAATTTCCACATCACAAGAGAAGACGTTGGAGCATATAAGGAACCCTCTCATATATTGTTATCGCGATGGCCTTTCTGCTTAATTTCCGAGCTAATATCCCGAAAAGGTCATTTTTTGTCAACCTTGCAAGCACTTTTGTCAATAAAAGTTTGCTTACATAAGCTGAAAATATTTTTAGCAGATACTATGTCGACTGGTAAAAAAGCTCAAAATATTTCGCGACTGAAACGTTGGCGCTGTTTCCACTAAAATTGCCTGAATATGCCTGTTTTCTTGCCTCTTTGCTAGGCCTATTTAAGCCAGAAAATGAATATATGGTTGTACTTGTGACGTCATAGGGAAGAACAATGACAATAGAATGCTTCAGTACAGAATGTATCGTTGTACACAGTATCAAGGTTAAGTACGCGTAATTCATTCCTACCTAACTTTTCATACTCGCGGGGATATTCAAAGGGTGGTCACGTTACCACCACATTTTTTTTCAACGAAAATACTTCACTCAACCCACTCTCATACAGTTACCTTTCAGCTCAATTTTTTTCAATAGAGTCACAGGTGGTCGAATTTTGGGCTGGGACGTTTCACTTGGAAAGACACAGGTAAGATATGTGCCGCCGTACAGAGAATCAATCAGCGGGTCATAGACAGGAACCGGACTGACATTTGTATCGTGAAACATACCAACAAATTTACTCATTGCCGTACGTGTGTGGTGTATAAAACTCCGTATAGCTGCGGCCGCTTCTGCGTGGGGCAAGCGGGTCGCTGTGTTAACCAGAGATTAATGGAACATAAGAGATTGGAACCAGAGGCTCAGCTCTAATCTATCTCTACATTACCGAGACTAAGCACATGCCAAATTTCGATTAATGTGCAATTTTGTGCCGGCACAGGAATGAAGGAAAGTGTTTAATGGTTGACGCCTGCCATATTGACAATAGTGGTAGCGCTTCCGTGAGCCAACCATCGATTAACCTGCATAAAGAAGAAATCAAGCGTCTGAATGGTTATGTGGGAAGACGTGAGACGTTTGGTTTCCCACATATTCTATTTATTCCCGCTCTGGCATGGACGTCCACAGACGCTGTCGTTCTTGCTGGCGTCTCCTTGTCTCGCGCTAGGTTCGAACGCGTGGAGCAGCTGCGGCGCAACTTCTTCGTCTTCTCCGAGACGCTGACGACTTGCCATAGGCCCCCCCCCCCCCCTCTAGCGAGGTAGCCAGTGCGCGAAGGAGCGATCCCTATGAGCAGGTTGTAGGTTCTGCTGTTGCGAAGCGCGTTCGTCTGGTTTTCGCGGATGGCTTGTCGTCTTCGAGGACGGCGTCAGTGTCGAGGAAAGCCGCCTTTATGCGGTCAACGGAGACACTGTCTTCGCGTTCATTAAGCAGAAGGACGAAATGCTTCGGGCAACACTTCACGACCTTAAAGGGTCCGTCGTAAGGCGGTTGCAGTGGTGGTCTGATTGCGTCGTGCCGTACGAAGACGTGGGTGCAGTCGCGGAGCGCACGACTGACGAAACTTGGGCGTGAGTGTTGACGTGCTGGAATAGGAGACACGTCTCTCACGGCATTCCTGAGGCTAAGCTACGTCCAATGTGGTACCGGTGACGCGTCGAAAAACTAGCCAGGAAGCCTTAGGATAGTGCCAGAAACGAGCTCAGCTGAGGAGCAGGAGGCATCCGTACGTATCGTGCTGCGCAGGGCGAGGAGGACGAGTGGTAGTCGCTCCGTCCAGGGTATCAATGATTGTGAGGCCATGAGCGAGGCTTTGAGTTGGCGGTGAAATCGCTCAACCATGCCATTCGACATCGGGCGGTAGGCCGTCGTCTTGATGTGGTTGACGCCAAGCATTCAGGACAAGGTGCGGAAGAGCGCGGGGTAAAATTGACGACCTCGATCCGTTGTGATGGTCTTGGGAACTCCGTAGCGCCTTATCCACACGGTGATGAGTCCGCGGCCGACTGACTCTGCCGTGATGTCGGTGAGCGGTAGTACCTCAGGCCAACGCGTGAACCGGTCTACGCAGGTTAACATATACCGGCTGTTTTGCGATGGGGACCAAGGGCCAAGGAAGACAACCGGTAGAGGTGTCGCAAACGAGGGGAATCACGCACGTGACTGAACCGCGAGTCAGAAGACGTGAAGGTACCCAGTGGGCTGACTGTGTTGCGCTGGACTTTGGTTAGCTGGCACTTGAGGCAAGCACGCGTCCAGCGGCGGACGTCGATGTTCATTCGAGGCCATAGATATCGCCCTGCGATGAGGCGCTGAGTCGCACGTATGCCGGGGTGCGACAAGGAATGCAAGGCGTCGAAAACGCTGCGGCGATATGGTGCTGGAACGTACGGGCGAGCACAACCGGTAGAGGCGTCGCAAACGAGGGGAATCGCGCAGCCTGGAAGTTGGACATCTTCGAACTTGAGGAATTCTCTTGGAGTCGTAGAACCTGAAGCTCGTTGTCCTCCCGTTGTGCAGTAGCCATGGCTGCAAAATCGACTGGTGAGCGCTCATCCATCGTTGCGTTGATTTTTATTCGGGAAAGGGCGTCAGCAACGGGTTTGTCCTTGGCACTGATGTGCCGGATATCACTCGTGAACTCCGATATGTAGGCAAGCTGGCGGACTTACGTGGGGTGTGGGCTGAGTTGGTAGCGGTCGATTGACACGTGAGCGGCTTGTGGTTGGTGAGGATATTGCCACGCGCTATTCTTATTTTCGCTTTTGTTGTATTCGGTTTTCGCCCAAAAAGACCGTCAGCAAAGCTCAGCTCAAACCGCGCCTTATTGTTCTAGAACCTTCGCGATTATTGTAGATCGTTTTGTTAAGATTGCGCGCAAGACGCGACCAACTCGAGATTATCCCAGAGCTTGCGCGATTACCAGTGATAAGGCTAGAATGTTTGACGCGTGATGCATAAAAGCCCGCGCGCTCCAACGATGTTCAGTTAATCGACTGCCGACGCTCGAGTCTGTTCGCCGCTATCAGTGCTAGCGTGTATTGCTGTAAACTGACTTTCCGTTTAACGGCCACAAGTTCGGCCTAATAAACAGTTTCATCTTGGACACGTCGCCTGCTGCCTTCGTCGACGTCACAACCACGTGACATCTGGTGGAGGTGCTTTTCGTTCATGTACCGGACACCCCCCGTCAAGCCGTGAACCCAGCCCAAGTCGCCAAGAAGAAACCGACACCATCCAGGAGAGTCGAGCTAGCCGGAGACTACAAGGACTGGCACCACAATACGGACTCCTACCGGACAAGCCAAAAGGCACGGCGACGAAGACGACAGGCACGATGACGGCCGCTGCGTCCCCTACAACGATCGTGATCCAGCCACCGAGAGAGCCGCCGACTTTCCATGGATCGCCAAGCGAGGACCCCGAGACCTGGCTGGAGGCGTATGAACGAGTCGCGGCTTTCAACAACTGGGACTCTGACGAAAAACTGCGCCGCGCCTACTTCTACGTAGAAGACGCCGCGAGGACGTGGTTCGAGAACCATGAATCCACGTTACAAACCTGGGATCTCTTTCGGACGACGTTCCTTAGCACGTTTACCAGCGTGGTCCGCAAGGAACGAGCCGCAGCTATGCTGGAGACCCGTGTGCAGCTGCCCAATGAAAGCATCGCTATCTACACGGAGGAGATGAATCGACTGTTCCGGCACGCCGACCCCGCCATGGCTGAGGAGAAGAAGCTCCGGTTCCTGATGCGAGGTGTCAAGCAAGAGCTGTTTGCAGGACTTGTCCGCAACCCACCCAAGACTGTCGACGAATTCCTCACCGAGGCAACGACGATAGAAAAGGCCCTTGAAATGCGTACGACGCAGTACAACCGCCGGATTCCCTTAACGACCTACGGAGAGAGTCACGCGTTGCAATCCGACGACCTGCGCGAGACCATCAGGGCTATAGTTAGGGAAGAGCTGCGTGAGCTGTTGCCATCCTCCCATCCTCAAGTGGATTCTCTCGCTGACGTCGTGCGCCAGGAGATGCAGCAATCCCTGGGCGTTCCTCAGCTAGTAGAGCAGCAACCGCAGGCTATGAGCTACGCTGCGGCAGCGCGTCGTAACGCTCCACCACCGCGCCCACGTGAAGGTTTCGCACCACCGCAGTTCCGCCGCCAGACGGCGCCGCCACCACCACCCGCCGGCCAGCGCAACGCTCCGAGAAAGACCGACGTTTGGCGCGCCCCTGACCACCGCCCACTGTGCTATCACTGCGGAGAAGCTGGCCACACCTACCGCCGCTGCCAGTACCGTCAGATGGGACTGCGTGGTTTCGCCATCGACGCGCCGCGTCCACAGCGGGGTGAAAGACCACGCGACATCGCCGACTACCTCGCAGGAGCTCAGTGGACACCCCGACGACCATCCCGCTCGCCATCGCCTGGCCGCTACATGTCACCGCACCGCCGGCAGTACTCTGGCCCAAACCGGGGCCGATCTCCTAGCCCTTACTCGGAAAACTAAGGGCAGCAACCGATGGAGGTGCGGTTGCTGTACGACGAACTACCGAAGATCCTCCGCCGCCGCCGCCGACGACGACGACGACGATGCCGCAACGAAATCTAAAGAACACGTCGCAAGACGAACCAGGCCCTGGCGTGGAAACTTCGCAGCCCGAAGAAGACATCACTACGCAACGTGGAACCGGCGGAACAAACCGACGCAGCCGTGACCCGACGCCGCGACCTAACCGCAACGCGAGACGACGAACTAGCGACCTCGACGTTCTCATCGACGGTCACAACGTCACCGCTCTCGTCGACACTGGTGCCGACTATTCCGTCGTCAGTGGGCCATTCGCCGCCAAGCTGAAGAAAGTAAAGACCGCTTGGAGTGGACCCGAGATCCGGACAGCTGGAGGTCACCTGATAACGCCAATTGGAGTCTGTACAGCAAGAGTCACTATCAATAATCGGATTTACCCTGCGAGCTTTGTAATCCTGCAACAGTGCTCCAGGGATGTGATACTTGGGATGGACTTTCTCAGTCAACATGGCGCCGTGATCGACCTGAGGTCTGAATCAATAACCCTAACCTCAGAAAACGCACTGCCGCCCCAGACGACGCCAGCGACCCATGCTTTAAATCTGATAGAAGAGCAGGTCACCGTTCCGCCTTTATCCAGCGTCATCATTTCCGTCGGCACCAAAGAACCCGCAGACTTCGAAGGCGTCATCGAGGGTGATCAGCACCTGCTCGTGAACCGCCAGATTTGCGTCGCAAGAGGCATCGCCGAGTTGCGTGATGGCAAGGCAAAGGTACTGCTGACAAACTTCAGCCACGAATATAGACACCTTAACATTGGTACGACGGTCGCCTACGTCGAGAAGTTCGTGCACACCAGCAATGCTTTCGCCCTCTCCGATTCTACCGAACCAGTTTCGACGAATCGAAATCCCCACACAGATTTCAACGTCAACCCGAGCATCCCGAAGCACAAGCAAGATCAGCTCAAAAGTCTGCTTTTGCAATTCCAGGACTGCTTCTCGTCGTCGTCAAGAATTCGACAGACCCCAATCGCGAAACACCGCATCATAACAGAGGAAAATGCGAGACCACTCCGCCAGAGCCCGTACCGAGTTTCAACGCGAGAACGCGACGCCGTAAAGCAACAAGTCGACGAAATGCTGCGTGACGACATAATCCAGCCCTCCAAGAGTCCCTGGGCGTCTCCCGTGGTGTTGGTGAAGAAGAAGGACGGGACGCTACGTTTCTGTGTCGACTATCGTCGCCTGAACAAGATCACGAAGAAGGACGTGTACCCCCTCCCACGGATAGACGACGCCCTGGATCGACTCCACAACTCGAAGTACTTTTCGTCAATGGACCTCAAGACAGGCTACTGGCAAATCGAAGTCGACGAGAGAGACCGAGAAAAAACTGCTTTCATAACGCCAGACGGCCTGTTCGAGTTCAAGGTAATGCCTTTTGGTCTTTGCTCGGCCCCCGCGACCTTCCAACGCGTTATGGATACCGTACTGGCCGGCTTGAAGTGGCAGACCTGCCTTGTGTACTTGGACGACGTCGTTGTATTTTCATCAAACTTCGACGAACATCTCCGGCGCCTTCAGGCTGTACTTCAAGCAATCAAGGCCTCCGGACTCACCCTGAAGCCAGAAAAGTGCCGCTTCGCATACGAGGAACTCCTGTTCTTGGGTCACGTCATCAGCAAGTCTGGAGTTCGCCCCGACCCACGGAAAACAGCTGCCATCGCTGCCTTCCCGCCGCCCACAAACAAGAAAGCCGTACGCCGATTTCTCGGCTTGTGCGCCTATTATAGACGCTTCGTCAAGGAATTTTCGCGCATCGCTGAGCCACTAACTCAGCTCACGAAAAACGACGTGGAATTCAAGTGGGGAGCGGCGCAAGTCGAAGCATTTCAAGAATTGAAACGACGCCTGCAGAAGCCTCCAATACTTGCGCATTTCGACGAACACGCCGACACGGAAATCCACACCGACGCAAGCATCATAGGACTCGGCGCCGTTCTCGTCCAGAGAACTGCCGGCGTGGAAAGGGTTATCAGTTATGCTAGCCGGTCGCTATCCAAGGCAGAAGCCAACTATTCCACAACAGAAAAGGAGTGCCTTGCCATCATCTGGGCAACGTCAAAGTTTCGCCCCTACCTCTACGGCAGGCCCTTCAAAGTTGTGAGCGACCACCACGCCTTGTGTTGGCTAGCTAACCTGAAGGACCCTTCAGGTCGTCTCGCAAGATGGAGTCTAAGGCTTCAAGAATTCGACGTCACCGTCGTTTACAAGTCCGGACGAAAACACTCTGACGCCGACTGCTTGTCTCGTGCCCCCCGTCGACCCGCCGCCGCAGGATGACCAGGAGGATGACTTCCTCTTGGGAACCATAAGTGCCGACGACTTCGCCGAACGACAGCGAGCCGACCCGGAACTCAGGGGCCTTGTGGAGTATCTCGAAGGCAAGACTGCCATTGTTCCAAAGGCATTCAAGCGAGGACTCGCGTCGTTTTCCTTGCGAAACGGCGTTGTCATAAAGAAGAATTTCTCGCCACTTCGAGCCGACTACCTTCTCGTAATGCCTGCAGCACTGCGACCAGAAGTCCTCCAGGCACTACACGACGACCCGACGGCTGGACACCTCGGACTTTCCCGCACGCTCGCCAGAGTACAGGAAAAGTACTACTGGCCGCGCCTTGCCGCCGACGTCGCTCGCTACGTAAGGACGTGCAGAGACTATCAGCGACGGAAGACACCACCAACAAGACCAGCAGGCTTCCTTCAGCCAATCGAGCCTCCTCAGCGACCGTTCCAGCAGATCGGGATGGACCTGCTGGGGCCGTTCCCAACGTCGACTTGCGGAAACAAATGGATCGTCGTAGCCACCGACTACCTCACCCGCTACGCCGAAACAAAAGCCCTGCCGAAAGGCAGTGCCGCCGAGGTAGCCAAGTTCTTCGTTGAGAACATCGTCCTTCGACACGGCGCCCCAGAGGTTCTCATCACCGACAGAGGCACGGCGTTTACGGCTGACCTAACCCAGGCGATCTTGGGATACAGCCACACAACTCACCGCCGGACCACCGCGTACCACCCACAGACCAACGGCCTGACCGAGCGTCTAAATAAGACCATCGCCGACATGCTGGCCATGTACGTCGACGTCGAACACAAGACGTGGGACGCCATCCTTCCGTACGTGACCTTCGCATACAACACGGCCGTGCAGGAGACGACACAGATGGCGCCATACAAGTTGGTCTACGGACGGAGCCCGGCAACGACGCTCGACGCCATGCTGCCCAACGTCGCCGACGAAGAAAACCTCGACGTCACCGTCTACCTTCAGCGCGCTGAAGAATCCCGACAACTCGCCCGTCTGCGCATCAAGAATCAGCAGACGACCGACAGCCGCCGTTACAATCTTCGACGACGCTTCGTGGAATACCAGGCCGGCGACCGCGTTTGGGTGTGGACACCGATACGCCGACGTGGACTTAGTGAAAAACTTCTTCGGCGATACTTCGGGCCCTACAAGGTGCTTCGACGTCTCGGTGCTCTGGACTACGAGGTCGTCCCGGACGGCATAACGAACTCTCAACGGCGCCGTGCGCGACCTGAAGTCGTCCATGTCGTGCGCCACAAGCCGTATTACGCGCGTTAGCAAACCTGAGGACTGCACTTATTGCTTAATTATTGTACTTTCTTTCTTTATTGTTGTGATTTATTGTTGCATGCATTTTCCCCGTGTTCTGTTTTAAGCATCGGGACGATGCCTTTTCAGAGGGGGGCATTGCCACGCGCTATTCTTATTTTCGCTTTTGTTGTATTCGGTTTTCGCCCACAAAGACCGTCAGCAAAGCTCAGCTCAAACCGCGCCTTATTGTTCTAGAACCTTCGCGATTATTGTAGATCGTTTTGTTAAGATTGCGCGCAAGACGCGACCAACTCGAGATTATTCCAGAGCTTGCGCGATTACCAGTGATAAGGCTAGAATGTTCGACTCGTGATGCATAAAAGCCCGCGCGCTCCAACGATGTTCAGTTAATCGACTGCCGACGCTCGAGTCTGTTCGCCGCTATCAGTGCCAGCGTGTATTGCTGTAAACTGACTTTCCGTTTAACGGCCACAAGTTCGGCCTAATAAACAGTTTCATCTTGGACACGTCGCCTGCTGCCTTCGTCGACGTCACAACCACGTGACAATATGGAACTGCCGACCTTCGAGGAAGTGTCGAAGTGCTTGACAGCCAAGTAGGCCTCGAGCAGTTCGCGACCGAATGTGCTGTAACGACATTCGGTCTGTGAGAGCTTCCGTGAGAAGAAAGCGACCGGCTGCCAAACTCCGCCGACCAACTGCTGCAGGACTGCCGCTATGGCGACGTCCAAGGCATCCACGGTAAGTGACGTGATGGCGTCGCTCTTTGGATGCGCGAGGAGCGTTGCGTTAGCCAGAGCTTCCTTGATGGAACTGAAAGCTGTCTCGGCGTCGCCCGTCCAGGAGATGGAAGCGTTGGGCTTCGTTTGACCGGACAGAATTGCATGGAGTGGTTGCAAGATGGCTGCGCAATGCGGAATAAACCGCCGGTAATAGTTGGCAAGCCCTAGGAATTCATGCAGTTTCTTTGTAGTTGTTGGTCGTGGAAACTGCACTATCCTCTTCAGACCCCGCGTGCATTAAAATGCACATTTGTTCCTTTCCGGTTTTGTAAATTCACGCCGCTATTAAAGCCAACATTCTTTGCGCAATCGCATTCTCGATCATGTGGTGTCATCTGGTCAGCATTACAGGAAGCACACTACAGTGCAAGCCATGTTTTCTCGGTTTGAAACATGGTGGAATTCTCCTATTCGACGTTCTACCGACAGCGTCCAACAAAGTCCCAAATTACTCAATAGTTAGGGAGTCATATTTTTTAATTGTTGTTTGAATCTACTTAGGAAGGGTTTAGGAATAATTTCCCCGCGTAATGTAACCTTACATGTGAGTATTTTTCTTATCACAAGCCGTTTTCTTCAAATGTGCATTATAATGCACACTCGGTCTCAATATGTGCTTGGGCGTGCGTACTCATGCCAGTCTCATGCGGTTGGTATTAAGCTTTTTGGCATTAAGCTTTCGCGTTTGTTTCATCTAGGAAGCTTTGATGAAAAGGCGGAACGTGTTCTCGAGACAATAACCAGCAATGACCCCTCAGACCTCTAATTGGCTGACGATGAGGCTGTCCTTTGCCCATTACCTAGTGTCGAAAAACAGGTGTGGTGCGGAATTTGAACTTGAGCCACCCCAAAAGCTCCTGAAAGCCAAGGTGCCTCCTGAGCCAAGAACTGCGTGAGCAAGCCACATGCCAGAGCTTGTAAACCAGGTATCTTCCTCGAGATGCCGAAACTCAGAATGTTCTCAGCGAACAAAGTTCCGGTGTAGCATCTTCTTATGCATCACATCTGCGCAAAATTGCTACAAAATAGTTTCACAACAAACAAGAGTGCTTTTCACGAGCAAATGTAAAATTTTGTTATGGGCGAGTATTATTCGTTTACTGCGCATGAAGACCCAGTGTGCATTATTCGCCTCGTGTGCGACCGATGGCGGCGCTGCGAACGGCGCTCCGGTGACGCAAGGGAGGGGATTCGGCTTTTGTCGTCTGCTACGCTCTGGCTAAAACAGCAGCATTTTCGTTATAGTTCGCTCGCGTCGCACGGCGCTCCTCGACTACTAGCTGCATTTTCTTCTTATGATATTTCTTGAGATGACTGCTAGCATTACATGAGTTTATGAAACGTTAACATTTAACATATCTTCTGTATACCGACAGCCATCGCGGTCAGGTTCATGCCCCCGAGTTCGTAGCGTCACTCACTGGGCTGGATGGCGTTGAAAATCGCTTACGTGAAAGCGCGAACGCCCCCGCCAAGTGAGTTAAAGGGAGTCTCCACTGTTTTGAAATCGCAGCGCGATCAATTTTGCGGCTTATTCGCAAAAATCAGCGTTGTGTAAACAGACTTGAGATGTACGAAAATTCACGCTCCACTCCCAACTGTAGTCATGTGGACTTGTGCAGACACGAAAGCCGACAAAATGAAATCGATAAGTTCATCGACCAGCGGGTTATTGCGGACCACTAGCATAGACTGGCGAGCTGGATGCAAATAAGATCGCTCGGAATGAAACGCCAGCAGTGGTGCGCGTGGTACAGTTCCACTCTTACGATTAGAGATGGATACGTTCATGAGCCGCATTCATGTTTTCGATCACGCAGTGCTGCCTACTCACCTGTGCGAGCCTGCCAATGGCCATGTTAGGATGGCGCACACTATGTATTTCTAATGCTTGGGCAACGCGATCCGCTGCAGTGTTCGCGTTTCACTTGACACCGATAGTACAGCTTCGTAAACATTAGGAAAAATCAGCGAATGTGTCCAGGAAGAGGAGAAAGAGAGCTCTTTCCCACCATTCTTTTGGCTCCTGTGGCTGATTATTGTGATTCTTTACCGTGCTGTAACAAGATTGAATATTTTAAGCTGGGAGCCTTAGATTCCACATAAATTGAGAAAATTGACCGTCGGCGTCCCGCGTGCCAGCGTCAACACGAGTGATGTGAAAATTTATCACATGATCACGTCATCATGACATCCCAGACCGACAAAATTTGTGACATCATAACGTCATGTCGCATGATTACGTCATCACATGACATCGTCGCTTTGCATTGCCTCCGTGATTGGTGGGCCGATCTCGGAGGCGATGCAAAACCAGGTGATGAGTAGAAAGCTTCAATGCAAAACCACGTTACGTCCAGAAAGCATTCGGAGCGGGGCGGTGAAGGAACAATACATCGACTAAAAAAAAGATGGCTTTCGCCTTCGAGTCAACTTAGGCAAATGCATAAGGAACTCGAGTCTCTTTAGTACAGTGATTGCACCAAGCCACATCAGGAGTCGACCGTTGAGATTGATTTACAGTATTTTATTGCAAATACATCTTTCGATGCGAAAGCTTTATGTTTATCAACGTTTGTATGATTACACTAATTCTGTTCAGCATATTTTCAGACCACCGTGAACAAGTGAACAAACGTCGATTTATTAACGTATGAATTAAAATATGTTGCAAAAAAAATAGAACAAAAACAAAGGAAAATCACTCCGGACAACCTACCGATATTTCATATCCCCGTCGTGCATCCCCTATAGACTCACCCTGTTTATTTCGTGTTTCAATTTAAAGTACTTACGACGTGCTTACACAGCAGCTGCTAAAAATGTGTATTTAATCAAACGTTGTGGCCGGTAACGCCACTTAATTTATTTGAATGACATCACACGTCGTTTGTCATGCTCCGAACATGTGAATTGAACCGAAGGAGCAGGCTTGGCAACCGAACACGCGCAGCACGCGGTATACATTTATTGCGCTTTAACGCAGACATGGAAGCTGAAGCCCGAACGCTGAAGTCAGTTATCGAAAACGGGCAGGAAAGTCATTTTGAGTGCGCCACGGCCATAGAACAGTCGCGAAAAGAAAAATTTACCATAGAAGCAGATGTACACATGGATGGCTAGCAGACGACAACAGGAGCAATCGACGCAGAACGTGCTCCTGACGGCAACTCCGCTCGAATTCGATGGGCGTTTTGCTTGAACATTCAGTACAAATTGCTTTATCAACTCGCCCACCAATGTTTCAATAACTCGAGCGCGATAGACAGGCTTGCAGCGTCGAGTAGCCTTCATGTAGCGAACGCGCGCGCGAAGAGCTGCATCTGAGTCCTCTCCCTGACGTCACACGCGAGAGGGCGCCACTCCAAGATCTCGAGGCGAATAATGCACACACTGGTGTGCAAAACCTGTTTGCCGTACAGGTGCAATTTTTTTCTCGTGTAATAAAGTATGTGTGTGCATTCCAAAAAATGTGTTTTGATTTCACCTGTGTGGCCACAAATTTACTGGGGTCTGAGGAGGCTATAGCTTCCACGCGCGCGGCCGGTGGAGAGATCCCACGGGAATCCACGCGATGGCCAAGGAAGTCAAGTGAGGAAACTCCGAACTCGCTCTTCAGTCCATTGACTAGTCCATATTTGCGGAGTCATGTGAAAACCTCACGCAGGTGAAGTTGGTGATTTTGTGCAGAGGTGCTGAAGACAAGGATGTCGTCGATGTACGCGAAGCAGCAGGTCAAACCACGAACAATCTGGTCCACGAACCGCTGAAAGGTTTGTGCGGCGTTTCGTAGACTGAAGGGCCATACGAATGTATTCAAACATGCCAAAAGGTATTATTATGGCAGTCTTCGGTACGTCGGAAGGCTCGACAGGTATTTGGTGGTATGCCTTCAGTAAGTCGAATTTTTGCTGAATACGGTGGAACCATGCAGCAATGCCGCGAAGTCCTGGATGTGGGGTATCGGATAGCGGTCCGGTACCGTCACTTTATTAAGGGCGCGGTAGTCACCGCATGGTCTCGAGTCACCTGAGGGCTTGGGAGCCATGTGTAGCGGTGATGACCAGGCACCAGAAGAGGGGCGGACGTATCCGAGTTCAAGCATGTGCTCGAATTCTCGCCGTGCTATCTTGTAGCGGTCAGGAGCGAGACGACGAGCACGTGCAAACACCGGCGCTCCCACTGTCACTATGTGATGAGCGACAATTGTGGCGTATCGGGTCTTCAAGAGATGGAGCACGGAAGAGATCGGAAAAGTTCGTCCAGAAGCGTAGACCACGGCGGGGAGACTTTGGCATCAGCTTGCACGAGACGCAAGGGTGGTAAACTTGATATCACGCCTTGAACTGTTAGGTGGGTCTCAGAATCCACGAGACGGCTATGTTGTAGGTCTACCACAAGCTTAAAATGCCAAAGAAATTCCGCACCGATGATGGGTACACGCACGTCCGGTGATTAAGAAGATCCATCGAAACCTGCGCCTCAGGCCGATGTCAAGCGTAACAGACCTCTGTCCGTAGGTCCGTATGGTCGAACCATTGACAGCGGTGACAGGCGGCGTGGTCTGGCGTCGTCGGCGCCCCTCCAATGTAGGAGGAACAACACACACTTCGGCACCTGTGTCGATGAGGTAGCGGACTTTCGTGACGCGATCCGTGACGTGGAATAGGCGGCTGTATGTCAGGGCCTGAAACACTAGTCGCCGTCAGTGCGTGGCCCATGCGTTTCCCGCAAACTGTCATGGCTGATGGCACTGACGAGCGCGAGCTCCGTGGCGGTGGTGGTACCAGCAGACGCTGCGAGGCAGACTTGGCGATCTGTCGCGGCTTTGGCGCCCTTCTCGTGACGCATTGCGTCGGTGGTCTACCTTGAGCGAGCTCAGTTCAGCGGCCAGCTGATCCACTTTGCGGTTGAGATCCTCGTTGGCTTGAAGAAGGCGGTCCAAGCGGTCGTCGCAGACCGGCGCAAAGAGGGTAGAGTGACGTCTCTCGATCGCAGATATGGACGGGGCACCGATATCCATAATCTTGTCGGCCATCCGTGCCAGTACGTGAGTCGAGGGTTTCTGTGGAGGACACGCTCAAAACCATCCGCACCTGTTGTGGCAGTCGCTGTAGGAAGAGTTCGCGTAGGATGGACGCGTCCCATGCAGCAGAGTGGTCCGCAATCACATGTCGCATGCGACGCAGAAGCTCTGTAGGCTTTCGGTCACCCAGTTCCTCCGAGGTGAGCAGCTGCTGCAGCCTACGCTGTTCCGACTCTGTTGTCCGGCGTATAAGCTCGTCTTTACGAGTGTCGTAGGGGTTATCAGGAGGTGGAGAATGCAGAATGTCTCTTACGATCGCTATGACAGCAGGTGGTAAAGCGCCGATGACGTACTCGTACCTCGCTGTTTGCGATGTTACCGTTTGCGTCGTCAGAAGAGTGGCTCGACGCTCAGAAACCAGAGTTAGAGTCCGCCTGACAAAACTCCGGGAGCTTGAGAGTAGTGACGACAGGGTCAGGTACCGTGGGATTCGGCGTGGCGTCGCTGTTGGGTGTGGTGTCCATGGTCAGCCGAAATGAAAGGGGCTGAAGGTCTTTATCGTAGTCACCGAAGAAGCAGAGTTGGCCGTGACGCTCGGTGCATTGGCGAAAGGACGAGTAGGTGCGCGTTGCCGCTCGAAGTCCGGGTCACCACTTGTGGGAAGACGTGAGGCGTTTGGTTTCCCACATATTCTATTTATTCCTTCTCTGGCATGGACGTCCACAGACGCTATCCTTCTTGCTGGCGTCTCCTTGTCTCGCGCTAGGCTTGAACGCGCGGAGCATCTGCAGCGCAACTTCTTCGTCTTCTCCGAGACGCTGACGGCTTGCCATAGTTATCTCTCACATAGGCCGCCACGCCTGCCGCATTGATGGGTTCGCCTATTGCATGGACATGCGCAGATCAGTTTTCGTGCCTCCCCTCTCTTCCGCCGTTGTGCGCTTTTGCCGTTGCTAGTTGGCGTTTGTGGTGTCTTGACTTCTCCGTTGTGTCTGTCTTTACACGCCCTCTCTCTGAAACATCAAAACACCAGGTTACTTCTGTCGAAATCTCCGTAACACTACAATGAGCGTCCGCAAACTAGCCTATTTAACAGTTGTACGTCCACAGTTAGAATATGCCTGACCAGTTTGGTCACCTCATCAAGTCTATTTACCACAGATGATCGCAGCCATTCAGAAGAGAGCAGCCCGCTTCATCACGCAGAACTACCAACGTCATAGCAATGTTTCACAAATAAATGCGATATCGAACTATAGCCATTGGATATCCACCGCAAGATAGCTCTTCTTGTGTCACTGCAGAAAGCCATCTCTCTTCCCTCTGCACACACTAGATGGAATGTGGGCACGCTTGCGAAATCAGCGCAGCTTCGTGCATATTTTTGGCAGAAGACGTGTATTCAACCTATATGCTTTTCCACAAGTGATCTCACTATAGAATGACCTTCCCGACGTCATACCTGTTGTCACTAACAACAATACGATCCGTGAGCAACTACACTCTCACTACGACTGGCATCATTTGATAGCCATTTACACTGATGTGCAATAGGTGACTGCATTTTTTTGTAATCAATATTTTATTATTGCCATTAGGGTCGCTTTTGAATTAATTTTGAATGTTATTTGCCAAAAGATACATGAATAGACAAATACATGAAAAAACATCTGGATCATTAGCATCAAGCGAGTCATTGGATGAATACAAAGTTTACAGATATACACATACAAAATTGCAAAGCAAGATGTGTGCATGGGAATTTGGCTCATACTTGATGCGAAACAAACGAGCGCTAAGAAACGGGGACATAAAGAAAATGTACACAGGGCAGTCACATTTGTTACTTTTGTTATCGGGCCGATGCGCCACGCATGTTATCGCCCTTGCCGGCTGCCGTTATAAATTTTCATGTTCTTTCAATAAACCTGATTTGAAAGTTGCGCGCATGTCATGTGTGTCTCTTGTTTATGTCCCCGTTTTTTAGCGCTTGTTTGTAGCGCAACAAAATTGCTGTTTTAACTCTTTACTTCTTTATTCTTTTGTGCTGGTGGTCGACAGCGTATTTCAATAAGATTTAAAGCATTAATACAGGTCATTATAATAGTGTTTCAGGTTAACAGGAAACTGTTTACTTTGTTTTATTTCGACAGGTAGATTGTTCCGCAATGTGCAAAGAACCCTAGACAGCCGTCTTTTGCTATATATACACATTTTTTTACAAGTGGCAGTGAGAAGTTCCCGTGTTCGAAACCGGGAGGAAACGAATGAAGAACTGTGAAGTGAACTATCGTTAGCTGCACAATTATGAATCATAATTGTAGTTTTATAGTTTATGAGGAAGTTAGGAGGCATAATTTGAAGTTTTTGTAAAGTGTGGCTTGGAAGGTGCTACATAACTTGAATTCGACAAAAATCGAATTGCTCACTTTGCAACACTACCAGTGGCTTGAAGTAAGAATTACACGAGTGACCCCATGCTTCTAAGCAGTATGACAACTTACTATGGAAAAGAGCCAAATAAACCGTCCTTTATGTTGGTACATCGGAAAATTGCCTGAATTTATTAAATATCACAAAATAACCCTACTGAGCTTTTCACATAGCGACTCCATATGCATTTTCCACTTTAAACTGTGGTCGATTACAACATTTACATATGTTACACCATTCACATGTTTATTAGGCTTCCCCTCTATCTGAAGCCCACATGAGTTGAGAGCTGTTGCTTTGTGTGAAGATCGAATTAACAATATAGGGTGTTTTTTTTAGACACGACAGTTTTTTAAAATAAAAATTCGATGACAGTCAGGCTCCTGTCGTTTTGGCACATGAACTCTTCGTGGAGACGGAAATAGTTGCTCACAGCTAAAATGACGTTGATTCGACCTAATTAACAAAAACGTGTTACTTAACTTTTCAATTATTGACTCGAGGCAGGTGTTTACATTAAAAAGTTGGAGCGCCTGCCTATTTATGGCATACCTATGTTTAGAAATCATAAAAGTTGCTCGTAGTTCGAGATATTTATAATCGAGTTCAAGAGCGAAATCGAAACTGATCGCGCCCGGCGCACACAAAGTGCGGTGGAACGCCGGAATGACACGTGACAAGGAAGTGACAAAATTTGAATGAAGGTGCGCCGAAGCACAATATGGTCACAAAAATAGGCAAGCATTCTGAAATGCACAAGTAGACAGCTTAATGTTTGCATGTGATGGGTGACGCCTATCTGTTTCTTTATTATCTATAAGGAGGCGCGAAAAACTATTTCGCCTGTCCGCAAGAAGAAGCACCGCTGTGGCTTCCCCTGAGTTTTATGCTTCCCTGACAAAGAAAAGGTTGATATTCGGTTTTCTCGTGCACAGTTCGAAAGAAACAGACAAGCACTCAACACTACGCGCAAAGGTATAATGGTGCATGGGAACAAGTGAGATGACTTGGAGCATTGTACGAAGACATGCGGCCGCGGCTTCCTGTGACTGATTTCGTCACTACCTTGTGACGGGTAGTTCCTGTCTGATGCAGCAGAGCGGTCGCTCTTTGTACGGGCCGGGCGCGATAAGTTTCGATTGAACCATTTAAGCCTTCAGATTAGATCATAAAAATCTCGAACTTCTTGCAACTTTCGCGATTTCTAGAAAAATACGCATGCCCTGAATTGGCATACACTACAACTTTGTAATATAAACACGGTTTCATGCATTTTGCGAAGCATTCCTTTGCTTCCCCATCCGGTGACTATTACGTGGGCGCCTGAGCACGAGTGTATCCCCGGGAATGAGCGCGTTAATGCGCATGTCCGAGATCTTTCTATCCGGACCCTGGAGGAGCACTCACCCAAACCCGTAAAAAAACCAGAAGACGGAATCTGCACCCATCATCAGATTACGTCCTATTACAGGAACGGCCGACGAGATTTGCCTGCCCCTCACTACTCCCTCACCCCAAATCAGAGCTCTGTCTGACGCCAGCTCCAGACGAAAGCATTTATTTGCCCCTTTCTGGCACATCTATTTTACTCAGCTCTCCATCAACCACATTGCACCACCTGTGGGGCTCCCAGGGCGGATCTTGTCCACTGTTTGTGGAGCTGCGCCAAGCCCCTGGAGGTAGACCCTATTCCCAATCTTTGCTTTTCCTCGCGGTAGGCCGCTTTTCGTGCCACTGGCTCGGACGACCAGCTGAGGCTGGTGGACTGTGCCTGCCTAGAGATGTCGGCCAGGGGGCTCCCGTACGTCTAGGGGCCCAACCACACTCACTTTGACTATATCAAATAAAGTTATATCCATCCATCCACGAAAACCACAATGTTTTAGCCATGATGCACAGTGTTAAAAGCCTCCACTCTTAAAAAAAATGGAGCGACCATCTCTCCATTAAGGCAGAAACGGCGATGTCCCCAATGTTCGTCTTTAAATGGAGGAACGGTTCTTCCCTCGTCAAAATCAAGATGCCTTTCTCCAAATTAGCGGAGGGATTAGGCCTAGCGAGTGCATCGATTCTCAACTGATAAAGAGTATACGGCACTGGTAATCACAAAAAACAGTCCCACTGAACTTAATATCGAGCGATATAACAAAAAAAAAACCAAGGAGACAAACCTGGAGTGGTGAAAACCTCGCGAAACGGAACTACGAAACTCGTAGGTTTCGCTTGGCCAGCGAGACTGCGTTCACTGTGGAAGATACAGATACTGCAAAGAAGTTCTCGCCCGGAGACTGCAGGCTAGGCTTGCTGTCTTTATTTATCGAAGAATCACACCGTGTAGCGACGTTATCCACGCGTTTACGGGGCCATAGGCCCCGAGATGTACCTCCAAAATGTAGACTCCATCGCAGCAAACCAATTCCGGCGCAGCAGTTTATAGTTTCGATAGATAGATGTTCAACAATATATAAGTAGGTGGAGCTGTGAGAGTGCCACAGCCATGAAGTAGGCGGTAGCTGGCGCCATCTGGAGGGATTGAACGATACTAAAAAAAACGTTTACGATGCCCGTTGTTACTACAGAATGGCCTTTTGGCGGATAATTGGCGAGTCAGGCCCCATGATGGATTACGCAAAGACACTGGAATGCTGATACAACACATTTACATTCACATTCATTCGTACGTACACGTTTGCTAGGTCTGCTAGACACATAGTACACACAACGCTCCCTGAATTCAATACACATTTCATTCATTAGTATATACGCAGCCCACACAATGAACGAATCACCACAGCCGCGTACACACAGAGGTGTTTACGCATGACCCAATACGAAGTGCAGACGCTTTTATAGTCACTGAGTTACGGCCTACCCTAGTGATACAAGTGGCGCGTAATTTTTGGTCAACTCTTACAATTAATGGCTGCACCACAAGACACGCAGACGTAATAGTACTGTAACTATCCCTTGATGAAAAGCTGCACAATAATGAACCTGATAATTGCAAAGTTGATTAAGTTTCCATGAAAGCGATGATCACGAACCATGCATACCATTCCGACGACGTTTAGAAGGCTGCGCAATCTCTCGACAGCGCCTACAGATAAAATTTCCCTCTCTGATTTCTTTATTTTTTATTATTACTCTGGGAGGGCGCAGCATGCAGGCCAGATTCTGTCGCCGTCGTCGCGTGAGTGGTTTGACGCTAACGTCTGTTAAGATTCTATTTAAGCTTTGACCACAAGTATGACGATGAGCCATGGGTGAATTCGACTGCTAGGCCTTCAATGACAGTGCTTCTGATGCGTTAACGGCCGCCTCAGTTGTGTATACGTACGCTACAACGCGAGCCGTGCGAAGAAAGAACACAAGATGGCCTCGCACCAGACGGTGTTCTTTCGTGAGCGATGTCAGGACTCTTGGCGTCGCGGCAGCTCGATTACATCAGTAGAACTAGGGCTACACCGCGCTAATAATTGAAAAGAACGCTACTCATACTACGTGTTCAATAATATTTTAGTATGCTGTACCTACTTACTACTCTGCTACATATACGTCACGGTATTCGCCTGGCGTGTCAACTTGCAGTCATTGTGCGACAACACTGTTGTTAGCGCTGTGTCTGTAGTTACTATTACTTTGGATTTGGAATACTCTTTTCACATAGGTGAGTGCAGGTGTTAGGAATTACCTGCTGTGAACAGCTGTCACTAGAAGTGCATTTTGCGTTGAGTATCGCACGCCAAAGCAGAATCCCGGGGATGAGAGAAACATACTGCACGCGTGCATAATTCCATGCTAACTCTCAGTGCTGACGTGCGTAATTCAAAACGCATGTGATTGAGAATATTGGCTTAATTGATAGAAGTCATTTGCTTATTCTTCAGAAATCTGCAATTCCCTACTGAAAAAATCCGCATGCCGTCTTACGGAAAACATACGGATTCCGCATATTTTCCGTATAAGATATATGGATTTTGTACGCACGTATACGGATGCTTACGGAAAGTGTAAGGAACATATGGAAGTATCATATGGTACATAAGGAATTCCGTATGGGCGTACGGATGTAGCCTTAAGGAACATGCGGATGCCGTATCTGTTATACGGATCGACTCATACGGCGATACGGAATATACGGAAAGTATGATGCGGAACATGCGGAAAGTATGATGCGGAACATAGAGTTAATATAACAGAGACTCTAGAGGAATAGCTGGGCCACTAAAGCTATAACCACGCGAGCGGCGACATCTTGGAAGGTTGTCACATTTGCCATTACAGTAATTTACAGAAGCGCTAAATATGGCTTTTAAAAACACTCAAATTTTCGCAACAAAAATAGTAAACAAGCGTGTTTACGTATTATAAACGAACGGAAAATGTTTGATGTTCATATCAACTACTTTTGGGAAAGATACAACAGCCATTTATGCAATTTACTGCACGCGGAAAGGAGTGTTTGCAGGTTTGTTTACTAGATGGCGCCACCATCCTTGTATCGTGTCAACATTTCTGAGCGTTGCCGCGCAGCGAGCGGTAGATTTCACCGGCTTGCTTGCGTGCGTGTTTTTTGTTGCCACGAGCTAAAAGCTCGACTTTATGTGGCAGTCTCTTAACTGCGATGCAATAGAGAGCCACGAAACAAGCAAAAATGCCAGGGGTTATTGCAGCATGCAGTGGCGAGTGTGAGTGAACGTCACCCGAAAGCTGAGTATCGTTCCATCATGGCGGCTCCCGAGCGGTTATAGGTTTTAATGCATGGGCCCATGGGGAGCTTTTCCTCTAGTCAGTATATTAACTCTATGATGCGGAACATTCGGAAACCGCATGGGATACGGAAAGAACAAACGGAATCCGTATGTGCTATGCGGAAAGATCCACGTGGCAATAAGTGGTATACGGAAAGCATGGTGTTCTACCTGAACCCATGACCATAGGGGGGCGCACGGGGGGGGGGGGGGGCGCCCCCTCTTATCTCTTGTCACCTAAGAGGGAGGGGCTTCCCTCCCTCTTAGGTAGAGATACTTTCTGTGCCCGTCAAACGCTCCCTCGGCGACCGTCGTCTTTCCCTCTCACCCACGATGGTATTACGCTACATTCCACCGCGGCGCGCCGCCACCTACGTTGGGCTTGGCTTTCGTGGCTTGAGGCGCTCCTGCCAGTGTATCGCACGCTGCCGCGTATAAGCAATTGCGCTTGCGACGTTTCCTTGCTGCTGCGATTCTTTACTGATATACCCGTAAGCGTTTGTAGCCATCCTGGCCGCATACCTGGAACGCCAGTGCTGAAGCGGCTGCCCTGCCCTTCGCAACCAGCTAGGCGTTGGATGTCCTGTGGTTGTGCGGCAGTGAAAAGGCGCCCGTCGGCTAGCTGTTGCCTACATTGCAACCGAATGGTGACAGGTGTGTGTGTGTGTGTGTGTGTGTGTGTGTGTGTGTGTGTGTGTGTGTGTGTGTGTGTGTGTGTGTGTGTGTGTGTGTGTGTGTGTGTGTGTGCCTGCAGGAAAGGTTTATAATCTGCAGGATCTCGTAACACCTTGGGAACCCGAAGGTGCATGACGCGACCTGCCACAACTCTAGTTACAAGTGAGAACCACCTATTTTTGTGTAACCATGGACTTTGCTTGCTCCACCACGTTTCCCGCTTGCTTGGCATTACAGCTTCAAAGGTTTACCCGCCAGTGATAATGCCATGACCTTCATTGCAGTTAAGGATGGCGGGTCAATGCGATTACCTCGCGATGGCAGGAACTGTGTGAGAGATTCTGCAGTTTCTACATCCTCACAATATTGAGCATGGTCAGTGGTGGCAGATGTGAACAAGTGCATGTGTTGTGGCGTGTGCCAGGGTGTCGTGTCATCTGACAGCGTGAATTATTTATGCTTATTCTGATTGGTGTGTGCCCGGGTGTCGTGTCGCCTGACAGTGCGCATTGTTGACGCTTACTCTGCGTGTGACAACTGCCACTGTTTCTACATTCTCGACACATGGAGTGTAACCAGTGGTGGTAGACGTGAACAAGTGCGTGTGTGGTGGTGCGTGCCAATGTGTCGTCTTGTCTGACAGTGCGCACTGTTTGTGGTTATTTTGCGTGGTGCATGCGAGGGTGTTGTCATCTGACAGTGCACGTCGTTTAGGCTTATTCAGCGCGTACATGTGCAGAATAAATATTATTCAGTTTACTTTGATCTCTCGATTAAGCTGTCCTCCAACAGGTTCTGACTTCATGGACGACCTTGTCTGCATTGTATGGACTCGCTAAACCAAAATCACACAAGAATTAACCCTTGTAGAAGTCAGTTTTGCCTTACAGAAGATAGATTTTAGTATCTCGAAATGGACGGTACAAATTCATATGGCATCTGATGCGGAAAAGGTATATATGTAAGCCGTATCATGCGGTTTCCGCACGACCACAAATCCGCACGACCAGCCGTATCGTACGGCATGCATAATACCATATTTCCGTATAAATGGAAACCGTATATACGGAGGATACGGATCCGTATAATCCATATATATGGATTATGCGGATCCGTACCATGCGGATCCGTAATACCATAATTCCGTATGTACGGATCCGTATCTTCCGTACATTCGAATTTTTTCACTAGGGATTAGGATGCAATTTAACGTTTCTGATGATTGTAATCCAGTCTGGAAAATAAACGCTGGGTGAAACTTTGCAGCCCATTTCCTTTGTGCTTTCACCTGCCGTGGTAGCTTAGCCGTTGGGTGTCACGTGACTATGCTCGAGAGCGCGGGTTCGACTTCCGGCCATGGCGGCGGCATTTCGATGGCGGCAAAACGCAACGAACACCCGCGTGCTTATGTCTGAGTTCACGTTAAACAACTTCAGTAGGTCGAAATTCATCCGCAGTCCGCCACCACGGTGTGCCTCATAATCATATGGTGGTTGCGGCACGTAAAACTCCAGCAATTATATATTACCGTGATTTCACGCATGCTCTATTCAGTGGTATTACGTTTGCATAGAGCGTTGAAAAAATTAACTTTGAGGCTTCTTTATATTGCTTGCTGAATTGATGGGTGCTATAAGTGCCGTGCAAAACTAAGAACGCGTATGCTTACAAGTATGTAGAAGCCGGAAAAATCGATTATTTGTTTACAGTCTAAGGTGTCCAATAAAGCAAGACTGTTTGTGAAATGTACTCATGACAAACAGGTAGTGCGCAAACGTATACAAACAATACGACACACACGAAAGTATGCGGTGCATCGCGCGCACGCTGAGCGCCGAAGAAGAAAAAATGTCGCCACAGACGTTACTGTACCAATAAAACAGAAGAATGAACGTCTCTCCTGCATTGCTTGCATTAATTCTAAACACAAGTAATCGCACGCGACTGGCCGAGGTCGGGTAGTGCTTGATGGATAATGTGACACTGCGAGTTGACCGCGAAAGGATGCGAAATGTAAAACCCGCAGCGCAGAGGGCGGCGCGCGGCGCCGATCTCCGCAGCACGGAATCGCGACGTAGCTCGGCGTGTGCATGCGCGCGAGCGCAAGACCACGTGGTTGAGGAGCAACTAGAACAGTCAAGGAGAAACGTTACTCCTCTGGCGCTTGCTGCAAGAGGGCGCGACGGGTAAAGCGCCCGCAAGGGAGAAAGTCGCTGCGCCGAAGGAGAAACGGAGCCCGTTACTCTATTCTAGCTCTCTTTTTCTTTTGAGAATGTTGTTTATGTCAATAAATAAACCTAATACGACCATATTATTGCTTAGGTAGGTATTTTCAATATCTGAGAAAGCAGTGGACCCCTTGCTTCTGAAACCATGTTGGCTAGCACCGATTCTCGTTCGATGACATTCATGGTCCGTTTTACAATGATCTTTTCAATGGCTGCGTTAATGGCACTGATCGAGACAGACATAGGACGATAATTTGCAGGAAGGCTTCGATCTCCATCTTTGTGTATAGGAATGACTTTTGCAAGCTGTAGGAGATCAGGATAGGTAGCTGTGTGAAAAGCGGAATTGAAAATTATTTCCGATGGAACGCTAAGCATCTCAATACATTGTTTTAAAATAAATGAAGACACCTCATGAAATCAAGTGCGGCGTTTGCATCGTATCGTGTTGACTGCCGTTACCATCTCAGCTGCCGTGATTTCGATGTAAGCAAATGAATTGACCCTTGTATCAGGGGGCATATCAAATGTGACATCACAGCATGCATTTGCAACTTGCTTGCCGACGCTAGAGAAATACTTATTGAAAGACTCAGCCGATATTCCGAACACCTGGGTGTAGGACATACTGAAGTGGCTCGTAGTTGGTTTGATTATTGAATTTATAATCTACCAGGTAATTTTAGTGTCTCTTAAATTTCTAGGAATGAGTTGAAAGTAGTATTCCTTCTTAAAAGTTCGAGTGGTTTGAGTCACCTTATTTCGGCCTGTCTTGAAGCTTTCTTCGTAATAAGAGTTACCCTTTTTCTGCTAATCTTTGTGTACCAATGGTACATTCATTATCAGTTCCAACACACCACTCGTCATCCATGGACAGATAGGCTTTTTGTGGTATCCCTTCGGGCGCATGACAGTCGACTGCACAATGATTTTTTTCAAATTATTAGTAAGCAATATTGCTAGTTTACGTCTTTAGTCCAGTCTGGACTTATATCGGTAATTTCTGGAGTATGTTTGTTTAAGATATCAACATTAATTGTTTTTCAGGTCAGTGCCAGTTTGGTGGCAGGTGCTGCGTTCATGTGGAAACAGAATTTTGGTCGGACAATGATCAGGAATTAGCAAGTCATACACCATACTGATGCTTGTTGACGTATCAAAATTACAAAACATGCGGTCGACTGACGTTGACGAGGAGCAAGTTACCATGGCAGGGGTCGTAGTGACATTATAAAAACCATGAGAACTGATTAGGGTGAAATATTCATGGTGTGTATTGTTTATTAAGCAGATATCCCCACATATTACTATTTTTCTATTGGAACTTGTCAAGTGAAGGAACAATGCTTAAAACGGTGCATAAAGTTATCCATATTTTTTTTGTTAGGTGCCCGATAGACAACAATTGTTAAATTGGGCAAGGAAGTGAAATTCATGCGAAAAAGAGTTTGAAAACTGTTGGCCAACTGAACACTTGATATTCCTACCTACGAACAGACGAACACCACCACCTCGCGTGTCACATAGGCCTTGGCCTTGAAAAGAATGGGTATCATGGTACATTTTCAGCCTCACCAGGATTTAGCCATGTCTCAACTGCAGCCACAAAATCGAAATGAGATGAATGGCTGGTTGCGGAGCAACGGAAACTTGGGGGGTTGTATTTGTGCAGATTTTAAGTGGAATGAGCATGTTGCCTACATAGAGAAGAATGCTGTACAGAAATTAAGATTTCTAAGACCGCCTTTTCATATCTACCCCAAAATTGAAATTAATTGCCTTATAAAACTTTCATCCGTCCAATCCTAGACTACTCATCTCTGGTTTGGGATTCCGATAGCCAAGTAAATATACAAAAAAATCTTGAAATGATTCAAAGAAAAGCAATTCACTTTGTTTATAATGGCTACAGTTCCTTTACATCACCCAGCGAACTGCTAAAAAATCTCACTTAGATACATTGCAGGCACGATGACAGCATGATCGATTGAAGTATATGTTTTTAGTTTTTCAGGTCCAGCTACGCATGAACAAGGATACGTACATAGAATCAGTTCATCGCCGATCAACTCGTTCTGAGCACCCGAAGGAACTGAAGGAGTGTTGTATGATAAAAGCTTTAAACATGCATTTTTTTCCGCGCACTGTCACCCATTGGAATGCTACATATGCGGATCTGACAAACTGCGCAACTGTTCAATCGTTCATGGCAAGACTTCAACAGCAGTAATTCACTTGACGTTCATCTTTCTTTTATGCTCCTCCCCCTAATATTCCGCACTGCACGCGTAACAGGCTTCAATTTATGTTGCACTGTCGAGAACAAACGTTTGTTTTCCAAGGCACTAGCTCTTAAAAAGGAGAAGAGCTGGCAATATTTATGGACTGACAACTGTCAGATTAAGGCTCGTCAGACTAGCAGTAGCAGGGTGTTCATAATAAAGTCTGTAAACGACCTTCGGGTTTTCAATTAAGCCACGCATTTTGATCCAAGAGCCTTTTTCTCTTTCTTTTTTTCTTCCCGATTTTTTTCTCTCTTTTTTCGGTAATTGTTCTTTCTGCGTATCTGCCGATCATGTCATTCTCTGCTGACGAATTTATTTCATTACTTTCTCACAAACATCCCTCTCTAGTTCATTTCAATGCCCGTAGTTTGCGAAAGAATCATGATAACATTAATGATTTCATTCATTCTGCAAAACACCCTTTTTCATTTATATGTATATCAGAAACCTGGCTTTCTGATGTCGATGCTGATCTTTACGGTTTTCCATCGTACAGATCGGAGTACTGCCACCGTGTGTCTGACGCTCACGGAGGCTCAGCCATTTTCATTTCTCCTGGCATTAATTACAGTCGCAGATTAGATCTTGCCATCGACATTCCAAATTGCGAATCGGTTTGGATAGAAATTGAGCAGCCTCATTTTACTCATAACAAAAAAAAATTTGATACTTACTAGCATCTATCGTTCTCCTTCTTCCTCACTTGCTCAATTCATATCTGCTCTTGAGACCATCTTGAACAATCTATCACTTGAAAACAAAAACATATTGTTGGTAGGCGATATCAACATAAACTTATTAGATTCTCTCTGGAACAGTACCATTGCTTATACTGATTGCCTATTAGGGTACGGGTTAATGTGCCTCATTGACTCGCACACTAGGTTTAACCCACATGGTGCTAATACTCTTCTAGATCATGCTTTTTCTAACTTTAGTCCACAAGTATCCGGAGTAATTGATGTCGCTATTACCGATCATAATCCCATCTTCATCACATTTGTCAGCACTGCAACTCAAATTAATACAACTTTCACTGTAAAGCGCTTTGACCAAGAACGCTTTATCACTGCTATTTCACACTGTGATTGGTCGAAAGTCATCACACAAACTGATTCACAATCAGCGGTTGACATATTTTCCTCTTTATTTTTAGAAGCTGTTGCTGCTAATACTTATACCATTGCTTGTAACAAGAAATACCACAAGCCTCAAAACCCTTGGATGACTTCTGCATTATTAACAAGTCTCAGAAAAAAAAAGATAACCTCTATAGAAAAGTGAAAAGACAGCCCTTTAATACCGCCCTTGCACTTCGATATAAAAGTTATTGTAACATTTTGAACTCTTTGTTAAAACTTGCGAAGAAAAATTACTATAACGAAGAATTCACAAAAAATAAAAATAATCCAAAAAAACAGTGGAAACTGTTCAATGAATTCTTAAATTCGCCTGTAATCAACTCGCCTATAACGAAAATAACTTTCGATGGCGCTACTTATTGTCGTTCTGATGACATCGCGAATGCATTTTCTGAGTATTTCAGTTTGTCATCCAGTAATTCGAAACATGTTCCTTCACCTAGGTTGCCGCGTTTACCTCAATCATTTTTTCTCTTTCCCTCTTCATCTGAAGAAGTGGTATCAGCCATTCGTAATCTTAAAAATACTTCTCCCGGTCTGGATAACATTTGTGCACGTGATTTAAAGTTGGTTGCTCATTTGATTTCGCAGCCCTTAACCCATATAATCAATCTCATTTTTTCTAAAGGTTCCTTCCCTGATTCACTAAAGCGTGCCAAGGTCATACCAGTTTTTAAGAAAGGCGAAAAAGATGCTATTAAAAATTACAGGCCTATATCTATTCTTCCAACATTAAGTAAACTAATTGAACGCCTTTTTGTAAAACGTCTTAATTCTTACCTTTCCAAATTTAACGTCATAAAGCCTTCACAATTCGGTTTTCGAAATGGAAGCTTTGCTTCCATTTCGAAAACCGCTTTGCTTTCTTTGACTAACTTCATCAAACATTCCATTGATAGTGGTAACTTATCAGGTTCAGTTTTTTTGGACCTAACTAAAGCATTCGACACGCTCAATCACTCCATTCTATTCAGTAAGCTAACTTCTTATGGTATCATCGGGCCGGCTTTAAACTTTTTAAAGAGTTATCTGTTTAACCGACAAAACGTTGTCTTTACTGGTGGCTCTTACTCTAATACTAAGACTACTAATCAAGGTGTTCCGCAGGGGTCCATTCTTGGTCCACTCCTATTTATTATTTACATCAACGATCTTCCTGATGTTATATGTTCTGCACATTGCGTGTTGTATGCTGACGATACAACAATTTCATGCAAGGCCAATACGATTCCACGTCTAATATCAACATTAAACTCTGTGCTAAATGATGTAATCATATGGTGTAACAACAATAACCTAACTATAAATCCCTCTAAAACACAATTTATGATCTTTAGATCCTCTCGAAAACCTTTATTAACTCCTGCTGCTCTAACTATGGGTCCTAATACTATTAACGCTTGTGATTCTGTTTCTTTTCTCGGAGTACGTTTAGATGTAACTCTTAATTTCGGATTGCATATTACAGACATAAAGAAAAAGACTGCTTTTGGTATTCGTGCTCTAATTAAAGCTAGGCCTTATTTCTCCACTAATGCATTACTATCGCTCTACTTCTCATTTATCCATAGTCATTTCAACTATGGCATAACTACCTGGGCGAACACATATCATTCGTACATTTCATCAGTGCAACACATACAGAATCAAGCAATCCGTATCATCTCTTTCAGTTCCCGCCGTTCTAACGCTATTTCATTACTTGGAAAATATAATATTCTGTGTATTAATAACTTATTTCAATTCCATTGTAGTTGTTTGTTTTTCAATATAATAAACCGTAGGCTACCCTTCGATCTTCTCAGCTGTGACGTACTAAAAAACACTAAGTACACGCGTTTTGCATCGGAAGGAAATTTATTACTACCTCGAGTTCGCACTAACTACGGCATAAAAGCATTGTCATTCACAGCCATTTCATTATGGAACTCTCTTCCATCAAAACTAAAGTCTCTATCTAACCTGTACACTTTCAAGAAAACTTTGAAATCACATCTTCTATCATTATAGGTAATTCAATTTTATCCTAACTGAATTTTGATGTAGAGTTTGTATTGTTTTGGATGTTGTATTTATTGATACTTTTATAGTTACTATTTTTGTAGTTTAATTATATTATTTTTTGTGTGTCTTTGTTGTATAACATCGTTCAATTGATATATACTTCGCTGTCTTGCCTATTTGCGTTTGTATTGTTTTTACATGCTTTTTTTCATCGTGGGTCCCCCTTCAGTCTTCGGACTTTGGGACGCTAGTCTGGAAAACGTTTCTCTCATGTATGTATCGCCAATTCGTTAACAATAAACTTCAACTTCAAACTTCAACTTCAACTTCTTAGTACTTTTTCGTATCCATCAAAAGTTTTCATGGCATCCATTACATTTATACGTGTCATCAACGCGTATTTTGAAACGTTGCGGATGTTGCCCCCTTTATTAGATGATTGTTTTTTATATCAATAAACTCAATTAACATATGTTCGTCAAGACATATTTGTCGTTATTGTTTTTTATGTTGTTTTCTTGTTTTTTTGTCTCCTTTTTTTTCTGTGCGTGAACGCGGAACACTTATGAATGATATAAGTGCTGTCATTTCAGTTTGATGCACTAGTTCTCGATGCTGAAGTTCTGTGTGATATTTTTTTTCTGTTCTGTTTCCCTATCTCTTCCTTTTATGTATCACCCATTACTGCCAAAGGCCTCATATGAGAAGCCAGCAGTACTTCTGAAATAAATAAATAAATAAATTTTAATGGTCATATAAGCGGAGCGAGAAGTCCTAAAATTGGGGGGTTAATTGAACGTTTGTGACATATTCACATTTTTTTTCTTAAACTAACAGCCCCAATACTGCGACATAAGAGCATTTTGTAAACTCACACTATGTGAGGTATCCCAAGAAACAATATGAGACGAACATGTGCAATAGTTATTTTTGTAGAATCTCGTCAAAATCCTATTTTCGCACAATTCGCGAAAAGTGGTTGCGGCTCAGTGGAGACTTCCGAAATTTTGACAAAGGTAAATTTTTTTTCGCGAAACCAAGGTCGGCGTTGCCTTGGAGACGCGGACAGCAAAAAAAAATTTTTTTTTCAGCGAAATTGAAAGTGGTCTCCGGGCACGCACCGACGTTCTCTTATGAACGCACCCAGCAATACCTTCAAAATTGTTCGCAAGGACTGCACGTGCCTAATTGAGTTAAGTAGCCGCCGGTGTGGTACAGCGGTTTTGGTGGTCGGCTCCTGACCCGAAAGGTGTGGGCTCCATCACTTGCCACGGTGGCCACATTTCGATGGAGTGAAATCCTTGAGGCCGGTCTACTTAGATTTAGGCGCACGTTAAACAACTCCAGGTGGACGAAATTTCCGAAGCCCTCTGCTACGGCGTGCCTCATAGTCATACAGTGCTTTTGCAAGTGAAATCAAAAGAATTTGTTATGACTGGCTGAGTTAGTGGATACATTCAAGCAGACTTGAGCACAAATGACTGTCTATGTTGTTGCATGGGTCAATGCTATGTTTTCATCATTTTACAAAACAGAAATGAAATATGTGACCACCTAGCAATCATATCCTATAATTGATAGCTCCAAAAAGTATGTTCGGAGTGCTATCCTTAATGTTTTGTTCTTTATCTATTTTTTTGTACTATATGTTTACCTGATGTGAATTTGCATAAACATTGCTTTCATACTACAACCACTGCTGCCAAATGAAGCCATTAGCTTCTTCTACGTGCTGGCGTGTATGCAACAAAGTACCCTTTTCAGAAAAATATCCGGAGTGTTGTACATCGTTGTCTCTTGAATGTCAACTCTAGCGCAAACCATACAGCCATTTCTATTTGTTTGTTTGTTGCTTTGTTTGCATAATTGCAAAAATAATGTGACCCTGCTTCAAAAGTACCATTGTAAACACTGCCGGTCATTCAATAGTTTTTTTTCATGCAGATAAGTAGGCTCTGAAAAGCACGCAAGAATTCGTACTCAAATTTGACCTCGTCTGCCAACCGATTACGACTACACAATCTATGACGTGAGTTCCGTGTGTGTGTTTACGATCAATTCTTCTCATCTCGGCTTCTTCAACGAGCATTTAACAGAGTAACAATGTGAAAGGCCCTTTTTTTTCAGTATTAAAAGTTCATTCGAAGTGTGGTGGCTGCGGCAGGGAATTAACGCCGTGACCTCGTTCGCAGCCACAGAGAGACGCATCATGTAAACCACGTTGTAGTGGGTCATTTATGATCACCGCAGCTGCCACCGTTTCTTCGCTCCTTGGCGACGCCTGCCTCGCGTGAGAGAGTGAGGGGCAGGAACCCGAGGGCATTTGGCTGAATGACCGCCCGACCACGTTCGGATCGGGGATAATATCACGAGGCCGCGACCCCGGGCAACAGACTCCGCGAGGCGCCGACTGCAGTACTACGAGTAGGAGAGTGCCGCAGCGAAAGGGTCTTTCTTTGAGGTTTTAAAGAAAATATATAGCCCTAAAAGGGTGGCCACAAATTCACAAGGGCGAAAACAACAGACACGAAATGAGGCAGGCGAATCAAACGGGGAAAAAAGTGAAAGCTGAAGCGAAAAGATTGATGACATATAGACATGACCAACGTGCAGAGGAAGAAGCAGTGATCACAGACAGGAAAAAACAGAACGAGGTCAGTTCGATCCAAGTGCGTTTCAAAAACGAAAAAAAAAAGAAAATAGGAAATGTCTATGAAAAAAAGGAACTTGTCGAAGCAGTGAGAAAAATAGAAATAGTGTTCCACTGATTGAAACAAAAACTGCAAGAACTAATGCGATGAAAGAGGGAAGACTATTAGTGGAAAGCGATTTCATTACGGTGATGGAACAACAAAACACTACAAGTTTAACAGCGAGCTTAGACGAAGACACTGAGAAAAAAGTGGAATCTCGAGCGCTCGACTTCGCCTCTTTAATAATTTCTTCCAACTCTTTTATCGGAAGTGGAAGCGCTTGTTATGTACCACCCAGAAAATACAAACACTTTGGACTGGTTTTGTCGTTACGTTTGGTCCCTCTTTTATTGATGGCGACATTACATGAGCGGCCCTGGTGGGCAACTTATGGCCTTTTGTGCGGCGTGCACTTTCGAGATGTCTAAGCAGTTTACAAAACTGCCCCTGCGAAACTTCAGGCATTAGGTGGCACATAGTGTATCGCTAAAGTGAAAGCCCAGTAGAGGTAGCTGTAGGTAAGTTTTGATCTTAAACTCTCTTCTGACAAGAATTACAATACTAAGTTTAAATACATGATACAAAATCAACAAGGTAGGCGCTCAATTCAGCAAATGGTAAATAAAGTAGCTGTAATGGTGTGGGGAAAATTGTTAAAATGAGCCCAAAATCGGTTTTTTTTTTGCCATGGCCACGACGGCCAACGATTATTATGGTTGATTGCTTTCACGTTGGTCAGCTGTTGTTGTGCAGAGATATGGAAAAAATCCTGCTCCGTCTGTTAATGAGATGTTTGAAGAGTTTTTGGACGATCAGACAAATATTAATGATGAATTGGCAGAAGTCCAGAAAAGGCTCGAGGAAACTGAAAAGGCAGTGAATGTCTTCTTTAAGAGGATGAGCGCGATTAAAAATGAGTTCTGATGCATCTAGCGTGCTTGATGAGCAGAAAATTGTATCATATATAAAGTAAATTGTTTCAATACAAACTCGCTAGCATGTATAAATGACTCCATTCCGAGCTTTCCTTTGAATACATTAAATGTAGCTCCTTCAAGAGTACTAACCCCACCAGGTTTGCTTCTAAATATATTTACTTACTACCACCAATTCGCAATAAATACGGTAAGAAAACATCTAACTTCACTATCATTGAGCTTTGGAATAGATTCCCTGCACAACTGAAAACTGTGCCCACATCTTCACCCTTCAAATCATCATTGAAATCTTTTCTTTTAACTACTGATTTCTACCCTTAGTTAATGTACATAATATGTCATTTGTCTTCTTTTCGTTTAATATGTGTTTTATTTCTTTGTATTTTCCCCCTTGTTTGCGTTCTCTGATTTGTTTTCATTTCTGTTTTCATTTTCAATTTTATTGCATTTTTATTGTATTGAACTTGATTTTCCATTGTATTGCTTTGTATATTGTATTTCGCATTTTGCTTTCTATTTTATTGTATTCGTATTATATCACCTATTATTTGAACTGTTCTTGCTTGTTCCGATTAGTATTGCCTTGTATATGGTTATTATCATAGCTTCTATTGTTCATTTGTATATTTTACTTCGCATTTTGCATTATATTTTATTGCAATTCTATTCTTTCATATCGTATTTCAACTCTTCTTCCATGCTGACCACCTGCTAATATTGTGCCAAATTTTTAATTCATTGCGTTATAGTTTATAACTGTCCCGTTTTCAGCATTTGTACTTTGGGACCCACATCCGTAGAGTGACAAAAATTGTGGAGCTCACTCAGACTCACTCATGAAATATATTTTGCGCTTAGGGCTTGAACCTATGCCGGAGCTGTACATAACACATGCTGGTATACTTAAGTTACTTGACAATATAAATGCTTCTTCTGCAAGTGGCCCTGACGCTATACCATCTTATGTGTTAAGGGCTTGTTCCGTCATAATTGCCCTTTTTATAATCTTTCAGAAATCATTGCGTACTTCGTGCTTAACCAGAGCATGGAAAGTTGTGAACCTGGTTCCGATCCATAAAAGTGGCCCAAAGATATTGTCTCCAACTATAGGCCAATTTCTCTAACGAGTGTATGTAGTTAAACAATGGAGCACATAGTTTATTGCGCCCTAATAAAACATCTAGAAAATAACAACTTTTTTACCGAATTTCAGCATGGCTTTAGATCTGATCTTTCTTGTTCAACACAGCTTGTAGAATTTAGCCATTATCTTTTTTCATTCATTTGACCTTGGTGTTCAAATTGACTGTGTGTCCCTAGATTTTAGGAAAGCATTTGATTCCGTCCCCCCATGTTTTGCTGTTACATAAACTTTCATCGCTTGGTATTCCTCCTGCATTGGTTGATTAGATTACCTGTTATCTACAATATCGCATGCAACGTGTCGTAATTAATGGCTCCAAATCTGAATATGTTTATGACACTTCGGGAGTCCCTCAGGGATCTGTTTTGGGGCCTCTGCTGTTTCTAGTGTACATCAATGATATTGCTCAGGATGTTTCATGCAAAGTGCGTCTATATGCGGATGACTGTGTGATTTACCATTGCATTAGATCTGTTTCTGACCATGACTTCTTGCAACGCAGTTTAGATAGTATCGTGCACTCGTGTGTTAGGTGGCGTATGTCTCTGAACCCTAGTAAGTGTCGATGCGTCTCCTTCACTCGTAAACTCGATCCATACCTGTTTGATTACGCATTAGATACCGTCCAGCTAACGCGAGTAGCTGATTATAAATACCTTGGTGTTTATTTCTCATCAAATCTTACTTGGACTAAGCGCGTTGAGTATGTTACAGCGAGATCCTGTAGAATGTTAAATTTTGTTAAACGAAACTTCCGCTTAGCTCCGCCCAAAATCAGAGAATTACTTTGTCTTTCGAACGTCAGACCTATATTAGAGTACGCCTGCGCGGCTTTGGACCCGCAAAGTAAAACCCTATGTAATATGCTCTAGCTGGTACAAAACCGTGCAGCCCGTCTTGTCAGTTGAAACTATGACTTCACTTTTAGTGTTACTGCACTAAAGGATAAGTTGGGGTGGGAATTACTAAGTACACGTAGAAAAAACATTTCATTAGAAATGCTTTTCAAAAATTTTCACGGCATGGTTAAAATAGATAAAGAATCTTATATTTTACCTCCCCATTTCTTATCTCAGAGAACTGACCACTCTCTAAAAATAAGAGAAAGTTTTTGTAGAACAAAAATGTCTACCAAGACTCGTTTTTTTCACTGACAGTCTGCCAGTGGAATCAGCTTCCACAGGAGATTGCTGACTGTCGCACTGAAGCATCGTTCAGAGACATGCTGTCACACTCATAGCTACAACTTTTCTGCTTTTGTGTTAATCTTGTTTACATAGTTACCCTTTTTATGAAAGCATATGTTTCCCTGTGTATTCCCCCCCCTGCAATAATGCCTTCGGGCGCTGCAGGTACTTTGAATAAATAAATAAAAAACTGCCCTGGAAGAGTTGGCGGGGGGGGGGGTGGGGGATGAGGTCAAGGCACACCGTACGTAATTCACGCATTGTCAATGAATATTGAAATGGTGAACATATCCAGCTTTCGGGGACACTGGATGATCAGCGCTCCTAGCGGCCACTGCTGGAAGCTCTCACGTTTTCAATGGGACAGGGTCATTTTTCGGCGATAAAAAACCGTAGAGGCGCAACTTACAAAACTTCTTAAAGGCGCACGTTCTAGGAGCTGTACCGCACTTAACAAATGCAGCACCGTTAACATCGGGCCTTCACATTCTGTTCCCACGATGACTAAAATTTAAACAGTGGGTTCCCATGGATCAGGACGTCTTGAGGGGCTAGTTGGTTCATTGTATGCAGGAAAATTTGCGCTAAAATAGAAAAGGACAACACAAGGAAGGAACACTTAAACAGATCGAGCGCACACTACCAACTGTTTTTATTGAACGTAGAGCGTCGGTTAAATAGGGAAACCGAACTGCGCAGACACCCCGAGGCTGCGCATAGCTGCACAGACACACCGATGAATATCACCTGCTAACGCACCTTAGTCATCAAAAAAGACACTTCTGCACCGTAGAGCTATACCGAGGCCTCACTTACACAGCTATCTCTTTTCCTGTTAATGAAGAACGCTTCTAAAACCTCCCGAGCACACGTGTTTTTGCTATGTCCCAATATCATGGTCTGTTGGAATCGTGCTTCGCATCCACAGGCTGCGCAGTGCGCTGGCAAATTTGCCATTTCGTTATTTTTGATCGACAGCTGGTGTTCCCGTGCGCGGTCATTTAGGCAGCGGCTTGTTTGGCCCACATAAGATCTGCCGCAGGAAAGCGGGATCCCGTACACCACGGCTACAGTACATCTCGTACAAGCGTCCGAAATCACGCCTTGTTTTTCGGGACAAGAACGGGCTGTCTGAAAAAACTAGACAGAAGCCTGCAAATTTCTCGGAGATCTAAGTAGTACGAAGACGAAGTTTGGAGCATTTGAGCAAGCAATAATGTTTCTGTGTGAAGAAAAACACGTTCCAAAATGCGGTTTTCTACAACACAGTTGCGTCTTCGACTCCAGTCTTTGACCATGGTATCTTGATAACACCCATTTTATCGCTCCGCAGGCGGCGCTCGTTGTGGCCGGGATGTAGGGAGCCTAGATGACCGGCCGTTTTAGGGTGGAGACATCTTGAAAAAGTGCCTTCAAGAAACTCAGCCAAAACCAGCGGGTAATGGGGCATGCTGTTGCCAGCTTCCACCAAATCTAGCATAGTTTTCTGTGCGCCGCCATTTTGGTCCCAACCGCCGCTCCCCTGAGCTCTTGCGACGTAACGCTGAGCGACGCTGACGCGAGCTCACGCAAGGGAGGGAACAGCTCACGACCAGCGAGCGCGTCTCCGTGTGGACGCGCGGACGCGTCCCGTATGTAGGCTGCCTACTCGCAATGCGTGAACGCAGCAACGACAACTTTGGTTATCTATGCATTCGCGGACACCGTGAAACACATATAACATGTCCTGCAGCAAAAAACAGTGAACGAAATGCGCAGTACTCACAGAGCAGATACGAGATGCACTGGTGGGCTCCCAGCCGTCTCGATTTATTTGAGCGAGCCAGAGTAGCCGTCGGCCCGGGCTCGCTGGAAGCGGAACATTCGCAAGCTCTTTCTGTTGTGGTTAGTCCACAGCGGTACGCAGCAATCAGGCATTCTCAGGCTCCACCGGCAGCGTTTAACACGCTATCGCTACGTTCGGCGCCGTATTGTCGATGATTAAACGGAGGCGGGCGTAGACGCAGTGCGGGCACCAAGATGGCCCGATAGCGCGGCGCCGCTGTCTGGCAACATTGTGTTTTGGCGGGCGGCGGTGCGTTGGCGGCATGTAGTGGGTCAAAGGCTGACATCACCCTAAAACGGCCGGTCATGTATGCTCCCTACCGGGATGGTTCAGCGCCTGAGCTGGCAGTATGCGCGTGGTCGGAGCGGCCCGGGTTCAAACCGCGAAATAATTGATCTTTTTTTTCTTTTTAACAGAATCGCTGTCAGTGGCTACGTGTTCGGCTGCCGAATCGAAGGACACTTGTTTGATCGTGGCCGCGGCTCTAGCATTTTCGAAGGAGGCGAAAATCCTAGAGTACTTAGATTTAGATGGGCATACGTAGGCGTAAATTCACGTCATAGAACCCCAGGTGGTCGAAATTTCCGGCACCCTCCTCTGCCGCGACAGGGAGTGGGAGACGCCCGCTACGCGCTAAGCGCGTGCTGTAGGACATAGTTTTTCCAGTGGCAGTCCTCCTCTACGGCGCGCCTCATTAACATATCAAAGTTTTGGCACGTAAAGCCAGCAATGAATATTACTAGTTCGTCATTGCTTAAAGGGGAACTCCGGCGATTTTTTTACATTCACCGGTTTCTATAAAACTTTCAGCATATGTTCTTTTCGGCACCCTGATGATATGTGGCATATTATACAGCCCTAACTCACTTAGCTTGCTAGAAAACGAATTTCAAAAATTGTTAGCCGATTACGAAACACGCCTGCAAACGCGGTCCACGCTGGTATGTGCCGTAACGCGCCTACCCCGTCTCGCCCAGCAGGCGGATGCAGCGCGCGCTTTCTTCTACGAGGCGACCACGACGCGAGCTTATTTGTTGGGTTTTGTCAGCTGCATAACGCGTTAGTCGTCCTTCACATCGGGTCTTACAGTAGGCCCGCACAATACTGAGCAACGACGACATCAATGCGGGGCACGTCAGCTGCTTGACGCGCCGGAGGGTCGAAATCAAAAGGCGGTGCTTCTGCGCTAAGATAGTACCTGCACTCATGGCTGAAGTCGTCACTGGTAAGTTCATACGGGCTGGCACAACTTGATTCAGCTTCGGATGACATCGCCAGCCTGGTTTTCGCGCGATGGGAGAAGGACGTGTTCTATGTTTACACGCTGGCCATCCGTGACGGCGTGTAGCGGATTCCGTGACGTCATCGCATACCCAGCATGGAGCAGCTCTCTGTTTCGGTTCCGGTTTTGACTCATTGTTTTTTTGCTTATTTAAAATTATTGACGCGTCTCTCAGTAAAACGAACCACCCTAGCTAATACAGGACCGTTAATACTATTTGAAAACAGCATTATCTCAATATGGTCGAAAATACACCGGAGTTCCCCTTTAAGATTTATTACTTGTTTTTTCGCTGGAGCGTTGCACCCAGAATCCTTGCTGTAGTGCCGATTTCGCTTCTGGAAATGGAGCAAGTAAACTTCTCATGTTTTATATTTCTTATTACGCACCCCATTATTTAAACAACAAAGGAAGGGGAACCAGGGGCCTATTTGAGTTAACCGCAGCCTTAATAAGGCAACACATATTGAATCCAAGGAAACCATGAGGGTTGCTATTGATAGCATAATGAAGCGTTTTAAATAAGCACAATACTATTAGAGACTGACCAGCAATGGCAGAACCAACGCAAAGCTTGTGTTGCCGAAGCGTCGTCTTTTCTTTTCTACATCAGTAGCGCTCTGTGCTTCTGCAAGCAGTGCCGCTTTTAGAAAGTTTTAGTATAGCGTACGCAAAGCTTTGCGTTGCGCATGCGTCGTACGCTAACCACTTGCGGGCTCCCCTTAAGTGACGAATGCTAACGCTACGCCCGCAACGCCGGCAAGCTTTGTGTACGGTGTTCTAAAACTCTCTATTTACTTCCCTTCCGAAGCAGAGCCATCCTGGCGATTTACGGGCAAACCACGGCACAGAGTAATTATATCGCGGCGTTGCGCCGTAAATCCTCAGATATTATTGTTATGTGAACAAGGGAACAGCAGCAATATCGGATTTCGAGAGCTGAGTTCGCGCTGTGTTATCCATATTGCCTTGCTGAAGCGCATTACTTAATTATACCTTGATGTTATTCCTTCTTATTCCTTGTCATTGATGTTTCCTTGTTATTCACTATACGCCATATAGGCATACATAATATTTTATATGTCCATGAAGCATATAAAGGCGAGACACATTTTAGTTATGTCTATGCAATGACCATCCCCCCGTCTTTCATTTTAGTTACTGCCCGGGGTGATAGCGCACAGCTATGACCGAAAAAATAAACTACGATAAACGTGTTCCCAGCCCAGAATACTCCACTAGCATCCAAAGGCGCTTAGTGAAGAGGACAAGAATGGCGACATCAACGTAGTTTTTCGGCAATGGAAACATGTCCCAGGCTAACAAAGACAAGATTAGCGGTAGCGGAAAATACGTAGAGTCAACGATACATTTCCAAGCTTCCTTTGTTTGAATGGACAAGTAATGCACTCCGGACATGATTGGAGCGAGTTTTACCAGATGAACGGAACGAGGTAGGCTCGCTAAAAACGACAAATGGTACAGTGTACTAGAAGGGGGCAGTGGAACGAACAAAGCGGCCACGCCGCATCTCGGTTGATACTCCAGCGGGCGACAGTAGCAGAGGCGCTGTAGTCGCTTTGTACTGAAGCTGTGGGGAGCGTCTGCATTTGGCGCGCGCGCGTCGTAGCCAACGAAAGCGTGTAATTGAGCGTTTTGAGCGCGTTTAACGCATTACTGAGCTTTAATCGGTGGTTCAACGGCTGCTACGCGATGGTGCACGAGTAAATATGCAGGCGTGTCAAAATTGGTCCGAGATATTTCCTGCTTGAGGAGCCTGCCCACCCCCAATGAAGGCGACAATCAGGTATCGCACACATGCACCTAGCTGCTCATAGATTGTTGTGGGGTTTACAAGCAACACTTCGACAAGCGCTACATCGTAAGCGACTACGAACGCACTACGAAGAGTGAAGAAGTCACAAACGAGCGGCGAAAGCCTACAATCCTTTTGTCGGCAGTTCCTACGGTATATAGAGCATTGATCGTTATATTATGAGTTCCAAAGCGCTCGATTGTTTCATGGCTTACCTGAGTACAAATAACTCTATGCCAACATTTATACTTGGGACGGCTGAGTTCTATTGTGCCAGTTTTGCGCTGTTTCTTTGAGGCCAATCGAAAGGCTATCTTCTTTCAACATCGTGGTTCCGCGGTTACTGTTCATCGGTTATGCGACTTCTGAGGGCTTAAAATACCAGGAAGCCGAGCCAGGGAGCCGAGCCAAAGGCGCGCGTTTACCTCCTAGGCAGGAACTTAATGCATCAGGGCTTATCTCAAGTATATTAAAATACGCAGACGTAAATACAGGCCGTATGTTAATCTGCCTTAATTCACTATAGCCAGTTTCCTTTTCTATGGAGAGCTTATACTGCGCTGTTTTCCAGATCTTCTACTGATGCCATTGCAAGAACTTGTTTGCGACAGTGTTCTATATTATAATTTAATTATTGTATTTGTAAAGTGCCAATACCGAAGCCTGGAGGGGCAGTGGTGCTCTGCGCTTTGCTTGCGGTATTAGGTTTATATATGTCACGCAAAATACGGACAATAATGTCACACCTCCCCGCCCGGCCCGATTAACAATATCCGTGCAACACCCCGTGAGGACGACCGTTACTTGTACGCAGTCGGTTTACGTTTGACTTCCGATACCTTTGAGCCCTCGTAATGTCGAAAAAGTCATATTTACATAGCGCATTGATAAAGAAACGCACCGTACACGCAGGTTCACCAGCGGTAAATGTCCGGCGGGCTTTCGACAGGATAATATATCAGCCCACAGCATTCTGAGCACTCGTAATTTCCAAGAAAGGAGCTCAGTTAGTCTGAATAAACGCCTCCAGAAGACAAGATTAAGACAGAAGACATCACAATAAGGCACTATAGGGACGACAGATTGCCGCTCGCTGTAATTGCAAGCCAGGTATGCTTGCGAAGCTGTAGTTATTGTGAGTCGTTCTAAATGCCCGCGAGCTGAACAGGTCTCCCACAACTGAAAATAATATTAGAGAAAAACTCGGAGAGCATTACGTCGTCTCTGAGGCTAATGGTAATCATTCCAACAGCTACATAAATCTCTGTTCAGCGTAATTCGTGCCCCAGATAAATAGAATGGAAAAGCGCGTCATTTACGAGAATGATCTACTACATAGTCTTATGCTCACATTGCCGCACCGGTAAAATAAATTTGTAATGAGGTAGGATTTACCAACACTAATGAACGAGACTTGTCTATTGCGTAAACTGTTCCTAAAGGGATCGAACTCTGTCCGCTACTGAGCGCAGATGTATGGAAGAAGTTTTTTCGTGACTTGTGAATTCTATACGCAGGAAAGACGAAGAAAACCGAAATACACACCAGGAGCCTTCATATCAAGCGTCATTTTTTGCGCGATATATCAAGCTGGACTAACTACGTACCAACAACCAAGCATCACTACAAGTTCAGTAAGTTTTTATGTTGATAGACGTCGATAACCAATATAGAATAAGAATAATGCTTTGCGATGCGGCAACACTGGGCGATTCCGCCACTTTTTGTTCAGCGCGGTTGAGGAATCTAAAGCCCGTCCATCGCGCTTACTGCCGCTTTTTTAAGTAGCGCCAACCATTGTTCCGCCGCCGCCGCCGCCTAGTTCCGGTTCCGGAGCTTCCGGAAGGAAGTCATTGAGCCACCTCCTTCCGCTTTATCCTTCCATCTTGTTTCTGCAGCCGCATGTGCTACATGTGCACACGCGAGAAAGTAAACATTTCCTTCGGCGTTCCACAAGTGTTTTGAGTTTCATCCTAAACTGCCTCCGAGGGCTCTGTTTTTCTGCGTTGCGAGAATGCCACCTCGCTGCTGCGCACCGGGCTGCCCGACGCGGTCGAACACCAGCAAGTCTCTCTTTTCTGTACCTCTTGGTAAGCACGATGAAAAGAGAACCGCCGTCTGGCTGCAGCGTATTGGACGACAAGGCATCCAGCCAAAGAAGTCGGACAAGCTCTGCGAGGTACGTCCTGCATTGTAAAATCTTCACGTAGGCTGCCCTTTACGTTGCTTACGTTACGCGCATGATTCACACAGCCGTCAAACCTCTTGCCGCTGCACCGATATCAGCCATCAGGCAGTGTTTCCTCGCCGGTCCTAAAACACTGCACTACAGTGACATTAGTCGATGTTTTAACACAAATAAGTGCTTCTGTCGTTGACGGCGTTCTTCCATCCTGTCATGGCAAACGCCGGTTCCGTGACGTGACGGGACGTTTGACGAGGCCTGAATGTCTGGCAGATCACAATATGCTACAACAGAACCGAGGGTCGCTAGGTCGCAGATTTGAATTTGCATAAATGAGCGAAGGGCATAGTGCGACCACTTTAAAATGAATGTCAGTCGCCGTCGTACGCATACTGCCCAGATACCTGGTGCTACGACTACAGCCGCATAATTGTAAAAAAAATGCACAGTTCACGTCATATGATTTCGAGCACGATCGCCTCAAACTTCAGACACGAGAATCTATATACTTGTAAGTGCGGACGGTGCACAACATCGCGAAGTAGCATTTGCGTATTTTTCTTGTTTTGCGATGTACAACTTTACAAGCTTAGCATGTTTACTAAGCGACCATATTTGCTCTCTTATCCTGCCTGCCATCCGATGTCCAGCGAATTGCATGCCCGGTCAGGGATGAGTGCAAGTGTAAATGAGAGCACAATCGCGGTATTTCGTTTCATTTAGGAAAGCAGTGAATATTTCATTGTTTTTTTTTTTGCCTAGAAAAGCGAGGTTGGCCGAAGCCTCACCTGAACCTCATGATTTACTCACAATTTGTTTAATTATTGATTATATACGATTATGTACATGGTGAGCTGCTGCTTTTAATGTCAGCATCTATATATTTCTGACTAAGCTTCTGCATGTTTATCATAAGCTACAAAAGGACACACATTTAGGCTAGCTGGATCACGACTTCAGTAGAAACAGTGCACAGGTAAAGTACATAAGTGATATACAACGGTGCTTCCTTGCTTTGCTGTTATGACTTATGCCATGTTTCTTCATCATTCAGCAGGTGTGCACAGAAGTCTACCACCGTGCACTACAGATGAGTCGTCTTTAAAACAGAAAAATGTTTTTGCCCCAACAGGATCATTTTACAATGGACCAGTTCGAGCCTGTAGTGTTTCAAAACTATAGCGTGAAAAAGCTGAAGTGCACAGCAGTGCCTTCGCTTTTGGGTACTCGAATCTCTGAATCCAGGTAAGACAGAATATTGATAGGAACAGCTGTTATGAAAAAGGCGATATATAATAGTTTCTAATGTTACACACCACATCAATTTTTTAATCACTTTACAGGCAGGTACAAAGAGAGACAATAGGCACGTCACCGGAAAAGAATATGATGGTACATTTTTAAAAAGAGTTGGAGTTTGAAAAAAATCCATTATAAATTAAATCTCTTTAGGGTTCGTAAGTTCTTTCATTGTATAAATTGCTTACGTCACAACACTTTCAGATGGACTCATGACGAGCACCGTCCCAATGGTTGCCACATCTCGTGGTTCCAGAGAGACGCATCCTTGGCACCCACTTGATACAATCAACGCAACAGCGATAGGTATTTCATCTTTTACAGTCCTAGCTCAAATTGAACGGATGTTCTTATGAAGCATGGTTTGAAATAACAGTGCCCGAAAATGTTCATTTCACTGCCTAGTTTCATTTTAACGTGTCACTGTAACAGCTTCACGTGACACGTTTTATAAAGCATAATGCAGCGTTACTTGTACACTGTCAATTTTTATGAAAGAGAACACGCGAGCGCGTGGCCCGCGCGCTCCGGCGGCTGCTTACAGCGCCTTCAAGAATAGTGATAGCAACCACAGCCTATTTTCGTGTCTCTAGTGGCGAGCGAAACAACCAGTCATAGGTGATATGCAGCACACAGAGTCGATGCAGCCGGCTGCAAGATTGCAAGCCCCTCCCCTTCAAAGCGATTACGCAAGAGGCTGGGCAGCGCCGTGTCGTCTGCTGCTGGTAAACTATGCTTGGCACGCGAGCGCACTGGAAACGGTCAGCCGCTTGGCTTTCACGCGTTGCGCTTCGGCTGATTTAGAGTGGTTTAGGCGGCAGCGGCGTAGTCAGGTCAGCTTTTCCTGGTGGTTTGCCGTCTTGAATTCCCTCACCGAATGCCGTGGAGAACCTTTCAGATAGAATCCCACTTTGCCAAGAACGTGTCGCCTGCCAATAAAAAAATTGGCCGCGTATCTGCGTGCTTCGCTGCAAATGTCATCGAAAGACGATAGTCTTCTGCCGGTCGTACTATATGAGTCCTGGTCTCATCCGCGGCCACCTGTGATGCTGTTCTCGACCATTTCCGTCCTGGCATGACCAAGCGTCTTCTCGCCGCAAGCGCGGTGTTTTTGGCACCGTGTAAAAAGCTGAGAAGTCGCGCAGAGCGACCGGAGCGACCACGCAAAGAGATTCTCTTGTTTGCAGCGACGACGGCAGACTGCGCCAGCTATCGTGCGTCGGAAGAAACACGCGGCACTTCGCGCGACCTCGGAGATAGACGACGGCTCTTCGCTTTTGCGAGGCAGCTCGCATTTTCAGCGCAGCCTAAGAAACACTAGGGTCTTTAGAATTAAGTATCTATGTATTTTCTATAAAAGAACACACCACATAATACTTCCGTATTATTGTTGCGCCTCAGATATGCGTAATATTTGCTTTTTGATCGACAATGTTCACAAGTATGCACAAAAACGACTGTTCAAGATGGCTGGACGTTCAGAAAGTGGTTAAACTTTGGCCGAGCAGCTGAGTCGTGTGACGTGCCGACAGAGAAACAAACCAAAATTTGTCCATTTAAGTATCCCAAGAAAGACTATCGTCTTTAAAAAAGTACTAGTATGTCAGCGCTGTACGCTTTCAGGTCATGCACAGTGCCGCTGGGGTCTTGATGAGAGCGCGAGATGGTGTTGTGTAGCAAACAGGAGAAAAGGTCTCGTGGTGGTTCGGGCGATTTTCATCGATATTTATTAGTAACGTAAAAGACGTGAGCATGAAACGTGAAAAGAAATATTTTCAATTACTTCATCGCAACTGAAACAAATACGTCAATTGTCGTTTTACTTTTGACATCAACTGACAAAAATGTACCACATTGCAATACTTGTCAATACTTGGTGCCGTAACCATTTGTGGACATGACAGCTGCCACTCCAGTTAGTAGGAATTCACACAGAGCGGCCGTGAAGGACGTGTCACTTCTCAGCATCTCCCACTCCTCCTTGATGACAACCCAAAGGTCGTCCGCCGAGAGTCCCTGTAAGGACCGGTCTGCCAGCGCGCTTTCCGAAAGTGCCTAAGCGTTTTATACTATGCTCAGATCTGAAACAACCCTAAGCATTGACAAGTGTCGCAATGTGCAACTTTTTTTCTGTTCAAATGAGAGCTTTCAAAACGGCAACCCACCACGAAAAGTTCATCTGGCTGTACCGCTGTCGCCTAAACCAATAAATAAGCCGAAGCGTAACGCGTGTAAGCCAAGCAGCAGAGTTTCCCCGTTTCGAGTACGCTCGCGTGCCAAGCATAGTTTACAAGGAGCAGACGACACGCCGCGGGCCCGGCCTCTTGCGTAATCGCCTTCAAGGGGGAGGGGGGTTGCAATCTTGCATGCATATCCCCCCATGGCTGGTTGTTTTCCTCGGCACTAGATGACGCGAAAAGAGGTTGTGGTTGCTCCCGCTCACGCATGAAGGCCGCTGAAAGCAGCCGCCGGAGCGCGCGGGCCACGCGTTCGCGTGTTCCCTTTCATAAAAATTGACAGTGTACATTATTCTCTCATCTATTTATTTCACCTCCTCTAGCAGTATGCCATGAGGATCTCATATTGGCTGTCTTGTGTTTGCAATTTTTAGGTGGTATTGTTTTCACTGTTGGCCATTCACTGCTGAAGCCACGCCTAATATCAGAGGTCACAGAAGGCCAGAGGTTGCACGGTAAGGGAACAATTACTGCAACAAAATCATGAGATAGATGAATACTTGCAGCAGATTACTTGGGTTGTGTATAGTGCTGCTAGTTTATCTAATTTTACTGTTCTCGCATGTTCAACGTTCAGCACCGAGCACTAGAATCACAACTGCTGGCCAGTCGTTACTGAAGCTTCAACCGATGATGGCGCCTGCAGCCAGTGTGGAACATGAACATGAGGTGGCTGATGCCATCACAGAAATAAGTGGTATGCACAAATCAGTAGCACTGCACCATTACATGCATTTTGTCTGTTCACGAAACATGGGATGGGCGCTTCAATGCGTTTTCCCCATGCACATTTTTCAGAGCCTTGCTCCCTGTCTGTACCTGCGGGCACATCATTACGTAAACCACACCCAACATCAGAGGTCACAGAAAGCCAGAGGCGGCACGGTAAGGGAACAATTACTGAAACAAAATCACGAGACAGATGAATACTTGCAGTAGATTACTTGGGTTATGCACATCACTACAAGTTCATCTAATGTATCATTGTGGTTCCAAGAACTCTTCTTGAATGTTCAACATTCAGCACCGAACACTCTAATCCCAACTGCTAGCCAGTCGCTACTTATGCTTCCACTGATGGTGGTGTCTACAGCCAGTTGAATCGGTTTTTTATGGTGCAAAAGCAGCTGAAGCTATGTATTGCCAGGCACAAGGTGATAGGTAGTGAACCGTGCACCGATGTGTAACATGAACATCAGGTGGCTGATGCCAGCACAGAGCCAAGCGGTATGCAGAAATCATTGTGCCATTGCATGCATTTTGTTTGTTCATGCAACGTTGGATGGGGGGCTTCAATTCACTTTCCCCGTGCACATTTTGCAGAGCCTTGCTCTCTGACTGTGGCTGTGGGCACATCAATACTGATGCCACGCCCGAAATCAGAGGTCGCAGAAGGCCAGCGGCTGCATGGTAAGGGAAAAATAACTGCAATAAAATCACGAGATTACTTGGGTTCTGCGCAGTACTTCAAGTTTATGTAATGCGTCATTGTGGGTTCAATAACTCTTCTCGCATGTTAAATGCTCAGCACCGATGACAACAATCCCAACTGCTGGCGAGCCACTACTTAAGCTTCAACCGCTGATGGCGCCTGCGGCCGAGCCGCAATATAAACATGAGGTGGCTGTTGCCAGCGCAGAGACAAGTGCTACGTACAAGTCAGTCGCACTGTGCCATTACACGTAGTATACAGGGTGTCCCAGCTATCTTTAGCCAAGGGTTCAAAAATACAATATTTGAGGCAGGCGAGTGAAATCAGTTGAATATTGCTTACAGCTATCTTGCGCACTACAGGCAATTTTTTCTTTTGTAATTAACGAATTTGTTAATTAGAATTCATTTACTATCTTGATAAATATTGACTTTACGCAAGAAACGGCAGTTGCAAAGTTCGAGGGCGTCTTCAGAAACCCCCCCTTGCATCATTTGCGATAAAGAAAGTTTTACGCGTACGATTTTTTCCGTGCTGCAAAGAAAGCCCGCGAAATACAAAAAAAATACCACGTAACTAGCGCATTCGCGCGCCGCGACCCTGCTGCTCTCAGCAGTGGTTTGAGCGAACAAAATCAGCTGCGACCACGAACCGCCCGCTGCGTTGCAGCAGTAGGCCGATGAGTTTACGGTGGTTTCTTCGCCCGCGCTCGGCACAACTTGCACAGTCATGCGCGCCAACTGGCTGGCAACGGGCCAAGAAACCACCATCAACTTATCGGCCTACCGCTGCAACGCAGCCGGCGGGTCGTGGTCGCAGCTGATTTTGTTCGCTCAAACCACGGCTGAGAGCAGCACGGTCGCGGCGCGCGAATGCGCTAGTCACGTGGTATTTTTTGTATTTCGCGGGCTTTCTTTCAAGCACGGAAAAAATGGTACGCGTAAAACTTTCTTTATCGCAAACGATGCCATGGGGGGTTTCTGAAGACGCCCTCGAACTTTGGGACTCTCATTTCTCGCGTAAAGTCAATATTTATCAATTTAGTAAATTAATTCTAATTAACACATTCATTAATTACAAAAGAAAAAAATTGCCTGTAGTGCGCAAGATAGCTGTAAGCAATATTCAACTGATGTCACTCGCCCGCCTCAAATATTGTATTTTTTAACCCTTGGCTAAAGATAGCTGGGACACCCGGTATATGCAACAGCAAAGTACCATGACCATTAAAAAGCTTGAGCTAATTCTACATTGTGCATGTATAGGATGGGGGGAAATATTATTGCGATAGCAATTATATGGATGCTCTCGGCTGGTTTTCGCCGTCGCCGTCACCGTCATGTCCCATATATGTATATGTATCTATATATTTATACAAGCCACAGAGAAAAATAATTCAGAAAATTATTTCCTACGCGCGGCATCGAACGAGGGACCTCTCGCTTTGCAGCGCGCGGAGCTAACCGCTGAGCCACGAAAGCTCACGTCCTTCAACGTTCAAACGGTGAGCTATTTATATACAGCGCGCTTTCAGCATTACCAGCGAGATGTCGGAAAGGGCGCGCTCGGCGGGGCTTCAGCTCGGCGGCCCGCTCGTCGCGACGCGCGCTCTCAGGCGCTCATCTCCCGTGCGTACTTTGCCCTGTGGGGGGTTAGACGCCCGTGCGCGCGCGCGCTTATCTCGCGGTGGGGGGAGAATAGTACGTCTTGGGCTTTCGCCGGTACGATTGCGTTGTAGTTACCGAGCTCAGGAAGGTCACTTCGCTTGCTGCAATCCCCCCCATTTGCGAAAAGAGCACGTTTTTCAAACACAGCGAAGTAACAACTGTGACACTTGTTAGTGCACGCTCGTCTGTACCTGTGAATACGTATCGTGCGTCGTTTTTTTGAGCAGCGCGTTAAGTGTCGAGCTGTGAACGTTGTTAGTTCGCTCTCGTCCTGTGCGTTTGTTTTCGTGAGTCATGTGTGCGTAAGCAGCGCGCTGCACATTTCGGCCTGCTTGTCATTCGTCGCTTGAGATTCTAATTTGTTGCTATCGCATTCATTGGCTCGCCTTGTGGCGAAACTGTGACTTTATTTTTATTTGCGAGGCAATTGTGTATATTTGGTTGCAAGTAACTTATCCATTTCCATGGTTGAAGCATTGTGGGTAGCCTTAGATGGACATGTGTATTTGCATGTCTTAACAAGAACTAGTACTGTAGAGTCCCGTAAGTATGTACCAACAAGCCCAACTCGCCAGTTTAGGTTTTGTACTTCACTTTTAAAACCGAACAGAGACACAGTCCTTGAGGTGAAAATAGCAGACTTGAAAAGGAAGCTATCTTTGGCGCGCCACAAGGCAAACAAACTGGAGGAAGGAAATAAAAATCTGAAAGCAGGCATGTAGTTATCTTATCACAAATGATATTGTATTGACTGTTTCCTTTAATGTTAAAAGTGGGCTGTTTGCTTCATTTTGTTGCATTACGCATGCAGGCATCGCAAGCTACCTCAATGCTGACCAAGCTAATTGCTTAGGGAAAAAACACGATCAGGGGTTCATGATAAAGCCATGAGACAGTTCTGAAAGCACTGAGGCTCAAATTGTCCTGCTGGTCACAAGGCTAAAATGTAGCTCGGGAGTTGGGTATGCCACTTAGAGTGTTCAAGTTTTCCCCCGATACTCCTGACGGAATTTATGCATCTGCTTGAGATCCAGGTGTGTGTTATTAAAAAAAAAGAAACGATAGAGATGTTTTTAATCGTAAACTTTTTTTCCTGTTCAGATTGGAGAGCTTTCACAGCAGGAACGTCATGCTGTGTTGATGCTGGATCAAATGCAGATTTCAAAAGGACTGGATTTTGATTCATTGACATGCATGTTGCTGGGCAGACCCACTGTTCTGCTAGCGAACAATACATTGCCCGAGTCATGCTACGCGAGACGCGACACATGCTCTTGTGTTTATGTTGGGTGGAATCTCGACGCGATGCAAACAGGCCATTGCATATGACCTTACTGGCCACTGGTTTCATGCTGAGACAGTGAAAGATAAGCTAAATGTCATCATCACCGCGTGTGAAAGTGTAGGCCTGAAAATCCATGGCATTATAAGCGACATGGTCCCATGTAATCGAGCTCTGTGGACGCTGTATGGCATTCAGGTGACGCAGGACAAAGCGACAGTGCCATGCGCCACATCCCATTGACGCATACAGAAATCTGTATTTCGTTGCTGATGCGCCACACCTCCTCAAGAATTTGAGAGGGCATTAACGAAAGAGCACAAGATACACTTGCCCACAGATGTAGTGGCGAAAATGAAACTGCCAAGAGAACTCGTGTCTATTCAACATGTTGAGCAATTGGTCCAACTTGAAGAAGGCAGTGAGTTCCGCCTCGCCCCACGACTGAAAAAATCTTGCCTAAGTGCAGCTCACTATGACAAAATGAAAGTAGGCCCTGTCTACTCACTCCTGAATCATGACACCGCAGCTGCCCTATGCTACCATGCGAAGAAAGTAAACTTGGACCAGGAGGCAGAGACAACTGCTTGGTTTTTTGACAAGGTCCACGCATGGTTCGGAACGGTGACATCCCGTACACGGAAACAGGCTGAGCGACATTTAGGCGCTCAAGGAAACGCATTTTTACATGAGGTGATTAGTCTTTTTGGGAACATGAAGATTGTTGGAAATGATGGTAGTTGGAAACCTGTCCTGACCGGCATCATTCTGACAACAATGTCAATAATGTAGCTCCAAGAGCATCTGTTGGTAAAGGAAGTTTTTTTTTGTTTTTTGTTCTTCTTTCTCGGTTTGGTCAAGATTCCTTAGAGAATTTTTTTTCATCATTACGGATGAGCAACCCTGTGCCATCACCTCGCGAGTTCATGCGTGCGCTGCGCAGTGCTTCACTTTCTCAATTTATGAGGCCAAATTCGAAAGGAAACTACGCATGCTCAGATGGCAAGGCATTAGTGGGAATTGGAGGCAAGAACCAGCACTCTTTGTCGGGCACTGTATTCCACCGAACACCTCGTGGACTGGCATGGTCCTTAAAGAAGGCTTCAAGTATGTGAGTGGATACGCAGTAAGCCAGGTGAAGCACTTTCGGACATGTCGTGATTGTGCAGCGACTATTACGGGCAGCACTCTCGACCTTGAAGATAACTGGCTGCGTGTGAAGTCTTACGTACCCATAGGTCGGCAAAACTTGTGGAGCTCACTCAGACACACTCATGAAATATATTTTGCGCTGAGGACTCACCCGGACTCAGACTCACCAAAATTTTCCTGAGCTGGACTCACTCGGGCTCACACTCAAGAAAGTTTTCTTCAGCCGGACTCACTCAGACTCAAACTCACCAAAACATTACCCACCCGGACTCACTCAGACTCAGACTCACGACTCGATCGGAGTCTGAGTGAGTACGAATGAGTCGGCTCATGAGTCTGTTAGCCTAGAATTAGCTTCTTCGGCCATGGCGTCAATCCGCTTTAACACAAATATTTCACCTAATCGGTGCTCCTCTTGGCGCATTTTGATTTAGTACGTTCGAATACGAGTTATGAGTACTCGCAAACCAGTAAGGTCATTTTTATTGAAAGAAATGACAACATAAGATATTGTCACGTGGGTGTGACGTCGACGAAGGCAGCAGGCTACGTGTCCGAGATGAAACTGTTTATTAGGCCGAACTTGTGGCCGGTAAACGGAAAGCAAGAATACAGCAATACACACTGGCACTGATAGCGGCGAACAGAGCGTCGGCCGTCGAAAAACTGAACATCGTTGGAACGCGCCGGCTTTTATAACTCACGCGTCGAACATTCTTGTCTTATCTCTGGTCGTCGCGCAAGCTCTCGAATAATCTTGGGTGTTCGCGTCTTGCGCGCAATCTTAACAAAATGATCTACTAGAATCGTGAACCTTCTCGAACACTCCAGGCGCGGTTTGTTCACAGTCTTTGTGAGCGTAAACCGAATACAGTAAAAGAAACGCGCGTGGCAATGCCCCCCCTCTGAAAAGGCATCGTCCCGATGCTTAGAACAGAATACATGGTAAAAATACATGCAACAATAGAACACATGGTACAAATACATGCAACAATAAAAAACGACAATAAATCAAGAAAGTTCAGTAAACAATACGCACAAGCAAGAAAGTCCAATGAAAGAAAAAAAAAGGAAGTACAGTCCTCAGGTTCACTACCGCGCGTAAAACGGCTTGAGGCGCACGACATGGACGACTTCAGGTCGCGCACGGCGCCGTTGAGAGTTCGAAATTCCGTCGGGGACAACCTCGTAGTCGAGTGTGCCGAGACGTCGAAGCACCCTATACGGTCCGAAGTATCGTCGCAGAAGTTTTTCACTTAGTCCACGTCGTCGTATGGGCGTCCACACCCAAACGCGGTCGCCGGGCTGGTATTCCACGAAGCGTCGTCGAAGATTGTAGCGGCGGCTGTCAGTCGTATGCTGATTCTTGATCCGCAGGCGGGCGAGCTGTCGTGCTTCTTCGGCGCGCTGTAGGTAGGCGGTCACGTCGATGTTTTCCTCGTCGGTCACGTTTGGTAACATGGCGTCGAGTGTCGTTGCCGGGCTCCGTCCGTAGACCAACTTGTATGGCGTCATCTGCGTCGTTTCTTGCACGGCCGTATTGTATGCGAAGGTCACGTACGGAAGGATGGCGTCCCACGTCTTGTGTTCGACGTCAACGTACATGGCCAGCATGTCGGTGATGGTCTTATTTAGACGCTCGGTCAGGCCGTTGGTCTGTGGGTGGTACGCGGTGGTCCGGCGGTGGCTTGTGTGGCTGTATCCCAAGATCGCCTGGGTTAGATCAGCCGTAAACGCCGTGCCTCTGTCGGTGATGAGAACCTCTGGGGCGCCGTGTCGATGGACGATGTTCTCAACGAAGAACTTGGCTACCTCGGCGGCACTGCCTTTGGGCAGGGCTTTTGTTTCGGCGTAGCGGGTGAGGTAGTCGGTAGCCACGACGATCCATTTATTTCCGCAAGTCGACGTTGGGAACGGCCCCAGGAGGTCCATCCCGATCTGCTGGAACGGTCGCCGAGGAGGCTCGATCGGCTGAAGGAAGCCTGCTGGTCTTGTGGGTGGTGTCTTCCGTCGCTGACAGTCTCGGCACGTCCTTACGTAGCGGGCGACGTCGGTGGCAAGGCGCGGCCAGAAGTACTTTTCCTGTACACTGGCGAGCGTGCGGGAAAGTCCGAGGTGTCCAGCCGTCGGGTCGTCGTGTAGTGCCTGGAGGACTTCTGGTCGCATTGCTGCAGGCACCACGAGAAGGTAGTCGGCTCGAAGTGGCGAGAAATTCTTCTTTATGAGAACGCCGTTTCGCAAGAAAAACGACGCGAGTCCTCGCTTGAATGCCTTTGGAACAATGGCGGTCTTGCCTTCGAGAAACTCCACAAGGCCCCTGAGTTCCGGATCGGCTCGCTGTCGTTCGGCGAAGTCGTCGGAACTTATGGTTCCCAAGAAGAAGTCATCCTCCTGGTCATCCTGCGGCGGCGGGTCGACGGGGGGCGCGAGACAAGCAGTCGGCGTCAGAGTGTTTTCGTCCGGACTTGTAAACGACGGTAACGTCGAATTCTTGAAGTCTCAGACTCCATCTTGCGAGACGACCTGAAGGGTCCTTCAGGTTAGCTAGCCAACACAAGGCGTGGTGGTCGCTCACAACTTTGAAGGGCCTGCCGTAGAGGTAGGGGCGAAACTTTGACGTTGCCCATATGATGGCAAGGCACTCCTTTTCTGTTGTGGAATAGTTGGCTTCTGCCTTGGATAGCGACCGGCTAGCATAACTGATAACTAGAGACCGGATTATAGGCAAATGCCTATTTTTTTCCTTGCTTTCCTATCGTGCCACTTTGATATATGAGCACGAATTAGGGGTTAGGGAGAGTTTTTATTGTGTTTTTATAGTGCCTATAAATGCCTATTTTTGGGGTTTGTGCCTAAATGTCTATAAGTGCCTATAAATGCCTATTTTCAAAAACAGCGCCCATATGAGCACTATTTAAACTCAAATTTTGCTTTCGAGTACAGTTTGAGACCGTAATTCATATTACCCGGCAAAATTGACGCTTCGGAACTCTATGGGGCGCCACAACTTAGTTCCCTAGTTTAACAAACTTCCGGTAAGCAACCGAGCAGTGAAATGGGACGCGCCGGCCACTTTACCCCACCGCACTGACATGCCGCGAGCGGTTGGAGCAGGGTGAGTAAGAGGAGAGAAAAATGCGCTATTTCTGCAACCCTAAATGGGAGCACGTACCAGCGTATACAGTGCAATGGGGAGAGGAAAATAAAGGTGTCAAGAGGAGAGGAGAAAAGATGAGAGTGGCGTTCGTGGCCGAGGACGTGGAGGGCGGCTTTTACAACCGGTTTTCCATTCCAGTTTTCCCAAGGAATTTATGCACCTCCTTGAAGACGTGGGTGTGGTGGGGGGGGCAGAAAACTGTAGGTACCTCTGTGCAGCAGCAGGAAGATGGAGAACGAATGCGAAACCATGCATGGAGTGCCGTCAGAATGTAGAGTGCAGGTAAAAAAGAATCAGGTGTGCATTTGGCTTTTGTTTCGTTTGTAATTTACTTCTTAAAGGGCGATTCACCAGGTCACATAAGAAACTTTAGTTAAACACTGGAAGTTGTTGCGTGCCCAATGATGAGCTTTGTACCACAGTAACTTTTTGATTGGTTCATTACGAGCCGCGAAAGCATGATGCTGATAGGTGAGCTTGAAACCTTTGCCACTGGCAAGCCAAATTTCTTCCCTGCCCTCATCGGTATTGGAGGAACTCGGAGCCGGAAGATCACACGACGCAGACGCATCAACACGTCATGCGCACGCAAGGTTACACTGGGTGCGCTTGACATGCCCAAGCCAGGTCGTGCACACAAGCGGTGTTGTATCGTTTCGGCGTTCTCTCTGCTGTACTGCGTGTTTCTGTGGGACGGATCCCTCTATGCGTTTGGAGAGGCTGGCATGGATGATGTATCCTTACCACGACACAGCGCGTCGTACCGCTGCAACTGCTGTAATAGACAATGTATCAAAAACACGCCAAGCGTTGTCAGGGCTGGCGCCGGCACGACGCGGCAACGGCGAGAACACGGACGCAAATGAAATAGAGGTAGCTTAGTCTCGCATCGCGCTCGATTCGAAGTAAAATAATAAATAGAAACGCACACAGATTCAATTTGTATGTTTTAATATTTCTACAACTTTCATTGTTCTATTCAAGCAACAGATTGCACAAATTACACATGTCGCCTCGAATCATTCTCGCAGTGTCACGTACTACTCTGACGTACGCAGGACCATTCCTTATTGTACGTCAGCTCCTCCATATTGGTGCGCGCGACCGTGAGATCAAGGGCAAGCGGCGTTTATTCTGACATTTCACCTCTTTCCGGGGTGCGTAGCATTGCAAATCTTGGCAGACGTGATCGTTAGCGCCCAGTGCATGCATTACTCGAAATGCTCGAAATGCTCAAACCTGGTAAGGGCCTTTAAGGTGTTCACAGGCAGAGGATAAATTCACCCTGCGCGATTACCCCAGACCAATACGAGGCTAAAAGACCCTTCATGCCTTTTAGCGGTCTGGATATTGGCTCCTGGGTATTGCCAGGATATTGCCCTTCGCAGAAATGCCGACAAGAAAGAGACCCAGGAGCGTGTTTATTCGACGGCGGACACCTAACTCACCAAATGCTGGACAATAAAAGAGACCGTGTTCTGGAAACCGTGCGGGAAAACGGACAATAGCATGGCTAGTTAAACCATTGACGCCTTTGTGCCATCATAAACTATAAAATTTGTTTGCTTTCCAGTTGTAGACACAGGAAAGCAAATCTTTCTTCGAAAATTTGAGTTTTTGTAAATATTTATTGTGCCTATATTTACGATTTTGGGGGCCTAAAGCTGTGTTTTGACTGCCTGTTTTTGGCGCCTAAAACGCGATTTTTTAGTGCCTAAAAATCCGGCCTCTACTGATAACCCTTTCCACGCCGGCAGTTCTCTGGACAAGTACGGCGCCGAGTCCTACGCTGCTTGCGTCGGTGTGGATTTCCGTGTCGGCGTGTTCGTCGAAATGCGCAAGTACTGGAGGCGTCTGCAGGCGTCGTTTCAATTCTTGAAATGCTTCGACTTGCGCCGCTTCCCACTTGAATTCCACGTCGTTTTTCGTGAGGTGAGTTAGTGGCTCGGCGATGCGTGAAAATTCCTTGACGAAGCGTCTATAATAGGCGCACAAGCCGAGAAATCGGCGTACGGCCTTCTTGTCGGTAGGCGGCGGGAAGGCAGCGATGGCAGCTGTTTTCCGTGGGTCGGGGCGAACTCCAGACTTGCTAATGACGTGACCCAAGAACAGGAGTTCCTCGTATGCGAAGCGGCACTTTTCAGGCTTCAGGGTGAGTCCGGAGGCCTTTATTGCTTGAAGTACTGCGTCAAGTCGCCGGAGGTGTTCGTCGAAGTTTGAAGCAAACACAATGACGTCGTCCAGGTACACCAGGCAAGTCTGCCACTTCAATCCTGCCAGTACTGTATCCATAACCCGTTGGAAAGTCGCAGGCGCCGAGCAAAGACCGAAGGGCATGACTTTGAACTCGAAGAGACCGTCTGGTGTTATAAACGCGGTCTTCTCGCGGTCTCTCTCGTCGACTTCAATTTGCCAATAGCCGGTCTTCAGGTCCATCGACGAAAAGTACCTCGCGTTGTGGAGTCGATCCAGGGTATCGTCTATCCGTGGGAGAGGGTACACGTCCTTCTTCGTTATTTTGTTCAGGCGGCGATAATCGACGCAGAAGCGTAGGGTTCCGTCCTTTTTCTTCACTAACACCACGGGTGACGCCCACGGACTTTTTGAAGGCTGGATGATGTCGTCGCGTAGCATTTCGTCGACTTGGTTCTTTATGGCCTCGCGTTCCCGCATTGAAACTCTGTACGGGCTCTGACGTAGTGGCCTGGAACTTTCCTCTGTTATGATGCGGTGTTGTGCGACTGGGGTCTGTCGAACTCTGGACGACGACGAAAAGCAATCCTTGTATCGCAGGAGCAGGGTTTTGAGCTGTTCTTGTTTATGCGTCGGAAGGCTCGGATTGATGTCAAAAGTTAGTTGATGAGCTTGGTTCGTCGTAGCGTGTTCGGTAAACTCGGCGAGGGCGAGGGCGTCGCTGGTTTCCACAATGTGTTCGATGTAGGCGACCGTCGTGCCTTTGCTCACGTGCTTGTATTCGTTGCTGAAGTTCGTAAGCATCACTGCTGCTTTCCCTTCACGCAACTCGGCGATGCCTCGTGCGACGCAAATCTGACGGTTTACAAGCAGGTGCTGATCACCCTCGATGACGCCTTCGAAGTCCGCGGGTTTTTCGGTGCCGACGGAAATGATGACGCTGGAGAGAGGCGGAACGGTGACGTGCTCGTCTATCACGTTCAATGCATGGTTCCCCTGAGTCGTCTGTGTAGGCAGCGCTTTTTCTGAAGTTAGTGTTATCGACTCAGACCTTAGGTCGATGACGGCACCGTGGTCACTTAGGAAGTCCATTCCAAGAATCACATCCCTTGAGCAGTGTTGTAGGACAACAAAGATCCGCAGGATAAGTCCGGTTATTCATGGTGACTCTCGCCGTGCAGACTCCAATTGGCGTTATCAGGTGGCCTCTCCAGCTGTCCGGATTTCGGGTCCACTCCAAGCGGTCTTTACTTTCTTCAGCTTGGCGGCGAATGGCCCACTGACGACGGAATAGTCGGCACCAGTGTCGACGAGAGCGGTGACGTTGTGACCGTCGATGAGAACGTCGAGGTCGCTAGTCCGTCGTCTTGCGTTGCGGTTAGCTCGCGGCGTCGGGTCACGGCTGCGTCGATTCGTTGCGCTGCTTCCATCATGCTGCGTCGTCAGATCTAGCTCGGTCCGCGAGGTTTCGTCGGCAGGGCTCTGTCTGCTTCGCGTCGTGGTCAGCAGGTTTCGTCGCGGCGTCATCGTCGGCGTCGGCGGAGGATCTTCGGTAGTTCGACGTACAGCGGTGGTGGTGGGGGGTGGTGGCTGGCGGCGGAACTGCGGCGGTGCGAAGTCTTCACGTGGACGCGGCGGGGGAGCGTTACGCCGCGCTGCAGCAGCGTAGCTCATCGCTTGTGGCTCGCGCTGCACTGGTTCAGGTGCGCCCAGAACTTGCCGGATTTCCTGGCGCACGACGTCGGCGATCGGCTGCTCCTGAGGCTGCGAAGTTGGCAACAATTTGCGCAGCTCCTCCCGAACGATTGCTCGGATGGTGTCGCGCAGGTCGTCGGTATGCAGTGCTTGAACCTCCCCGTAGGTCGTCGAGGGAATGCGGCGGTTGTACAGGCTAGTACGCATCTCCAGCGCCTTCTCGATCGTCGTGGCCTCCGAGACAAATTCCGTGACTGTCTTTGGTGGGTTGCGTACAAGGCCGGCAAACAGGTCTTGCTTAACCCCACGCATCAAGAAGCGAACCTTCTTTTCTTCGGACATAGCGGGGTCAGCGTGGCGGAAGAGTCGGGTCATTTCCTCCGCGAAAATGGTGACGCTTTCGTTAGGAAGTTGAACCCGTGTCTCCAGCAAGGTTGCCGCCCTTTCCTTTCTGACGACACTCGTGAACGTTTCCAAAAAAGTGCCGCGAAAGGTGTCCCAGGTTCGAAGAGTGGACTCCCGATTCTCGAACCAGGTCCTAGCTGCGTCGTCCAGGTAAAAGTACACGTGGCGCAGCTTGTCGTTGGCGTCCCAATTGTTGAATGTGGAGACCCTTTCGAATGTCTCAAGCCAGGTTTCGGGGTCTTCACTTTGAGATCCGTGAAACGTCGGCGGCTCTCTGGGTGGTTGCATCACGATTGCCGCGGGAGGCACTGCGGCCGTCATCGTACTTGTCTTCGTCGCCGGGGCCCGGATCTTGTCGGGTAGGGGTCCGTATTCTGGTGGGAGACCTTGCTGCCTGCGGCTGGCTCGCTGCTCAGTGTTGACGTCGGTGTCCCCTTGGCGTTGTGGGCTTGGCTCACGGCTGGAAGGGGGCGTTCGGTACATGGACCGGGAAGCACCTCCACCAGATGTCACGTGGGTGTGACGTCGACGAAGGCAGCAGGCTACGTGTCCGAGATGAAACTGTTTATTAGGCCGAACTTGTGGCCGGTAAACGGAAAGCAAGAATACAGCAATACACACTGGCACTGATAGCGGCGAACAGAGCGTCGGCCGTCGAAAAACTGAACATCGTTGGAACGCGCCGGCTTTTATAACTCACGCGTCGAACATTCTTGTCTTATCTCTGGTCGTCGCGCAAGCTCTCGAATAATCTTGGGTGTTCGCGTCTTGCGCGCAATCTTAACAAAATGATCTACTAGAATCGTGAACCTTCTCGAACACTGCAGGCGCGGTTTGTTCACAGTCTTTGTGAGCGTAAACCGAATACAGTAAAAGAAACGCGCGTGGCAATATATTTATCACGAACGTCCCTGGAAGAGCTGGCGGGGGGCGAGGTTAAGGCACCCCCCTACGTAATTCACGCCTCTGATTAAAAGATACTGAAAAGGTGTATGAACAACACTGCTTTGCAATACGTGTGAGTAGACGTGAGTATAAACGTGAGTTCAGTTAAGGCTTATAGTAATGCAGAAGATGAGTGGCTAGGACAAAAAAAGTGGAACTCACTCAGACTCACTCAAGAAATATATCTTGAGCTTTGGACTCACTCGGACTCAGACTCATCAAAAGTTTCCTGAGCCGGACTCACACTCACGAAAAGTTTCTTCAGCCGGACTCACTCGTACTCAGACTCACCAGAATATTACTCACCTGGACTCACTCAGACTCACTCAGACTCACGACTTGATCTGAGTCTGAGTGAGTCGATTCATGAGTGAGTTCGCCGACCTATGTACGTACCCATAAGGTGTCACTTGTGTTGCCGTCAGAGGCAGCGCTTGAGGTACTGAAGCTTTGTGAGGCCTACTCTCTTGGAAATGTTGAAAGCATTCTGCAGAGTAGGCTTTCATGGACGGCCATCAAGAAGGATATTTTTGAAAACATGGTGACCAACATACCATCCTGCCACACTGTACCACGCAAGCTGGTAAACGTTTTTCTGGGGACAAGGATACATATTTTTTCTTAGAAAGAAGAATGATGCGATTTCTAAAGAGGAGCCTCAGCCAAAATTTGGAAGCCGCAGCATCGGAATACATGACGCAGCCAAGGGAAATAGGTGAATGTTTAGACGTATGAACTGCCTCTCAACAATAAGACCCAGTTTCTCCATTTGTGGTTGCAGTTCAGCGAAGACCACACCTGTTGGAAATATAGTCGAAGGTCCAAGAAGGGAGAGCTCTCATTTGAAAGTATTAGTAAACGACTGACCTGTGTCTATCTCACTGACATAATTGACTTTTACAGCATAATGTGTAAAGTGTTGCAAGCTTTGTAAATATACTATCTCCTTCACGTGCATCTTTGATCAAGTCAGTTATGCCATATTCTCTGGCCACTTTTCCCTGGGACATGCCTTGGAGGGCCTTTCTAGCCTCATCCACAGTTACGCTTGGGACTGCGGCATCATGTTCAGCTTTGTTTTTGCTCAAAGTAAAGCGATTCATGTTTGAATTGTACAGTTCTGATTACAAGATTTCAGCCGCGTTCACTACGTCATTGAAATTGTTAACAGTATTGACTCGATTTTTGACAGCATGCATCATGGTCTTTTCAATACAGAGTTCTCATTTCTGTTAGCTGTCTTGACGTAATGACCTTTTTTTACTGCTGCCTCTGACTTTACAGCTTCTATGTTTCTATGTTATTTTATTTGTATTAGTTTCTGTCAGTTCAGCAAATTAATTTTGTCTCGTGAAGTAGTTAGTTTCATCTCTTGTGATTTTTTATTAAGTCTTGAGTAGTTTAGTTTGAGAGAGCTTGTTTAAGCCTTGCATTGGAGCTTTGCCATAAATTCCAAGTGCTGCGTCAGAAATTTACTTACGGCGTCATTCATATCCTTTGCGTCCCCATTTTGTGCTTGTTCTAAAGCAATGTGCTTGTTTTCTATCGTAATCCTGAATTCCCGTTTGTAACGTGATTACATCTAAGCTGACTTCTTTTTTCATGATCAATTTTGTTTTTGTTTTCTTTTAACATGAGTGTCATCTTCACCTTTACCATAAATCTGTTATAACTGAACGTGCAGCACTGAATCGGTACTTTTTAAATGCCCTTTCCCTCAGAGACATCTATTTCAGCTTCTCGACGTCAAGTGGCGCATAGTGTGCATCATGCCTAGCATGTTGACATTATGGCTTTTCTATGCATAAGCAGCAGATTGCACTGCATATGCTGGTACTGTTCAAGGAATATTTTGTCTTTTTACCTTAACTACTGCAGATGCTCATCTCAATTGCGTAGCAGCCAAAATGGAAGCATAGAACGTATTGCTCGACAGACCCGTGTACATAGTAAATATTTTGGGATATTACAGTACATGGAAAGTTCTGCATCTGGCTCATTAACAATTATAACTGCTTATAATACACATGTCACAAGTCGTTGACTTGTGTATTATGTATTTTTCAGCTGTTTGCGATTTGTAAATTGTAATGAAAGGTTTAGTGGTATGCTGTTATAATTACATTTTGCAATCTGTTTCCACGTTCTATTATAAAAATCTTGTTAAAACTGTGTAGAATTTGTATATGCACCCACCTGCACTGCAGTATGCCACTATGGCATTGGAGGAAGTTTGTAAGTAAATAAAGTTTGTGCGCCAAAGCAAAGAACGAATGAATGAATTAGCTGGAACACAAAGCCGGCTTCATACAAATTACTCTGAAATAGATGACACACACCGACTACCGTATTTAGTCTAATGTAACAACTTTTTTCCAGATTTTCGCTACGTGAAGTCGACCGTCATGTTACGATCAAATACTGAAATTACCAAATTTAAGTTGCCTAAGAAGTGCAATGCTCCACACAGAATTCTTTTAGTTTAGATTTTTCTTTAAACGCAGTGAAAAGTCGCCCCTAGTGTGACAGTCGAGTAAATACGGTAATTACAAGGAGGCAAAGCGAACTTAGCTCGAACTAAACAAAAGTAATACAGGCAGTGGTGTTCATTTTCTGCATGCAGGAGCGACGGTTGGTTCCATGTCTTGGTGCAAAAAGAAGTTCTACGCTTATAGGCGTCTGTTCATGTTTTGATAAAGGATTATAAAACCCTACATTGCCTTCGATCGAACAGCATTCCCTCGGAAGGCTGTTTAGGTTATACAGATCATTACTACTGGGTACACGCACTATATTCATATCCATGAAAAAAAAAACAACAGAAAACTACAGCAGTTGGCCCGCAGTGTTTGCGCATTCATCGCGCTGATATGCACACTGAGTACCAGGTAGCGCGTGATACGCACATGCAAGAACAGAATTTCATACAAATAATGTACTGGGTGCCGCCAGGCAGACCTATGTTCTCGCGCAGCATAAATATTTCGACCGTGCATTCAACTGTTAACTTTTAGTGGACCAGTGGGGTGAGTAGCGCAATTTTTATCTCTTTCTCCGAAACACGAGAACCTCGCTTTCGAGGACTGCCTGTGTCGTAGATACGGCAGCAGACGCAAAGGAGGGCGCTTTCATCGACGCTGGACCGACGTCCGCAGAAGCAGCCGTGGAACAGAGACGTTCGAGCTTTGATTTGCCTAACGGTGATATTAATCGATCACAATGCCCACTTTATAGCACTCACACCAGTATGACGTTGGAGGAAGGCGTTTGAGTCACTTCAGGCAGACGAAGCGAGCTTAACTTCACACCAAGTTCGCGAACTCGGATTCATTCAGCTCACTGGCTCGCCTTTTCGCCGCATAGGCGTCGTAGCCGTGCGACGAAGGCACATTTTCGGTGCACCGCACGAAACTTCACACAGCACTCATCAAGAGGTCCTTCCATCGGGCGAGACGCACTCGTGCAGTTGCAGTGCCCACGCACGCATCACACACGCACATCTGCAGTGCCCATTAATCCCCAAGACGCAATTGCTACATCACCTAGTTCGTGCATTTAGCGAAATCGAAGTATACCAAAGCTCCATTAAAGCAAAATCACGACCGCTCCTCCGCCGGCGGGAAGGTTGCGGAGACAGCCGAGCGGCGGGACGGCATGAAACGTGAAACAGTGGGCGGGAGGGCGGGTGCATCAAATGGAAAAGCAGCAGAAACAACATGGCGGCACTTCCGCTTCCACTGGGCGGGCGACCGGTGTAAAGGGAGAGGGGGAGGACGAGTTGGCGGTACTTAACCTAGCCGGCGGAATACGCATGGATGGTCTTTAGAGGAATCCTCTGCGAGCAGTGGCGTAGCCAGAAACTTCGTTCAAGGGGGGGCTGACATGTCAACTTATATATATATATATATATATATATATATATATATATATATATATATATATCTATAGAGAGAGAGAGAGAGAGAGAGTCAAGAAATGAAGGAGCACACTTACGAAACTTGAATATTTTTTACTGGTTAACGTTTCGGCCGTGGCACGGCCTTCGTCAGAAACAGCATTCTGACGAAGACCGAGGCACGGCCGAAACGTTAACCAGTAAAAAATATTCAATTTTCGTAGGTGTGGTCCTTCATTTCTTGACTATATGTGCACCGGACCCACAAAACTTTCTTTTGAATCATATATATATATATATATATATATATATATATATATATATATATATATATATATATATATATATATATATATATATATACACACGCTTTTAAAAAACTGTTTATTGGTGACGTTTCGATCGGAGACCGATCTTCATCTTGATGAAGTCTTGATGAAGATCGGTCTCCGATCGAAACGTCACCAATAAACAGTTTTTTAGAAGCGTATATACATTTTTCCTATTTTGTTCTACGGCAACCGAAGCCAGACTCTTCATAATCTACGCATATATATATATATATATATATATATATATATATATATATATATATATATATATATATATATATATCAGGGGCGTAGCCAGGGGGGGGGGGGCTTATGGGGCTTCAGCCCCCCCCCCCCCCCGAAATTTTTCGTATTGTGATGTATCGCGGACCAAAAGAGCTAGCTGCGCCGGAAATCATCCTGGATTTTTTCTAAAATTGCTTTTCGCAGTCGAAAAGACACTTCGGTGTGAACATTGCGGACCCCTGGCGGTCCTGTATCTGGCTGTGCAGTGCATGATACCGTAAGAAATATTCTACAAAAGAAGGCGTAGAGCCTCGTATTGCCATTTTAGCCGTGTCACCGAGAAGGAGTAACTACTGTTTACACGCAGGACGCTCTGGATTAAGATATATAGAAGGGGCCTCCAACAAACCTCAACTAGCGGGCCGCAGAAACGAAATTTAGTCCCACAAGCGCTGTGAGGACAGTGAAGATGGTGGATTCCGGGGGGGAGGGGGGGGGGGGGGGCTAAGAGTTTGAATCAAAATGTCACAAAACGTTGCCTCTTTATGGAATAAAATAATCCTTTCCTGCATGGGTCATTTCAGAAGGGTATTTGACGTCAGGGCTCGGAAAACATATGGATACTGTTTTTCAGAATTACTAAAATCTGGACGCCGATTGTGAAATATGGAGTTCTCGTTTCACGGTGATGTCGCAACTTATCATGAGCGCATGGGGTGCCTCGCGCACACGCACAAAACACTTGAGTCCAGTCCCGTCTCTGTAGCTTGCCTGAACAAAGAGCTGTTATACGTAGTAAGCGTGAAAATAATGCGAATACTGTTTAGCAAACTCGAGAGGCTATTCTGTCTGAAGGCGCGGGCCGCTAGCAAGAGTACCGCGGGCCGCGTGTTTTGTACCGGCAATGCACTATATTCTTAGAACAAAAGGGATCTCTGCTAGGGTACGCCCATCAGCTGGGGGGTGCATTCCCACAGGGGATACGTAAGGGTGGGGGGGAAAGCACCCTTGATTCACTCCTTAACTGACCACTCTGACCTCAAAGTTGCTCTGATGTATTCAGTGTTGCCAGTGAGCTGACATTTTTTAGGTCAATCTTTGGAACACACCCAATTTTTTTTCCCCTGTCCGAGAGGCGAATTCACTATGAGGACGCTGCTAAGGAGTCTATAATGTACTAGCAATCCTGCTTTGCCAAAATTACTTCCTTCTAATGGTGACGCTGCTTCGAACAGCCCTCTTTCGGTCAAAGCATGATGACTGTCTTGTGCTATATATGCGGCGTATTTTTTTCTTAAAAGAACCAAATAAAAAAGGGCTAAATTTCACACGGCAGCGTAAAACGTGCCAGAGTATGTTTTTCTTTTGAACGAATTGTAATCAAAATGCGACAATTCCTCATCGTAACGTGAACTCAAAAAGTAAGTTCTGAATTTAAAAAAAAGCAGCGAAGTCCCTTATCTGCTTGGATCAAACTGAGACAGATCCATTAAATCAATGCTGCTTCAACAAACACGACCAAACAACCAACGTGACCGCATCTAACCTGTTTCATTTCGGTCCTAGTAGCTTTCCTATATTGCTTTCATTCGACAACTTTTGCGCTGCATATCATGGCCTTCTTTCACTCCGAGACATTATAGTTGAAATATAAGATATTTGGCATCGCTAATTGAAATGAAGATATTTGGCATCGCTTTATTCCTTGAAAAAGAGGCGATCCGAAATGGCGTGAAATCAAATGAGCTAAGAAGAAGAAGAGCTGAAACAGTTTTCAGGCTACAAACAAACAAATTAATAAACGAATAAACAGACAAACCGATAAACAAACGAACAAACAACCAAGCATTTTTCTGAAGGCCTTCAAGATGCCAAGAAGGACAAAACGCTGCCGGCAGTCCAGAATGGTACGCATTTTCCCTGGTAGGACCACTCGCTATAGAAGTCTAGTGATCGTCGTTACACCAATGCAACAAAAGGCAGAACCGACGGAAGCACAAGTGTTAATGTTGTCGCAAAATATTGCTGTATCGTTCAGTGTGCTGCGATTTAGACTTCTTTGACGAGATAAGTCAAGCTCAAATGAAATGTTACAGTCTCTAAAAGCGAAATAAAAATTTTACTCTGGAATACTGACGAGAGTAGGCTACACAAATTATAGCCGCAATATAATTTGAGGTATTTTGGTGACATGAGCGCACTGGCGAAAAAATGTTGGAGCTGGGCTGACCATATTGTCCGTAGCGAAAAACTGCGTTTTTTCAGTTTCAGTTAAAGCGGACTTGGCTTTTTTAGAAGAAAAGCTCCACATATGTATGATCTGGCTAGAATAGTTCCATTTCTACCACGCTGTTCAATCGAGCACAGTTAGCCCGGCGTTTCGCAATACTACTACTAATAATAATTTGTGGATTTTGACGCACTCAGAACCACGATATGGCTACCAGGCAGTTCGTAGTGGAGGACTACGAAAATTTCTAGCGTCTGTGTTCCTTAACAAGAACTTAAATCAAGGAGGCTCGCGCACTTACAGTGGCCTCAAGCATTTCGTCTCCATAAAAATGCCACCGCCGCGGCCGGGATGGAACCCACATCATTCGCGCCAGCAGTCGAGCAGCGTAACTACTGTGCCATTGCGGTGGCTTGCGCTTTGAAAATTTTGTTTGCTTTGTATTTTGTTGCCTTTTATAAATGCGAGTATCACGAGGGCAAGAAAAATCTATATTTATATGTATTCCAAAGAACCACAGCTGTGTATGTGAGCTACGTTGTCTCGTGACTCAGTAGCGTAATGTTTTGCGATAAGTAGTGTTGAAAGGTCCTGCGTAAAAAGATATTATCTCATAAAGCACGTGAATGGATGTCTATACAACTCTGGAAACGAAGCAGTATGATAGGGGCTCATTCGCAAAAAAGCGCATCGTGTAAGTAGCATCAGGTAGCATCCTATATTCCAAAGGAAATTTTACATTTCACTTCTGGTTCGTCAGATGGAAAGGTGTATGAAACTGTCTGGCGGGTAGACAAATTTACGTAGTATTGCGTTACAATGTGCGCTACCAGAAGGTAAATTTGATCACTGCGTCTATGACAAAGCTTATATATTTATGCATGTCTGCTAGACGGAACGCTGCTCCTCGTTATTATTTTCTTCAATAGTAAGCTGGCAGATTTCGCGGGCGACCTTATTCTAGCAGTGCGAAGTATAGCGGGTAAAAAAAAAAACATGTGCCCACAGCATGAAAAATTGACTCGATCACCGTTTTCAACATATTTTTGATCAATTAGCTTCTCGAAACTAAAATAATTGTGACGTTTGTAGTGAATTCTGCTGGATCGATTCTGTAGATGGACCTCCGAACACGAGCGGAAAAACAGGAGCATGCAAAAGCACAGCAAAATATAGCCCGGTTTAAATTTAGTACAATATTTTGTATTACCTATAATTTATACTTTCAGTAAGAAATTTGTGTTTTCTAAATGGCTTCTTCACGTGACTCAACTTAGGTGATCTAGTGATTGTAACGTAAATATACGAACTTTCGCACATGAAGCTTTCAAAGTCGTAGTAAGATTTATTTCCAGTAATAATGCAAAAATACATGATGGTAGCGCTGCGTGATAGGTCCTGGTGGAAATATTGTTCAATGTTAACAGCTGGAGAGGAAAATATGAGAGCCTTCTTCTCAGGAAACTTGTGATGCAGCAACGTCATGTCAGTAGAATTAAGCGCGAAATGTAAAATTTCGGTAGTACTAGAATGCCACTTAAACAACGTTCACTTTGCGAATTGGACCGAATCAATGTACTGCGTTTCCAGAGTTGCATAGACTTTCGTTAGTTCACTTGGGCAGCCCTATGTAAAATACTTTTAATTTTTTCCGCCGGAATGGCAAGCGGGCACCTTTCACCGGACAGGAGCTGTCCGGTGAACAAAACTAGGAAAACAAAAACTACGCATTTCATTAGATCACAGTTTTTAACAGACTTCATGGTGTAACAGCGCCGTCATACAACTAAGACAACATTTAAAATGCTGGAGCAGCAAATACGCAACTCTCTCATCTATATATATATATATATATATATATATATATATATATATATATATATATATATATATATATATATATATATATAGCAATGGGTTATTTGGGTTATATATATATATATATATATATATATATACTCGTATATAGTGTTGACATGCGAGCCCCCCCCCGAACAAAATTCCTGGCTACGCCACTGATATATATATATATATATATATATATATATATATATATATATATATATATATATATATATATATATATATATATATACAGGGTGTTTCAAGAAATGTGTCCACTATTTTTGTAAAAATCAGCAAAATGCGGTATTTGCTCTCTGTCTTCACATATGCTTTTTCTGTAGCGGCAGGCATCTTAACATGGTTGAAGACATGATTTGGGACAGTAATTAAGACAGTTAAATTAATTAACTTTTTAATTAGCGGAGTTAGGTGGTTAAGTCCAATGGGATAATTAAAGTCCTTCATGCGAAGAACCCATTTCAGCTTTGAGATTTCGAAAAAGCGGCCTCTATTAATTATTGTGGCGTAATGACATTCAGGCAAATTCAACGGCGAAACCGAAACCCAAGCACCGATGAACGCGACAAGCAGACGACTAGAATGACGTCACTGTTCAAGACAACGGTTACAGAGGTGCAGTTCTTCCCCGTCCGTTAACGTATGTGCGTCATGCGTGCTACTACTGCAAGCGCAGCCCACACACTCACACCAAGAAGTCGGTTGATGGTTGATATAATGACGTTCACTCATTGTGGATGTCGCAGACGAATGTGGCAGTTGCGCTCTTCCGCGTTTCGGTTTCGGTTTCGCCGCTGAATTTGGGAGAACTTGAGTACTTGGCAATTATTCCTTAGAGGCCGCTTTTTCAAAATCTCAAAGCTGAAATGGGTTCTTCGCATGAAGGACTTTAATTCTCATATTGGACTTAACCACCTAACTCCGCTAATTAAAAAGTTAATTAATTTAACTTTCTTAAGTACTGTCCCAAATCATGTATTCAACCATCTTAAGATGCCTGCCGCTACAGAAAAAGCAATTGTGAAAATAGGGAGCAAATACCGCATTTTCCTGATTTTTAAAAAAATAGTGGACACATTTCTTGAAACACCCTGTATATATATATATATATATATATATATATATATATATATATATATATATATATATATATATATATATATATATATATATATATATATATATATATATATATATATATATATATATATATATATATATATATATATATACTGTTAAACACACAGTAAGTGCTACGATCTAATGAAACGCGCAGTTGTTTTCTCCTGCTATACTTTACATTGCTCGCGGCACCTCTCCTGTGAAATGTACCCGCTTACCACTGCGAGGCAAAGAATTAGGAGTCCTTTACGTAGAGCAGCCCTATCGAAAGCTGGAATGTGTATGCAATTTTGATAACGAAGTACAATCATTAGGACTCATTGAGGAAATCACAGGCTGTTTAAGGGGCATTGTAGTCCTACGGAAACATTACGTTTCGCTCTTAATTCAACTGACACGGCTTTTCTGCATAACAAGTTTCCTGACAAGAACGCTCTCATAATTTTCCTCTCCAGCAGTTCCCTAGTTCCCTTCAAAAATTAGTTCAACCAGGATCTATTACGCGCCGCAATCTTCAAGCATTTTTATATAATTATAAACACTTCGTGTATATTTACGTTACCATCAATAGATCATTATAGTTGCGTCAAGTCTGGAAGCCATTTATAAAACAAATTTATTTCTGTAGATATGAAATATAAAAGAAAATAATGCAAGCAGGAAATTTAAACCTATGTTTTACTGCGCAGTTGCGTCTTCCTATTTTTGCTGACGCATTCGGAGCTCCATCTGCACAATTGGTCAAGTAGAATCCACTCCAAACGTCATGTTTTCCGTTATGTTTTTCCAAACGTCAAGCTTTTCGTAACACTCAAATTCATGAGCGTCTGTTGAAAACGCTGATACAATCAAAAGTACATCGCGTACGCGCATTTTTCTTCCGTGCATGGTGTCTCATTGTTGGAACAACTTCGCTCGCGAAACGCGCCTGCTCACTATTGCAGAGAAAAACAAAGAGCAGCGTTATGTTGCGCAGCCTTGCATCTATGAGCTTTGCCATAGAAAAAGTGCTCGAGTTTACCTTGTCGTAGTGCACACTGCCGCGCAAGACTACGTACTTCTCTCTACTCTCCGGATAGTTTTATCCACCTTCCCACCTGACGTTCCACAAAAAATATACTGTTAGGCTTTCGTGTAAGATTATGCTACTGATAAGATTTATTTGCAAGAAAACTAAGCGAGCATGCACGCGGATTGCGGAACTTAACGCGTGGTGCATGTAATATGGTGTAATATGTGATGTAATAAGTGATGTGATATGTGGTATAATATGATGTAATGGGATGTAGTATGATGAAATTCCGGCGTGGGAAATTATGAAGTGTTTACTCTACCGCAAACCAATGACTACAGAACAAGGAGCGAACTTAAACAACACGAAGTTTTGCGAATGAGCCCTTCATATATTTATTCGTTTCCAGAATTTAATAGACATTTATTTAGACGCTTGATGTAAGATCCACTTTTTACGCAAGATGTTTCCAGACTACCTATTTCAAAGAATTACGCTACTGAGTCACGCGAGCATGTACCAGACAGATACGGCTGTGGCTACATGGAATACGCATTAAATATACACCTTTGTTGATCACCATATGCTTGCATTTATAAAAGACTACAAAAAATAGCAAACTAGCAAAACTTGCAAAACGCCAGCCGCAGTGGTGGTGTAGTAGTTACGGTGCTCGACTGCTGATGCGAACGACGTGGGTTCGATCCAGGCCTCAGCGGTCGCATTTTGATGGAGGTGAAACGCTAGAGGCCAGTGCAAGTGCACCAGAATTTTTGATTTAGGTGCTTGTTAAGGAACCCCAGGCGATCGAAATTTCCGGAGCTCTCCGTTACGGAGTGCTTAAATATCATATCGTAGTTCTGGGCACGTAAAAGTCGAAAAATGGTTATTAGTTGTACTGCAAAGCGCCGAGCTAAGTGGGCTTGAAGTATCAGCGTGATAGAAACGAAACTATTCTATCCAGTTCATACACATAGCAGAAGATAGTCGTCATGCTTTCGCCAACCGACCACTGTTCAAGGCACAATCATCGTTAGACGGAAGCAGTTTTGGAAAACCCGTATGTACGTTATAGTCTACTTAGCAGTCTCGTCGACGTGGATTCGCCTCTCAGACGTGAAAAAAATATTAGAGCACATTCCAATGGAGTACTTCTAAAATGTCAGCACACCAGCGACACTAAAAGACATTAAGCTTTTTTCTGTATTACTTTCTATTCCTTGCCGCTGCTGCCAACAGCCACGTTCTGTTTTATTTTTTCTCCTGTGTCTGCAATCGCTTTTATGATAAAGAGTATTCACCATGCCGACTAATGCTGAACTCTCGAAGAAAATTGAAGAACTTGAGGCCAAAATTCTCAGCTTGGCTAAAGACACTTCTGAGAAGGTCTTCGGCAGGTTCTTGCTCAGAATTAAAGAATCGGGCATCGATGTTGTAGAATTAAAAAAAAGAAGTTGAATCTCTACAATCGAGTGCTCATCACTTGAACGAACTTGTCGAGGACCTACGTGATCAAAATGCCGCATTGGTAAATGAGAACAAGCAATTAAAAACTCAGAATCACTCTCTCAGCCGCAAGGTTGAGGAACTAGAACAATACTCGCGGCTCAGCAATGTTGAGATCAAGGGCGTTCCCTGCTCCCAAGGGGAAGACTGCAGTACAATTATGGAAATGTTGGGGAAGAAAGTTGGCTGTCCCATATCGTCTAGTGATCTCGACATTGTTCATTCGCGTGCCTACACGGTCTAATGATAAAAAAAAACATCATTGCACGCTTCTGCTCTCGAACTAAGAAATCTGACTTCATCAGTAAAGCACGTAAGGCGAAGCTCTGTGTTAGTGATCTTGGTTTTTCTAGTATTTCTAACACACCCATCTTTGTCAATGATCATCTGACCCCAAACAACAAGGCCCTCTTTTCCAAAGCCCTAACACTAAAGAAAGAAAAGAACTGGATGTTTCTCTGGACGGACAACTGTCAAATAAAGGCTAGAAAGACTACCAATAGTAGTGTTTTGCGCATTCGTGACGACTCTGACTTGATCAAAATAGACTAGGTGTAGTACCTGGTTTTCATTGCTTCACTTTCTTTCGCATCGAGATGGATTCTCTTTTGGAACCAGATCAGGTCAATTCGTTCATAAGTGGATACAATTCTGTTATTCATTGTAATGCTAGAAGCCTGCGTAAACACTTCGATGAAATCGATCATCTTATTTCCTCCTATAATAGCTCATTTTCTATTATTGCCATAACGGAAACTTGGTTATCAGATGATGACAAAAATCTTTATTGCTTCCGAAATTACAACTCTGAATACTGTAATAGATCAATTAGCAGTCATGGTGGTGCGGCCATTTATATATCTCCTGATCTTTCATACAGGAGGCGACACGATTTACACTTTACCTGTAAGTAATTGTGAATCAGTCTGGATTGAAATAACCAATTGCTCTCCTTCTAGTGATCACAGAGATTTCATATTTGGCTGCATTTACCGATCTCCCTCATCTTCAGTCGTTGATTTTTTCTCTAGTCTTGAACATGTCCTACATACTATTTCAGTTGAGAATAAAACTGTCATTTTAATGGGTGACATTAACATTAACTTACTCAATGACACTTCACCTATTGTTGTTAATTACACCAGTCTACTGCAAAGCTACGGGTATGAATCCTTAATTAATGTGCCTACACGGCAAGTTCCCAATGGTGCTGGGACGCTTATTGATCATGCTTTCTCCAACTCGCTCATTTCACCACAGGTGAAAGTTCTCGACATTGACATTACTGATCATTATCCACTGGTTTTACGCTTCAATTACAAATCTCGTCCTTGTCCGCTCCCACATTTCAAATATGTTCTCGATAAAGAGAAAGCTTCACAACTGCCGTAGCAAATTTAGACTGGTCTGAGGTTAAATCTTGTAATGACCCTCAGAAAGCATTTTCTAAATTTTTGTCCTTAATCATATCACAAATTCAAAAGTTCACTTCTAAAAAGAAATGTAAAAAAACTTTGGCGTTCTCTCATAATCCATGGATGTCTCAAAAGCTATTAGCAGCCTTGCGAAAGCGCGATAACTTGTACAAAAAAACGAAAAGTCAGCCGTTTAATACTAAGTTAAAGGAGTACTGACACCTTTTTTCGAAGGCGAGCTTGCTCTGTCATACAAATTTCCTGTATGCATAGATGGCCCTGAGCAAGTATCAAGCTCAGCAAATGCTGATAAGATATTTTATTTTGATATTAAAGTCAATTTTCTCGCGGCATCCGTACTGACATCAACACTAACCTGACGTCAGGCTACAGCACTAATCCTGGTGACTTCACGCAGCAGTCTGGCTAGTTGTGATGACGTCAAGCACCAAAACACAAAAAATGGCAGCTTGCGCGTCGCCTTCTCGATCATCTGCTCGCGCCGTGCGGTCGTGCGGTCATGTCATCCAGTGTACTTGTGAAGCAAGTAAGCGGAGTCTGGAATAGAGTGCCTGCACGCGAATACAAAATATACGCTTATCAGAGGGCAAGGGAATCGTCTGACTTTGAATTTGTCGTCATGGCACCGATATTTTGCCCTGTGAAGTCTTGTGCCAGTGAAACGGCGAGTTCCACCGATTCCCGTCCGATCCGGCGCTGAGACAAGCGTGGGTCGACTTCGTGCGCCGCGGCCGAGGCGGAGACTGGACGCCAACCAAGCGGAGTTTACTCTGTTCGCTCCACTTCACTCCGGACGCGTACACGCGCAGCATGCAGTTGCTGACCGGCTTCGGATTGTCGACGAAGAATCTGCGCCAAAGAATCTACGAATCGACGAAGAATCTGCGACGAAGAATCCCAACGTTGTGCCCCACTGCCGCAACCGCGCATCACGTTGCCTTTCAAGGATATAGAAAAAGAGTCTGCAGCGGCAGCAACTTAAAGCGTGCAGGCGATCCCGAGTTGCGTGCTCCAGTGGAGGTTACTCGTGTTATCGAAATCTTCACACGTGTTATCGAAATCAATGTTGTTTTCGTGCATAGCTACACCGTGTACTTCAGTTGTTGGGTTGAGACATGGTGAACATGCCATTCTGGTAATGTACGAGTTCATCATTGTGTAGCTAAGCATATGTCAGGCTAATGCCGTCTTTCAGGTTCCTCTTCACGTCTTACCTAGTCCATGAGGTCAAAATGACTACCTTTCAGAAATTTGGAGGACGTATTTACTGCCATGTGTGCAAACTTAGTAGCTTTTTGTGTTTTGTTATTGTCACGTTACCAACCGTGGCCTTTGCCTCATTACTTTCACATGTGTTATCGAAATCAGTGTTGTTTTCGTACATAGCTACACCATGTACTTCAGTTGTTGGGTTGAGACATGGTGAACATGCAATTCTGGTAATGTACGAGTTCATCATTGTGTAGCTAAGCATATGTCAGGCTAATGCCGTCTTTCAGGTTCCTGTTTACTTCTTACCTAGTCCATGAGGTCAAGACTCAGAAATTTGGAGAACGTATTTACTGCCATGTGTGCAGACTTAGCAGCTCTTTCTGTTATGTTATTGTCACGTTACCAACTGTGGCCTTTGCCCATAGGTCGGCAAACTCACTCATGAGTCGACTCACTCGGACTCACTCAAACTCAGACCGTGCCATGAGTCTGAGTCTGGGTGAGTTATGTTTTGGTGAGTTTGAGTCCGAGTGAGTCGGGTTGAAGCAAATTTTTGTGTGTGAGTCCGAAGCACAGGACATATTTCTTGAGTCTGAGTCAGTTCCACTTTTCTTTTTTGCCAACCTATGGTCCTACCTACTCATCTCCAGCATTACTATCAGCCTTACCTGGATTCACGCTTATACTCACGTTTACTCACACGTATTGGAAAGCAGTGTCGTTCACGCACCATTTCAATATTTATTGATCAGAGGAAAGAATTGCGTTGAGGTGCCTGGACCTCCCATCCCTCCCCCTCGCCAACTGTTCCAGGGAAGTTTTTGATAAATATATCTTACGTTGTCATATATTTCAAGAAAAATCACCTTACTTGTTTGCGAGCACTCATAACTCGTATTCGAAGGTTCTATATCAAAAGGCACCAAGAAAAGCACCGATTATGTGAGATATTGGCGTTAAAGAGCATTGACACCATGGTCGAAAAAGCGAATTCTAGGCTAATGGACTGATGAGTCAACTCACTCGGGCTCACTCAGACTCAGATCGAGCCGTGAGTCTGAGTGAGTCCAGATCAGTAATGTTTTGGTGAGTTTGAGTACAGTTGAAAAAAAGCTTTCGTGAGTGTGAGTCCGGCTCAGGAAAATTTTGGTGAGTCTGAGTTCGAGTGAGCCCTAAGAGCAAAATATATTTTATAGGCGAGTCTGAGTGAGCTCCACAAATTTTGTTGACCTATGCCTTTGCCTCATTACTTTCACACGTGTTATCGAAATCAGTGTTGTTTTCGTGGATAACTACACCGTGTACTTCAGTTGTTGGACATAATTTTGCTGTCGGCAGCGTGACCCGGACTGAGGACAAAAGAAATGTACACACACAGGCGCTGACTGACAACTGGTTTTATTTCTTCACACACGGGGTAAATAAATAAAAAATTAATCACGTGGAGTGTTCATGTCGTGACACGGCGTCACCTGATTACATAGTTCAAGAATTGCACTTCTTTATCATGCAGAGCAACCGACGTCTGGTTGACGCACGTGCTCTGGTTAACATGCGTGTGGTATGCTTCCACAATCTCGCGAAAGACTTGGTTAGTACTTCTGTACACTATCTGTGTTTCATGAAACATAGGCTCACAATGGCACGTTTTACAATGCGCAGCCAGGTTCGTGCTAGCGGTATTCTTGACAGCGGTGTTGTGCTCCCTAAGACGCACATTAATGCACCGCCCCATCTGCCCAAAGTATTTCTTACCACATAACAGTGTAATGGCATACACTACTCCCATTGAACAAGGCACGAACTGCTTTTTGTGCTTTATAGTACACGTATCTTTACACACAGGTTTCGGTTTTTTGACGAGAACTCGCCCAACTCGCCGTTCTGATTCAGTTGTTGGGTTGAGACATGGTGAACATGCAATTCTGGTAATGTACGAGCTCATCAGGGAGGACATTGTGCAGCTAAGCATGTCACACTACTGCCGTCTTTCAGGTTCCTGTTTACTTCTTACCTAGTCCATGAGGTCAAGACTCAGAAATTTGGAGAACGTAATTACTGCCATGTGTGCAGACTTAGCACCTCTTTCTGTTTTGTTATTGTCACGTTACCAACCGTGGCCATTGCCTCATTGCTTTCACACGTTATCGAAATCAGTGTTGTTTTCGTGCATAGGTACACCGTGTACTTCAGTTGTTGGGTTGAGATATGGTGAACATGCAATTCTGGTAATGTACGAGTTCATCATTGTGTAGCTAAGTATATGTCAGGCTAATGCCGTCTTTCAGGTTCCTGTTCACATCTTACCTAGTCCATGAGGTCAAGACGACTACCTTTCAGAAATTTGGAGGATGTATTTACTGCCATGTGCGCAGACTAAGCAGCTCTTTCTGTTTTGTTATTGTCACGTAACCAACCGTGGCCTTTGACTCATTATTTTAACACGTGTTATCGAAATCAGTGTTGTTTCCGTGCATAGCTACACCGTGTACTTCAGTTGTTGGGTTGAGACATGGTGAACATGCAATTCTGGTAATGTATGAGCTCATCAATGTGTAGCTAAGCATATGTCAGGCTAACGCCGTCTTTCAGGTTCCTGTTCACTTCTTACCTAGTCCATGAGGTCAAGACTCAGAAATCTGGAGAACGTATTTACTGCCATGTGTGCAGACTTAGCAGCTCTTTCTGTTTTGTTATTCTTACTTTAGCAACTACAGCCTCTTTCTTGAATTTCATGTGTGTTAGCCTAAGTGTTGACTTCCTTCTGTAGTGCTGGTCATATAGCATCTGTTTTGCATATGACCAGAAGAAAGGTCAGTGACACACACACAGGCTGTTATGCCTAAAGAAATAAATCAAGTTGAATATGTTTTCTTTTATTGAACTGCATCTCCATGACGTTCGTACACTTAAAGCCGCAGTTGTCTTGTGGAGGGAAATTTTGATGCACTGCAGAGACGACGCAGCTGGGCAGGACCACTCGCTTTCTGCCAAGGCGATGCCAGACCCATCTTACAAAGGGACGATGTCGCCTGAAATATGCATGCAATACGATATAAAAATGCAGTGGCAAGAGTAAAGTTAGACATATCCTGCAGTTGAATCAAATGTGTGCACAGAGTCATATTCCAGAACCATCTACTGACAAGGGGCCCTTTCGAGCAGACAAAATTACGAAATAAAACATCATTGTTATGTAGCATGCAGATTCCTTTTTAGCAAGTACAGATATGCAGAAACACTTCATTTTATTTATCGTTTACTTAATCAACCCAATGGGCCAAAGGCACTACCGAGAACTATGACTTATAGAGGAAAAAAAAAGAACAATGAAGTACATAAGCCAATCACAAAGAACGTGAAAGGCGAGATCAAGTAATCTGATTTGTGAAGAACTATCTAACAATGTAAGCAGCAGCTATTCTAAGCTTGCAGATTTTATTTCACATATTGTGATTTCGAGATCATGCATAATTTGCGCTGCCTGACGACCGGAGGTGTCCAACGCCACTTATACATGTATTTTTTATTTCCCTTTAGTTGGACACGCGATATGGTATATGGACATAGCAATATTAGCAAGTAACATGCGCCTATGCACGTTTTGAGTGAGTGGATGACGCGTCGTACTTGCGACCACCACACTTTTGCAGGAATTATACCGAAGGCATGCACTTTGCATGCCAGCGACAGTTTGCGATTCGGCCTACTTCAGCTTCAACAGCAACAGCTAACTTAGATCAACCGCAGCAGTAATACCTGCGGATTTCCGGTACCTCAATGACGCCTGGTCGATCTTCCATCAAGGGTAGTACGCTATCTCGAGGGCGTGAATATCTAAGCACCCACGCTGAAACGTCGGGTGCGCGGTGACACAGGCTGCCTCATCCGGCACCAGAGCGCGACTTTGTCGATTTCCCGACAGCACACCGACTACGTCCGTGTCCATCGGGTGGCAACTTCCACAGAGGCGCCTACGCAGATTACGTTATCGATATAATGTTCAGGCGTTACGACCAGCAAGAGGTTGTCATACTGCGTGCGCAGTGCGGCTGCATAGGAAAGCGGCAGAACAAAGCATACATGCGGTGTCGAATCTGCGCCTAGTACCAATAATTTCAAGCAAGTAATAGCATTACGAAATCCACACGAACGCTATTGACTTCCGTAGAACATCCGGAAGATGCCCGCGCAAGATCAAGCAAAAAACAGTGAATTCTTACCGTTCGACATTCCCGATGCGCAAGCCGTCTGCATGGCACTATCGCTCTCAGACGACTCGTCTTTACTTGCAAGCGGGTCGAATGCGAAATGATTCGCGGGGTCGGCAAGCTCGGCATCTTCCTCTCTGCCGAAGTCGTTGCTGCCGTCGGAGTCTGTTGACAAATTTTCGTCTATCGTTGACGGCGCGACAGTTGCCACATGTGCGGCGCGCAGCAGACGAAGCAGACGATGGAGCTACGCGCGCACGAGGATACGTCACGAAAGCGTGCGCATTCACATACTACCGCCTGGTGGCGCTACTCGTCCCATTGCCGTGACGTCAGGGTACAGAAGGACCCGAAACTAGCTTTTAAAAACATGCTGTAATTAATTTTTCAGGGCGCACTCACGCTTGCCGGTGCATTTTCTAGGCCCTTGGGGACCTGGTCTATCATTTGACGCAATAAAACGATAAGTGAAAAATTTCGTGTCAGTACTCCTTTAATGGCCCGTTACAAAAAGCTACGTAACGCTGTAAACACCCAGTTAAAAGTGGCAAAACATTCATTTCTCGAACGAAAAATCTCGCAAGCAGGTAATGATGCTAAATTAAAATGGGACATTGTGAACTCCTTTTCTAAACAGGAATTCCCGACACCAGGTTTCAAGAATTGTGATCGACAATATCGAATATAGCTCGCCTAACCTCATTGCTGACGCTTTCAATTCCTACTTTTGTAGCATTGACTCACCCACTCCCTCACAAATCACACAACTCAGTCGTCTCCCCCCACTCTTTTTTCCTCTTTCCCACAACTCCTGAAGAAATACATGATGTCATACAGCATCTCAAATCCACCGGTGCAGGAATTGATGATGTCCTACCTGCTAATATTAAAATAATTTCGCATCTAATTTCCGATATCTTGTGTTTTATTACGAACTTGATATTCAAAACTGGGGTGTTTCCTAATGAGCTAAAACGTGGTAAAGTTATCCCGGTTCTTAAAATAGGGGACAAAACAAATATACAGAATTAGCCGGCCCATTTGCATTTTGCCTTTTTTTTGGTAAAGTTCTAGAAAAGCTAATTGGAGTTCGCCTATCAAAATACCTAGCTAAATTTAATATACTCTCTCCTTGTCAGTTTGGCTTTCGCAGTGGTTTATCAACTGATCTGGCACTCATTCATCTAACCGATCAACTAAAAAAAAATTATTGATGAAGGTTCATTTGCAGGATCAGTATTCATCGATCTAACCAAAGCATTCGACTGTTTAAATCATAGTATTCTCTTTAGTAAACTTGATGCAATCGGTGTATGTGGTCCTACCCTATCGCTACTAAAAAGTTACCTACATAACCGCGTTCAAGTTGTGTCTGTTTCTAACACCTATTCTAGAGAACGAACTACTAACATGGGTGTTCCTCAAGGATCCATTTTGGGACCGCTCCTATTTTTGATCTATATTAATGATCTGCCTAACTGTCTATCCACCTCAAATTCTATTCTGTACGCTGATGACACAACCATATATTCATCTGACAAAAACATTTCGCTTCTTGTTAACAGGCTTAAGCACTGACCTGGAAAATGTTTCAAGTTGGTGCAGTGCTAACTTGTTAACTAATAACGCAACAAAGACTAAATTTGTTATATTCTCGTCACATCAAAAATACTCAGCATCCTTTCCTTCTTTAACTTTTGGCTCGCACTCCATTTCTCCCAGTCCTTGCTCATCTTTTCTTGGAATTTCGCTCGATTCTAACTTAAAGTACATAGATCATATTTCCCACCTCAAAAAGAAAATAGCATATGGCATTCGCGCTCTAATTAAAACTCGTCCCTACTTTACACGTGCCACATTACTTTCACTGTATTACTCATTCGTTCACTCTCATATTCAATTACGGGCATAATGTGCTGGGGTAACAACTATAACACTCATTTGGCATCCCTCCAAGTATTACAAAACCAATCCATAAGAATCATTACAAACAGTTCACGATTTTCTAACGGTAAATACATACTTCATGAAAACAACATCCTAACCATTTCAGAGCTCCTCAAATATAACTTCGGAATCACATTCTATAAATACATAACCAAGGCATTACCTCCAATCTGCTTCTCATCTTCTAATCTCATTGCTCATAGTAATACTAGATTCGCCCATAACAACAACGTTCTTTTGCCCAAAGTGCGCACTAACTATGGTAAACAAACTGCTGAATTTTCATCGATAACACTATGGAATTCATTACCCGCTTCTATAAAAAATTTAAGACACTTACACCAATTTAAGTCAGAGCTAAAATCACACATTATACAGACTTACTAATACTGTTCTTTTTATATAGGTGCATTTTGTTTCAATTTGCATATTATGTGTGTTAGCTTTATTTTGTATTTTTTGTTCAGTTCTGTTTCAATTTGCATATTATGTGTGTTAGTTTTATTTGTATTTTTTGTTCAGTTCTGCGGCAAACGTGCTTCCAACTATTCATAGCTACACCTTGTTTCATTATGTATATTTTGTTTTCATTCTGTTTATTTCATTACTATTTTACTGCAGTAGTGTTTTGTCCTTTTAGTACTTGCGAACAGTGCTACTGTTGTTTAAAACATCATGTATAACCGTAATATGCCTTTAACAGGAGGTCCCCATACAGTCATTGACTTTGGGACCTCCTTATGTATACTAAACACATGTAATATTTCCTGTATTTGTATCAATAAAATTCTGATTCTGATTCTGATAGCAACTTTGAGGGCACCCTCCTCACCCTGGCCAATGGGGAACCTCCGTGTCACCACTGGTCACAAGACGTCGTCAGGGCTAAGTCGTCGATGGGGAAGGACAAAACTATAGGTTGTTGGACGTTCAGTACGCAAGCAGACACAATAAATTGGCCAGAGTTGGGTAAAAAACATGGCTGATCCTTCTGTAAAAGGAATCGGTATAAAACGAAAGTGCAACGTGTCTTCACAAAGGTAGTTGAGCGTTTATTGTGCATTCTTTCACCACAAGGGTGAAGGAATGAATGCTACAGCAACAAATTGAGATGTCACGCGAAGAATGGCAAGCTGCTTGAAACTTGGTGCGTGCACCTCAAGCTGAAAGGACGCACGAAATGAGCATACACAGGACGATCACGGACTAACTCTCACAGCTCGACACCTAAAGCGCGCAGCTCTAACACAAAGAAAGACGCACGAAACGACCGCACAAGTATACACAAGACGAGCGCGAACAACTGTGACAATTTGTTACTTCGTGTGTGAGCAGCGCGCTTCTTTCGTAAAACGCGGCCGCTGCATGAGCGAAGTGATCTTCGCGCACCTTTGACCACTCTAACTTCATAGCGAACTTGCGGTGGAAGCATAAGGCGTACGCGTCCTAATGTCCCGATCATGAGATAAGCGCGCGCGCACGAGCGGCCAGTCCCCTTCGAGGCGCGCGCTCACCGCAGCGAGAGGCACGGCGACCTTTAGAGCGCGCACTCCGTGCCACCTTCGCGCCATCTCGCTACTGATGACGAAAACGCGCTCCAGTCGACGAGCTCTGAGGACCGCCAACGGTATATGGTGTATATAAATAGCTTGTCGTTAGCAAGCTGAAGTAGTAAGCTCCCGCGGCCGTGTGGTTTCGCGCCGCGCGCTGCGGAGCGGGAGGTCGCATGTTCGACGCCCGGCGGCTGGACGTTTTCTTCAAGTTTTAAAGACGATAGTCTTTCTTGGGATACCTAAACGGAGAAATTTTGGTCTGTCTGTCCGTCTGTCTGTTTCTCTGTTTGTCGGCACGTCACACGATTCAGCTGGTTGGCCAAACTTTAACCCCCTGCCTTACGACCTCCAATCTTGACCAAGAAGCATGTGTTCATACGGGTGAGCGTGGGCAATAGACCTCTCCCTGTTTGCAAACAGTGTGACGTCACTGCGAGCACCCGCCCCCCAATCTTCTCCCTCGGAGCAGGTGCTGGTTGGCAAGAAAGTCCCGCCGGCGGGATGTTTCTGCATAGCAGCGCGGCGTGTGCCTGCATTCCTTCGACTGAAGTTTCTGCCAATTGCTATTTCCTAAGTCACAGCTTGTGGCGATTTGCTCGTCGTAGATGGCAGCCATAAAAAAATTTTATCCTCTTCGAAAGCGAAGGTTCTGCATGTTCACGGTGACTGGCGTTTTGTGAAATATTTGCATGACATGGATGTGTACGTACTCAACGTCGCGACATGTTCACTGCATTTTGAAACGAGGTGCAGCATTGACGGCAGCATGGTTTTGAGCTGCTGTGCGCGAGGCCACGGATGAGATTCTCACTGCACAAAATTCTGATCGGAGATGAATGAGAAAAAAAAAAAAACGAAAGAAAAGATGAAAACACTTTTTGCCGTGCGTTAGGCTCAGTTTAAAAAATCCTCGTGAAAATTAAAATGAAGTACTTCGCCACGCCGTTCCTCATAACCCACTGAAAATTTATGTGATTTTAAACCTGATAACTTAATTATATACATAATCTCTTGCACAGTTACCTCGCTGCATCTGATGCCTACAACGTGTTTGCATACTTACTTTGCTCCTTTAGACTCGGTACACAAACTTGTAATGCGCATTGTCACTACATAAAGATCGAGCCGTAAAGGTACCAAGTATATGAGAAACAAGAATTTACACTAGTTCTCATTAAGGCGTATGAGGTCTCCGATGATACGAGTTTACTGGGTTTGCGCATTCGCCATGGCGAAGCGTACATGCAGCTTCGGCAATGCTAAAACATGCTAATAGCTCATTCGTAGTCGTACCTTTCAGTCCGGAGATCATGCACTTTCTTTTTTCTGCACGCAGCACAAACGCTGAGATGTACGAACTCGCAGATGATCGAGTGAAATGCATTTTTACCTTGACTAAAATGTCGAATCGTGATGTTCCGTCGACAACCGGTTACTGCAGCCACCGGCCCACAACGGTTGCCAACGTTTTCGCAAACAAAATGCATCGTTATTCACACAGCACACAACACACACAATATCCTCAGTTTCACCATCCGTAAAGGTGAACAAAGCTTTTCAACGCACTACACACCACAATAAACGCTGCACATTTTCGAAGACGATGCCGCTGTTCCTCGCACAGGCCGCCACGTGTGTTCACTTCATGATAAACAGCCAGCCAGCGTGGCAAGTTTTCCGTCATGCAGTTTACCACACATCTAGATGTTTTCTGACACATACCACTGCTAATATTGCCACATTAAGATGAAGTTTAAGCTTAAAACGAAAAGAAAAGTGTGCCCCAAGCCCCGCGCGACTGTACCGCACTGAGCCATCAGCGGTGGTGTTTTGCCAACCACCGCCTTGCACGTGCGCCGGTGACGTCACGCTGTGACGTACCCCGGTAGAGGCCTATTAAAAATCAAATATTACGCATACCTGAGGCAGAACATCAATACGTTAGTGCTATTCACAGTGTTCCTTTAAAACAAAATCTATAGATACGTAATTATAAAGATCCTAGTGTTGATTACGCGGCGCTGCTGTGTACAAAACAAGTCTCCGCCCAGTGATTTAACTTCGACGCTGTGGCTGGCTGTGGTGCTGCCACCTGGCAGCAGCATTGTTCAACACAAGCCGATGTTCCCCGGTAGCGCTGTAGATGGCGCGTCCTCTTCTGTTTTATCAATGCCAGCCAGATGCGGCTGATTCATCGTAGAAGAGCGCTGTCTCAGGCAAGGCAAAACATATATGGCCGCTTGATGAAATACGACCCACTCTACAAGACATGATCAGAGAACGCAGAGAAAAGACCGACGACCAAATTTCAGCGGAGAAACGCCGGCGTCCGTCTAAGCGCGCCCGGAAAACGTCCGAAAAACGAGCCCAGCGGCTAGCCCAGCTATTAAATTGTGGTACTCATGCCGCTCATACAGTGCAGTCGGCACAAGACTATCGTCTTTCGACGACATTTGCAGCGAAGCACGCAGATACGCGGCCAATTTTTTTCTTTGATCTCAATATGTTAGGTAGTATTTTACAACGTCATAACCGTGACGGAAATACGTCAGAGGAGCCGTGGTGGACCCCGGCATAAAACACTTTCGTGTTAAAAACGAGATTCTTACATACATCACAGCAATGCACAGAAAAACGGCAGAAAGTGAAAGATGGAAGCTTGCGATGAAAAAAGCCGTAAACAGGGCTGGTTTGCTCTATTAACAGGCTGTCCCCTTTTTGGCGAAACGGGACAGCCTGTTCATGTTAGATTGAACGGTCATCGCGCGGACACGGCAAAAAAAAAATTACCGAAAGCAGTTGCACAGCATTTTAATGTAGCAGGACATAACTTCGACGATCTTAAACTTTACATACTTCAGTCAAACTTCCGGTCCGCAATAGACAGAAAATATACAGAGTCATACCTTATTCACAAGTTCAATACACTCCAGCCAACAGGTATAAACGTTTCTAAAGGGGCTCTTCAATTCATTCGATATGGTACATACACAAAGATAACTAGTGAATGTTAAGCCCTCCTTCTAGTAATTTCAAACCTACCATAGTTAGGTAGTGCTTCTTCTGACACGCGGGATTCAGCGATACTTCTACGACCCCTCCCCCCCCCAACACACACAGACACCCCTCCCGCGCCCCCGTATCCACAGTCGCCCTCTCCCCCTTCTTTGTTAGCATGGGGGGGAGAGGGTACGAAGCACATACACGCCAGCGCTAAGGAAATCAGTTCTAGCCTTGAGGAAGACAAGTCCACTTGTCGAAACGTCAGGTCGAGCAATGCGCAGAGTAATATTAACAATGACAAAAGAAAAAAATTGACGGCAGATCCACGAGGTGAATGATGATGAGATTGGGCGAAGCTCCTGGAAGTAATCATCGGTTAAACCGTGAAATTTCTTCCGTTAATTCGCCCGATAAAATTGACGTGAAACGATTGATTAAATGTTTTATCAAACTTTTATTGCTGGTTTCCGTTGTCCTTTCATTATGACCGCTTTGTGGTCGGTGAAATGTTAGCTAAGTGGTTCTGGCATACGAGCACACACCGACGGCAACGAGCATCGTCAACTACAAACCTGTATCGCGATATGGTTTTGATTATAAAACCATTGCTTTAGAAAACACCTGGCGTCTTTCGTTAAGCAGCTGGCGTCTTTTCGTTTTGCTTTAGAAACATCTGGCGTCTTTTCGTATTGCTTTTAGAAAACATCTGGCGTCTTTCGTTGGTTTATTTCATCAATCAACGGCGTTTTGAACAAAATTTTTATTGTTTAATCACGCACAGGAGAAATCTCACCAGGCACTACCTTGGAGGTAAACAATGGCTGCTACTGGGAATGAGAGACAGAAGAAGTCGGCTTTTAACACTTCTACTTCTACTAACGTTTCCTACTGGAACATGCCAATGGCTGCTAATGGGGAATGAGAGACAGAAGAATTCGGCTTTTAGTTAACGCGCACGCTGCGAATTTTTTATTGTTCAACAACGCACAGGAGAAATCTCCCACCGGCACCACCTTGGAGATCAAAGCGTAAGACTGGTTACGCACTACGACTACGACGAGGGACGAACGGGTGCCGCTTTAAGGAGCTTCGCCCCTAAAAAGCACGCCAGGCCTGCACGGAACACGCAGCACAATCACGGAGAAAGCTGGACGAGCGGACTCTCAAGAGCCCGCTGTAAACTCTCTTGGGGCCGACTACTACAACTACATTTGCATGGCACCCACTGTGCTATAAATCGTCATAATTTTGCGAAAGTACAGGAGTAGCCACTATGCCATTATTCATCATTCTGTGGAGAAGCGAGGTACCCACTACACGTCTGTAAGCATATGAACTTTCGTAATGTTGTGGTGGATGAAGCCGATAAATTATGCCTGAGTCCTTTGTAATACGTGGTAAACTTGAAAGCACTGAGTCGTTTCGCTATTCGCATTGTATGATGCCTTATTGTACTTTTCTTTCACGCTGTATTTCATCTGTTAATATTATTCCTCGCCCGATATGACGCTGGTATTGGGTATTTTTCCGAAGGAATTTCAAGCACCGACGCGGCTCTGTGGAAAAATACTCGACTGCTGCGCAATGGGCCGGGGTGCAAATGCAGCTGGATCCTGCATATTTTTTTTTCTCATTGTGTGCGCAAAATCGACTGTTGGGCCTTTCATAACAGCCTTCGTTGTAAAAATCAACTAGCACACATATGCGTAACATCTGTAAGTGGTTACGCCACAATGCAAGCAGCGAGAAGTTAGCAATTGATACAATAATTAGGAGAGCACGCGAATGGCAAATCTCTAACAGTTCACAAGCATAGGGTAATAGCGGCTGACAATAACATAAATTCAACAGTAAACAATAGCTGTCATATGGATGACCATGCAACGTTGATGAATCCCAAGAAGTCGTGAAGTTCCGCAGAGTGCTGGTGAGTCTTCTTCGGTGGGACAGCGCTGTTTTGCCCGGCAGTCAAGTTCTCCAGGTGACTCTCATGCCGTCACTGACCAAACGGCGCGCCCGACCTCATATTTTCCGCCTTAGTGTAGCCGGCATCGGCTGCCAGGGCTACTTACAATATGAGATGCTCGCAGAACACATTGATGTGCTAAATTTTCTGCCTTCTTGGCCCCTTTTCAACGAAGGCTCTCTGGCTACGGCCATAATCTTTATTTGCGGTGTTCTATATATGCGTGACACCTCATAATGTGTACGATGCCGGGACCAAGTTTTGCTGTTTCTAATAGGCTGTGTGTTACGGCGCTACTGGGTGCAGCTTTCGCCATGCTGGACTAGACTATACCGCTTAGCAGAATCATGTCCAGGGCTTCATTAACTTTTCATCTCCCCAGACTTTTCTACCTGGAGAAGTAGAGCCCTGAATATGTTTGCAATCACGCCCACTTCGTATTCTCCGAACACCACCCTAAAATATATTTGCAGTGCCCCTTTTAATTAGATGCCAGAGTGAATTAGAGGCTGAGTTACTCACATCTGTCTGAAGCGATGTTGTATACGCAACCTGAACCTGCCATTTACTCACGGGAAAGGAGCGATGCCTTGCTTCCCAGCACACACGGCACCAGATGTTTAGTTAACAAGACGGTCGTATCTGCCCAAAACTACTCTGATGATGATGATGATATATGGTGTTTAGTGGCGCAAAGGCCATGGTTTGACCAAAGAGCGCCAATACTGTGTTCATGTATATTTCTTTGGTTTATGGTTCATGCAGTGGCTGTATATAGGCCTAAAAATCAAGCTCAAAGGGGCTTAAGAGAATGAACACTTAAAATTATGATGGTGGCTGTAGTGAGGGGGGGATGCTATGAGCGTGAGATGTAGAGTGTTAAAGGATGACGAGTTAAATAGATGACGAAGTAGCACAACAGCCTCACAATGCCCTTGAGCATAAGGGCCGGGAGGCATGTCCCATTATAATTGATAACATCGCAACTACGACCTCTCGGGGGAGGGCGTGTTACGATTACTAGGGCAGATAATGTCGAGCGTGCGAACGTCGTTCAAAAAAGCTAGAACGGATTTCATGCTAAATAGTGGTTCTCTGCCTAGGAAGAGAGCCAAGTGGAGAGGTATGCATTCTTTGTATGCTAAAGGTAAAGTGTCTTTTTCTCTCAGCTTCCGTTTCACGACATTCTAAAAGAACATGCTCAACAGTAAGTCTTTCGCTACATCTACCACACAGTGGATGTTCATCACCAGTCAGCAAAAAAGTGTGCGTCCCATAAGTGTGCCCTATTCTGAGGCGACAGAATAGGACATCACTTCGTCTTGACTTCGTAAGTGATGGCCAATGTCCTAGCTATGGCTTAACTATGTGGAGTTTGTTTAAAGTTTCAGAGTCCCAGTTGTGTTGCCAGTGGGTTCGTAGTTTTTTTTCGCAAGTATGGCTTTAGATATGACGCAGGGACAGCGATGAAGGTGTTTGCGTTTGCGTTTAATGATGTTGCGATTTGGTCCGCCAGTACATTTCCCAAAATACCTCTGTGCCCAGGCACCCAGCATACTGTTATATGTTGGCCAGAAGTGTAAACAGAGCGCATAGTAGTGAATACAGGTCCGCGATTACTGGATTTCTGTGTTTACGGCATGACATTAAAGTTTTCACCACGCTCAGTGAGTCTGTGTATATAACCGCCTTATCCGCTTTTAATTGTTTGATGTGTTTGACAGCAGACAATACGGCATACGCCTCTGCTGTAAAGATACTTGTATTGGGATGCAAAACATCCGATTGAGAGAAGGACGGACCAACAGCTGCATAAGACACGCCGGCATGGGACTTAGACGCATCCGTGTAATATTCTGAGCAGGAGTATTTCGACTGCAGCTCAAGAAAGTGCATGTGAATGTGTGCTTCTGGAGCGTGTTTAGTCACTTCCATAAATGACGTGTCGCAATCAACGATGTTTCACAACCTTGGCGGGAAAAGTTCAGGTAGAGCCATTAGGCGATGCTCAAGAAGTGGAACAGTGATATCTTCACACAGCCTCCTTATACGAATTGAGAATGGCTCCCTCACTGTGAGTTTGTTGTGAAACAGTAGTGCAGATGAGGTATTGAGTGTGGGATAGCAAGGGTGGTGTTTGTTTGACTGTACATTCAGAAAATAATTGAAAGCGCAATACGAACGCTGTAGATCGAGAGACCATTCATTTGACTCTACATATAGGCTTTGGATCGGGCTTGTTCTGAAGGCACCGGTGGCGAGACGTATGCCTAAGTGATGGATAGGATCCAGCATCTTGAGAGCGCTGGGTGTAGCCGACTGATAAACTACGGCGCCATAATGTAGCCGCGATCGAACGAGGCTTCTGTAAAGGTTTAAGAGACACTTTCTGTCACTACCCCATGAGGTGCGTGATAGGATCTTCAGGATATTCATTGTTTTCAAGCATTTGGCCTTGAGGTATTTTATGTGAGGAAATAAAAGTAAGCTTAGAGTCAAGTGTAACACCTAAAAATTTTGCTCTGCATGCAACGCTAAGCGTTGTCCATGAAGTTCAATGGCTGGATATGGGGACCACACTTTATTTCCCAGTAAAAAGGAAAATGGAACTTTGCTGCAGATTAAGCCTGAAAGCCATTCTCGTCAGCTCATTTTGATATTTTGTTTAGGCTAACTTGTACGTGTCGTTCACAGAGAGTTAGGTTGCAAGATCTGAATCCTACTTGCACGTCATCAACATACACTGAATAAAACATGTCTTTTGGAATTGAGGAACGCAAGGACGTCATTTTTACAATAAAAAGGGTACAGCTAAGTACGCCACCCTGCGGCACCCCAGTTTCCTGAATGAATACTCTAGAAAGGGCGCTACCAATCCTGACACGGAACGTACGGTTCGATAAGTAGCTTTGAATAATTTTGAGCAAGTTCCCACATACACGCATTCCGGACAAGTCACGGAGAATTCCATAGGGCCACGTCGTGTCGTATGCTTTTTCGATGTCAAGGAACACGGAGAGGAAGTATTGTTTATGGACAAATGCATTACGAATGTAGGACTCTACACGCACAAGGTGGTCAGTTGTCGACCTGCCCTCCCTAAAGCCGCACTGATACGGGTCTAGAAGGTTATTAGATTCAAGATGATACAAAAGGCGGCGGTTTATCATTTTTTCAAAGACCTTGCAGAGGCAGCTCGTAAGTCCTATAGTGCGGTAGCTTGTTACCAAGGGGGGTCTTTGCCCTGCTTTAAAATAGGAACTACTATGGCTTCTTTCCACGTGGCTGGAATGTGTCCATCAGCCCAGATATTGTTGTAAATTGCGAGTAGGGTCATTTGTGTGTCTGGGTGTAGATGCTTAATCATGTGGTATATATTCTGTCAGGTCCCGAAGGAGAACGCTGACATGAAGTTAGGGCAGCCTTAAACTCAGCAATGCAAAAAGGACGGTTATAAGGTTCATTATGATGGCATTTACGATCCAGTGTTTTGCGTTCTTCTTTGTCTTTGTATTTTTGGAACGACTTTGAATAGTGTATAGAGCTGGATATACGTTCGAAGTGCTCTCCCAGAGCGTCTGCCTGGTCGTCTAGGGTGTTTCCCTCATCATTCACAAGAGGCTATGGTTTGGCCTTGCTGCCCATTTAACCTCCTCAGATTATTCCACACTCTGGCTTCTTGAGTGTGCGAGTTTATGCCCGAAAGGAACTTCTCTCAGCTTGTGCGTCTGGCCTGCCTCCGTGTGCGCCTTCCCTGTAATTTGATCTGTTTAAATTGAATCAGATTTTCTGCAGTAGGATATTTCCGTAGGGTACCCCATGCCTTGTTTTGTTTCTTTCGCGCTTGTTTGCAGTCATTGTTCCACCAGGGAACTCATCGTCTGCAAGAGTGACCATTGGATTGCGGAATAAGTTTTTCTGCTGCGTCTAAAATGAAAGCGGTAAAATACGCGACGGCAGCGTCTATGCTAAAATCATCAATAAAATCTCGTGACAGATATGTAGATTGTTTAAAACACTCCCAGTCAACCGAGTCCAGTTTCCATCGGGAAGCATGGGGCAATACATCGTGTTGTTCTACTAAGTCCAGCCTTATGGGGAAATAGGTCACTCGCAAATAGATTTTTTACGACATTCCAATCAAGATAGGGAAGAAGAACTGCTGAGCCAATCGCTAAGTCAATGGATGAATATGAATTGTGTGATAAATTGTAATATGTATGTTCCTTTTAGTTGAACAGGCATACATCAGAGGTTGTGAGAACATTCTATACAAGGCGACCTCTTGCATCACAGCGCAGGTCTCCCCATAACCTGTTATGCGCATTAAAATCCCCAACGATAATGTAGCGCTCAGGAAGCTGGTTAATCAAGTTGTGCAATTCTGGTTTAGTGAGCTGGTAGTTAGGTGAAATGTAAATGAAGCAGATGGTAACCAACTTATTGAATAAGATTGCACGGACTGCAACTACTTCGAGGGGCGTTTGGAGGACTATGGGATGGCAAAGTACAGATTTATCAACTATTATTGCCACACCTCCGCAAGAAGCCAGAGCTTCCTCACGGTCCTTCCTATAGACGGCGTAACGCCGGAGGAAATTCGTCTGTTTGGAATTCAAATGTGCCTCCTGGACACAGAACACCTTGGGCTGGTAGTAGCATAACAGCTCACTTAGGTCGTCTAGGTTGCGAATGAGGCCCCTAATATTCCAAAACATTATTTGGGTCGACATATTAGTAAAAATAAAAGTGTTCTGTGCGTGAGAGTAATTCAAAATTATGCTCATGGGTCCTTACCAGGACCCGTGATTTTCTGCTTTCCTTTTTTGTTGCGGTCCGCAGAGTTGCGCCGCTCTTTCGGCACCAAAGGCACCGGAGTAATGTCCATTGCCTCTTGGGAGGCACTGGACGCCCGCGTGTGCAGGCTGGAAGTTCGAATTTCAGGCCTCGCCTGGTGAGACGAGGCCTTGTGACCCGACGGCTCTGGAGTCGCCGGGATCTGTTGTCGAGTTGGCGGAGTAGATTGAACTACTGCCTCCTTGGGGACGGGCGCCACAGCCGACGGCTCGCTCGACGCAGGCCGGGCTGGTGGCGGAGGACGGTGCGACGCTGCCCCCCTGACGCGCCGCATCCGCATATGTCGTGCCATAGAATGGTGCACATCGTTTCCTGACTTCGCCGAAAGAGACCTTCTCTCTGACCTTCAATGAGATGATATCTTTCTCTTTTTTCTATGTAGCGCACGATCTCGAGTACGCTGGGTGGTCGCTGCCGCAATTGACAAAGCGGGCTGCGGCCTCACAGCCTTAAGAAATGTGGTCTGTGGAAGCACACCTGGCACAAGTTGACTGACCTTTGCAAATATGGGAACTATGGCCGTACCTCTTGCACTTAAAGCATCTGCGAGAGTTCGGGTACGAATGGCCGAACTCTTAGTTTCGTGTAACCTGTCTCAATGGTTTCTGGCAGTTCACTTCATGCAAATGTTAGTATAATGTGCTTCGTTGGTTTTTCTGAGGTGTCCCTTCTTATTTTGATTCTTTGTACAGTTATGACATTTTGCTCTTTCCAGCCATCAAGGAGTTCTTGGTCAGACAGGCTCAAAAGGTCTTCATCTGAAACAACACCACGAACAGTATTCATGGAGCGGTGTGGGGTGATAATTACAGGAATGCTGCCGAAAGGCTTTAGGTTGGGAAGGTTTTCGTACTGTTTGCTGTCTCGGAGTTCGAGCAACAGATCGCCACTGGCCATCTTAGTCGCTTTGTATCCTGGTCCTAGCTTTTCAGACAGTGTTTTGCTACCAAAAACGGGGATATTGTTCTTGCTTTTTCTTCTGAATCTTCTCTGTGAATGACATGGTATTTGGGGAATTGTTCATGGGTCTTCGCAAAGATATTCATTGCTGCTTCGGTCCGCACCCTTTTCAGGGCACGATCTGGTTTTGGGAGGGATGCGCTCAACATAGCATGTGCATTTTGCTTCGGCAGCGGTGCCAGCCGCCCACCACCGAGCCCAACTAGGGGACGTGGCAGCAAATGTTAAACAAATCCTGCCAACGCCAGCTGTACACCGCTACTGTAACCAAATATGGTGAACCAAGACTGGCCATCCACACAAGGTTAACCCTAGCCGCCGGGAAAAAAGTGGAAGGAGACAGAAAAGAGAAGAGGACAGGAAAGGTTAAAAGTGTGAGAGAAAGACGAAGATGTGGGAAGAGAGATAGGAAAAGGAGACTGCCGATTTCCTCTGGGTGGGTCAGCCCAGGGGTGCCGTCTACGAGAAGCTGGGGCCAAAGGGGTGTGTTGCCTCCACCGGGGGGGCCGTAAAGGTCCAATCACCCGGTATTGCCTCAACCCCCCTGGATCCCCTTTTCCCCGGACACGGCGAAGCCACGCACGGCTAGGCGTGGGAGGGGGTCGAAACCCCCCCCGTTGACTCGGGTCCGTGGTGACGCCGCTCACCAAACGCCTGCTTGCGTAGACGCCCCTGCGGGGCCAAAACTACTCTTCGCTTCCCGTACAGGTGCAAGCGAGCGCAACGTCGACGGTAAGCAGTAAAAGAAAGATACAATCATTTCGTGTTCAAGACATCCCCCCTCGCAAGTGTATTGACAATACCGTTTCTACGGCTTAATCCCGCAAAAAAGCAAAAATTACACCATCTCCCACTAAAGGGAACCATGAGGGGATGCGAAGCAGCATTCGGGGTGCACACCAACTTTCCGTTTACGTTCACTCGGCCGTCGAAGCCAAGCGTCGGCGTCGAGCTACCGCTTCCGCTACAGAGAGACAACGCTAGTCTGCGGCGAGGGTAGCGATGCTTTCGAGACAACTGCAGCGACCGGGAACCGACGGAGTGACCGCAAGATTCAAGCGAGACTTCCTCGACCGACCGCACGCGCTTATATGAAATGGGGGAGGGAGAGGAGGTTACAGGCTGCAGCGTGAGGGGAGGAGAGGAGAGAAGGCGACCGAACATCTGCGTAAAGGAGGAGAGTGGGAGAGAGAGTAGGAGCTTGAGCAGTATGGGTGGTCAGGACGCACATGACCACCGGATTGAACTCCGCTCTAAGCTGCTTCGCATCTAAAATGTTCCAAAAGCCAGGTAAATTCAAGAATGTCAAAGGTTTACTCCGGCTTAACAAGTATCAACAAAATCCTGAGCACCCGGATGGTCAAAAATAGATACTCCTTCGCGGCACGGCTCAGCGTGAGAGAGCGGAGCCCGTAAATCATGCAGCGTCTTGCTGCGTCGCACAATTGCAATCCGTGGCACCGCGCGCCTCTGTTTGCGGCGTATTTCTGACGGCATGATGCATTGCGTAGTCAGATAAAGGGTCGCCAGGGATCAGAAATGTTCGCACCGGTGTGTTTTCAACTGAGAAAAGGAATTCTAGAAAAAATCCATACAGTTTCCGGTGCAGGTACCTGTTTTGGTCAGTGATGCATGACAATACAAAAAACTTCGGGGGGAGGAGGTTGAAGCCCCATAAGCACCCCCCACCCCGTCCCCTGGCTACGCCCCTGTCTGCTAGTGCCTGTATTAAAATGGCCAGGGAGAGGCTGAGCCGCAGCCGTTGCTAGAACTTTCCGGCCAAGTAAATGCAGCCGTTTCCATCAACTTTCAGCAGCGAGTGGTGAGCGACCTTAAGTTTGCTGCAACCAAATGAATTTCGCAGATGTCAGGAAAGGACTCGAAGCTTCTTTTGGACTCATTGGAAGAATGAATAGGCATGGCAACGCAACAAAGAATGCACCATTTGGTAACTGTCCTACAGGGCATGGTCCTAGATGTCCTACACATTGGACGTGTGTAGGGCAGCCTGCCATAAATTTTACCGTGTAATAATCTTGGGAAAATTTCACCGAACCAATTATCCTCGGGGAGAATTGGCGTGGTCAATGAATAATTATGGCTGAGCCCTTTGTAATGGGTTGCAAGCATTCCAGGACCCACCCTTTGCGAAATACACATTGTATGGTGGTTATTTTACTCTTCTACAACACTATATTACATATGCTGCACAGCCTTACAAGCGCTTTTGTATACATATCATTTTGTTAAGATTGCGCGCAAGACGCGAACACTCAAGCTTATTCCAGAGCTTGCAGGACCACCAGTGGAAAAGACTGGAAAGTTGGACGCATGATGCAGAAAAACGGCGCGTCCAAACGATGATCAGATTTTTGCCGACCGACGCTCTGTGCGCCGATATCAGTGTACAAAGTGCATTGCTTGCTGTAATTTGAGTTTCCGTTTTGCGGCCACAAGTTTGGTCAAATTAAGAGTTTCACTGAACTTCAACTGATGGCGCAAATGTTAGACAAGGACGAAGAAGGCACGTAAGACACGGAAAAGCAAAGGTTACTAAGAGTTTCACCTTCAATACACCGACTGCTGCATTCGTCAACGTCACGACCACGTGACCTCTGGGGGAGGTGCTGTCCGTTCATGTTCCGGACGTCCCCGTCAAGCCGTGAACCCAGCCCAAATCCGTGACGAAGACACCGACCTCTTCATGGACAGTTGAGCCAGCCGCAGACTGAAAGGACTTCCCCCGCAGCACGGACTATTCAATTCAATTTCAATTTATTTCCAGAAGAATGGAAGAAGGCCTGAACAAAAAGTGGCAATGCCCACTTGACGAAGATTCGGACCCCCTGTACAAGCCATACAGCAAAGAAACATATAAGATACACATGTTCAATTCACAGGAAGTACAGACACTTTGCATGTAGAAGTTAAAAAAAATGTTATAATCGCGACATACATAAAAAAGAAAATAAACAGAAGTATAGCTTGGAAACATGACAAACAATTCGTGAAAGTGTGCATCGTATCATTTAAAGTGATCTGTTTGTGTTACACCAGTAAGTAATAAAGCATTTGACGTCATTGTTTTGTCACAAACCAATTGCGTACATCCTTTCTTGTGATGTAAGTAATATAAATACCCTGTCGAAGGAAAATATTTAACAATATAGGAAGCGTATATCGAACACTTTGCTCACCATATTTGTTTCTTGAAAAAGGTACTTGCCAGAATTCATTATTACGCGTAGCATACAGGGGTGTTCCGATTTTTAATTCCGCTAGGGCAGGGGTCTCAAACACAGGCCCGCGGGCCGCATGCGGCCCGCGAGGCTCGGTTGCGGCCCGCGGCCCTCATGACCTTGACTGTCTTCGCCCCCCCCATTTTTTTTTTTTAATTTCTTATCAAGTATGTTCGCGAGCTACAGACCTCACTGGTCTAAGGCATTGTCTCCGTGAGGCGCATCCCTTGAGTTCACCTTGTTTTGAAACATAACCGTGAAACAAAAGTTATATTTATTTTACAATCGGCGTCCAGATTTGAGTAATTTTGGAGATCGGTATGGACATTTGCTTTTGGGAATCCTGGCACCAAATTGCGTTCAGAAATGACCTGTATAGGAGATATGGGAAAGTTTTCTTTCAAATAGCAGTGTTTTCAGGCAAATTGTACACCACTCCCCCCCCCCCCCCCCCCCCGCTCCTACCTCCTGCATTGACCCGGCCCATCCGGGACTAAATTGCGTGACTGCGGCCCATGCTGGCTGAGGTGAGTTTGAGACCCCTGCGCTAGGGCAAGTAATATTTGCTCATTATTCCTTAAACACTGTTTATATCTTGTAGACAGGGTGTACGAGTAAAGGTTCGGCATGGAGATAAAATTGTACCGAATGAACAGTTCCTTTGTGTGCACATCGTATGGTACACCAGCTATTTGTCTAATGGCCTTTTTTTTGAAGTGTATGCAGAGGATTTAAATTGGATGATGTGGTTGTGGCCCAGACTAAAAAGCAGTAGTTTAAGTTTGACATAAATAATGCATTATAAATTTAAAATTTTTATATTTGACGGTAGTAGTGTACGTAGTTTTGCCATGACACCAACGCTTCTGGAAAGTTGCTTGGTTACATGATTGACATGTGTGTCCCAGAGCATGTTCTTATGGAAGTATACACCCAATGTTTTTATGGAATCTACAACCTCAATAGCTGACTGGCCAAGAATGATTTCATGTGTCATTTCACGGCGAGATTGTTTGGTGAGAAAAGCACTGCTTTTGTTTTAGTGACATTAATATGTAAAGAATTAAGATCACTGCATGGGCTTAAACTTTTGAGGCAGTTATTAACATCGGACTGGAGAGTTTCTAGATCTGTATTAGTAAACAAAAGAGTTACATCATCTGCATATATAACGTAGTTTGGTTGGGTGCTAACTTTAACAATGTCGTTTACGTATAAATTAAAGAGGAGTAGCCCTAGAATACTCCCCTTGAGGTACTCCTGTGCTCGTAGTCATCCGCACACACTGTCTGCGGTGCTGCAGGTAGGAAGTCATTAGCGAGAGTGGTATACCTCTGATTCCGTAACGATCAAGTTTCTATAGTAGTGTAGCATGATTTAACCGATCGAACGCTTTCGAGAAATCTATGTATACACCAATGACCAACTGCTTTTAAATGCGAAGCATTTCTTAGCGAACTTCGGCGAGTTTGAGCGTATCTATCTATCTATCTATCTATCTATCTATCTATCTATCTATCTATCTATCTATCTATCTATCTATCTATCTATCTATCTATCTATCTATCTATCTATCTATCTATCTATCTATCTATCTAGCCGCCTACGACTTTGTGCGCTCCTGGCCGTATCGTTACTGGGATTTATACCAAATTTGGTATGGCATAATATGACCGTATGACGAACATAAATGGCTGGTCATATCATGAACATCATGACTAACTTGTCATGAAAAGTATGATTTACATGCCACGCTCATGGCGCGCTCGCGGCCGTTTCGTTAGCTTGATATACACCAAATTTGGGATTGAGTGACGTGACTGTATGAGGAACATAAATGACAGGTGGTAATATGCAAATAATGACGTGCATGTCATGAACAACATGATTTGATTTACATGCCACGCTCATGGCGCGCTCGCGGCCGTTTAGTTAGCTTGATATACACGAAACTTGGTATTGAGTGACGTGACTGTATGACGAACATAAATGACAAGTGGTAATATCGAAATCATGACTTGTCATGTGCGACATGACTTGCATGCCACGCTCATGGCGTGCTCGCGGCCGTTTCGTTAGCTTGATATACACCAAACTTGGTATTGAGTGACGTGACTGTATGACGAACATAAATGACTAGTGGTAATATGAAAATCATGACTTGCCATGTGCGACATGACTTGCATGCCACGCTCATGGAGCGCTCGCGGCCGTTTCGTTAGCTTGATATACACCAAACTTGGTATTGAGTGACGTGACTGTATGACGAACATAAATGACTAGTGGTAATACGAAAATCATGACTTGTCATGTGCGACATGACTTGCATGCCACGATCATGGAGCGCTCGCGGCCGTTTCGTTAGCTTTATATACACCAAATTTGGTATTGAGTGACATGACTGTATGACGAACATAAATGACAACTGGTAATATGGAAATCATGACTTGTCATGTGCGACATGACTTGCATGCCACGCTCATGGCGTGCTCGCGGCCGTTTCGTTAGCTTGATATACACCAAATTTGGTATTGAGTGACATGACTGTATGACGAACATAAATGAAAACTGGTAATATGAAAATCATGACTTGTCATGTGCGACATGACTTGCATGCCACGATCATGGAGCGCTCGCGGCCGTTTCGTTAGCTTTATATACACCAAATTTGGTATTGAGTGACATGACTGTATGACGAACATAAATGACAACTGGTAATATGAAAATCATGACTTGTCATGTGCGACATGACTTGCATGCCACGCTCATGGCGTGCTCGCGGCCGTTTCGTTAGCTTGATATACACCAAATTTGGTATTGAGTGACATGACTGTATAACGAACATAAGGGGCAGGTGGTAACATGAAAATCTTGTCACGCATGTCATCTACAACGCCATTTACATGCCACGCTCATGGTGCGCTTGCGTCCAGTTCGCTAGCTGGATATACACCAAAATTAGTATTGCGCGACGTGACTGTATGACGAACATAAATGATAGGTCCTAACATGTAAAACATGACATGCGAATTATGTAAAGCATGATCTGCTCCTTCCTGGCTGCTTCGCATTACATCGATTCCCACAATGCATGTGATCTGCCGGTTTTTTATCAAACGCGTGTAGAATAATCTCTTTCTGGGTTAAAAGAGCGAGTTCAGTGGATCTTCCTTTGCGGAATCCATACTGCCATTTATTCATTAAGTCAAATTTATTTAGGAAACTTGAAATTCTAGCGTGCAATAACTTTTCTAGTCCTTTAGAAAATATTGGGAGTATCGAAATGGGACGACAATTCTAGCGTGCAATAACTTTTCTAGTCCTTTATAAAATACTGGGAGTATCGAAATGGGACGACAATTGCTGAGGTTGTTTTTGTCCCCGCCTTTAAAAATGAGGTTGATTTTTGAAATTTGCATTTTTCGTGGAAATATGCCCGTAGAAAAAGCAAAGTTATAAATATGGGCAAGAGGCTGTGCAGTTAAGTCTGCCGTGTACTTTACCGGCCTTATTTGTAGGTTGTCAATGTCCTGTGCCGAGCTAGTTTTAAACGGGGTGAAGACAGTTTGCACCTCAGATGAAGAAGTAGGTTTTAGGTAAACACTGTTGTCACTTCTGTTAACGGCATTCGCAGCGTCTGAGTGGTGACAACTGGTATTGAGATTCACGAAAAAGTCATTAAACGCTTCAGCCAAGTCATCACCGTACAAAGTCCGATTGTTTAATGTTAACGTGACGACATCTTCATCAGGAGCAGAACGATTTAGGAGCTAGTTTATTTTCTTCCACGCAATTTCTGCTTGAGAAGTATGGTAATTATTAAAAAGGGTATGCAAATATGTTTCCTTAGCGTTACGAAGAAATTAGGTAGTTTGATTTCTGTGTTGTTTGAACGTTTCCCAGTCTTCAGGGTTACGGGTATTTAAGAATTTTTAAAATAAATTATCTTTCTTCTTAATTAATTTGAGACAATGATTCGTTATCCAAGGTTTACGAGATCGCTTCAATTTTTTTTATCTTGATGACGGGAAAGCATTCATGATATATTTTCCAGAATACATCAATGAATGAATCGTAGGCTTCGTCAGATGTTGTGGCGTCGTATACTTGATTACAGTTAACATTTTCTAATTTAGTGCGAAAAAGTTCAAGTGCATCAGGTGTAATGTTTTGTACTCTCCGACTATAAGGTCTAACTCTGTTGATTCCCTTGCAATCAAATTTACAAAGCAAAAATATAGGCATATGATCGCTGACATGTGATGCAACAACTCCGCTTACAGTATCACTAGGAGTAAGGTTAGTTATGAAAAGGTCTATTACGGTGCTTGTGTGCATGGTGATACGTGTTGGCGTATTAATGACGTTATTGAAACCTTGTAAGATTAATACAGTATGAAATTTACGCGACACACGACGGATTTGACATATCAATGTTGCAGTCCCCACCTAAAATAAGTGTTAGATTATTTTGATTCACATAGTCAAGCAACGCTTCAAAATATTCTATGAAACAAGGCATATTTCCGTCAGGTGGGCGATACACACAGAAAAGATATGCGTTTTAGACCTGACAGCAAGACTTTCAACATCAGACGAAGCAAAAAAGAAAATTGGGGAATAATATCACATTGAATACCTTTTTTCACATGCATTAATAACCCACCACCTGGTCGGCCATTTCGATTTACAAAAAATGTTGAGTAATTTATGTCGCTGATGACATCACTTTGAGACATGAACCATGTCTCTGTTAGCATTCTTATATCGAAACAGAATTTAAAGCCTTCCAAGAGAATATGCAACTGCTCTAATTTATTTCGCGCAGACTGCATTTTAGATGAAAACACTTCAGTCCTTTTATATTCTCAGAGGCATATGTGTGATTCACATCGTCAAAGTTTAACGCCATCTTAGAATTAGTGTTCCCTAAGCAAATGTAAACCTCGCTTATTGGATCTTTTCTAGGTCATTAGAGGTGCGAACATGTATGACACGCCGGACAAGCCAAAAGCTACGGCGACGAGGACGACAGGCATGATGACGGCCGTTGGTTCCCCTGCAACGATCGTGATGCAGCCACCCAGAGAGGCACCGAGCTTCCATAGATCGCCTAGCGAAGACCCCTAAACCTGGTTAGAGACGTTGGAAAGGGTCCTAACATGTAACAAGTGGGACGCCGAGGACAAGCTGCTCCATGTGTACTTTTACCTGGAGGACGCAGCAAGGACCTCGTTCGAGAACCGGGAGTCCACACTTCGAACATGGGACTTCTTTCGCAGCGCTTTTTTGGAGACGTTCGCGAGCGTCGTCTGAAAGGAAAGTGCCACAGCCTTGCTGGAGACACGGGTCCAACTACCCAATGAAAGCGTGGCCAACTTCGCAGAGGAAATGACCCGACTGTTTCGCCACGCTGACCCTGCTATGCCCGAGGACAAGAAATTCCGCTTCCTCATGCGAGGAGTAAAGCAAAAGCTCTTCACTGGACTTATGAGGAATCCACCAAGCAGCGTCGAAGAATCCGTATTGGAAGCGACGACGATTGAGGAGATGCTAGAAATGCACACCCGACAGTGCAATCGTCGCTTGATTCCAGACAGCGCAGCTGTTCAAGCCTTTGGCTCCGAAGACCTCCGCGAAACCATCCGAGCCATCGTGCGGGAGGGGTTCCGGAAACTCTGTTTGCCACAGCCACAGATAACGTTGATTGCTGAAGTAGTACGCGAGGAGATCCAGCAGTCACTTGGTGTTCCTCAGCCAGCCTACTGCCGCCCCCCCGTCACGCTCCCCCGCCGCGCCCACGTCAAGACGCCACTCCGCCACAGTTCCGCCGTCAGACACCACCGACGTCATACAGACGGCCAGCCGGCCAGCGATACACGCCAAGGAAGACCGACGTTTGGCGTACCCCCCGACAACCGCCCACTCTGCTATCACTGCGGAGAAGCCGGCCATACATACCACCGCTGCCAGTACCGCCCGATGGGATTGCGTGATTTCGCCATCGACGCGCCGCGTCCACAGCGGGGTGAAAGACCACGCGACATCGCCGACTACCTCGCAGGAGCGCAGTGGACGCCCCAAGAATCTTCCCGTTCACCATCACCAGACCGCTACACCTCACCGCATCGCAGGCCGTACGCCAGCCCTGCTCGGGGCCGATCTCCGAGCCCTTGCCCGGAAAACTAAGGGCAGCAACCGATGGAGGCGCGGTTGCTGTACCACGAACTACCGAAGATCCTCCGCCGACGTCGACGCCGCGACGATATCTGAAAAAAAAAATCACAGCATATCCACGGAGTGAATGATGATGAGTGGGCGAAGCTCCGGAGGTTCATCGGTAAACCGTGAATCTTCCGTGAAATTCGCCCAGTACATCATCAAAGTATATATACAAGAAATTTATATTTTATGAGCCGTGATTTTCCGTTTTGTTTTCGTTTCTTCGTTGGTCGTGGTTACCGTTTACATAAGCCGTGGCTTCCGTTCGCCCTTCATTATAACGGCTTTATGGTCGGTGAAATGGAGGGAGAGCGGTTCCTGGATGGGTCGTAGTGGAAAGTTTGCAAAGACGAGATCGATGCAGGTTCCTCGGATGGTGGTTGGTTGCATGTGGTCAAACGATATGCAGGTGAGACCATATCGCGATGCCATGTGTTGTATGAGCCAACTGTTTTCAGTGATGTCAACGTTAAAGTCACCCACCAGTAGGGTAACGGAACACGCTTATTCTTCATCGTCATCAGCGTCATCGTTATCACGCATAGTGGGTACATTCCATGTGCTGTGCCGTGATGGCAGCGTCATTGTCATCGCACAGGGGTGGCTACGACAACGACGCGGGACTAGCCTATGTCCTAAGGAGCTTCGCCCCTAAAACACGCTGGAAGCAGGACGCAGCCTTGAAATCGAAACTTCGCGGCCGGATGAAGACATGATGACGCCATGTGGAAGCAGTGGAGCAAACCGACGTAGCCGTGATCCGACGCAGCCGTGATTGGACGCCGTGACCCAACCGCAACGCAAGACGACGAACTAGCCAACTCGACGTAATATTCGAAGCCACAACGTCACCGCTATCGTCGACACTGGAGCCGACTATTCCGTCGTCAGCGGACCTTTTGCGACGAAGCTGAAGAAAGTGAAGACTGCTTGGGAAGGCCCCGAAATCAGGACCGCTGGAGGCCATCTTATAACGCCGGTTGGAATTTGCACAGCAAGAGTCACCATCAATAACAAGACTTCCCCCGCCAGCTTTCTAATCCTACAGCACTGCTCCAGTTATGTGATAGTCGGGATGGACTTCCTAAGTCAACATGGTGCCGTCATCGACCTGAGGTCTAAGTCAATAACACTAACCTCAGAAAAAGCGCTACCGCCCCACACGACGCTGGGGAACCATGCATTCAATGTAATAGAAGAGCAGGTCACCATTCCGCCTCTGTCCAGCGTCATATAATTTCGTCGGCACCGAAACACCTGTAGACCTTGAAGGCGTCATCGAGGGCGATCAGCATCTGCTTGTGAACCGTCAGATTTGCGTCGCAAGAGGCATCGCCGATTTGCGTGATGGCAAAGCAAAGCTACTGCTGACAAACTTCAGCCACGAATATAGGCACCTCAACGTTGGTACAAAGGTCGCCTACATCAAGAAATTCGCGTGGACACCAGAAACGCTTTCGCCCTCTCCGATGCTACCAAACCTTCTTTGACGAATCCAGGTTCCGCAGCAAATTTCGACGTCAACCCGAGCCTTGCGAAGCGCAAGCAAGACCAGCTCAAAACTCAGCTCCTGCCATTCAAGGACTGCTTCTCGTCGTCGTCAAGAATTCGGCAGACACGAGTCGCGAAACATCGCATCATAACAGGAGAAAGTGCCCGACCAATCCGTCAGAGCCCGTATCGAGTTACGACGCGAGAACGCAAAGCCGTAAAGAAACAGGTCGACGAAATGCTACGCGACGACATAATCCAGCCGTCCAAAAGTCCCTGGTAGTGATGCAGAACTATCGGTAAATGAACTATCGATAGTATTGATAGTTTTTTTTTAAACTATCGATACCATCGATAGTCTATTTAACGATAGTTCTGCATCACTACGGGCACCCACACACAGAACAAATAACAGAAAATATTGATAGTCTTTTTTTTAACTATTGATAGTGTAAAGAATGTATCTATATATTACTATCGCTAAATAATCGATATTATCGAGAGCAATCAGTAGTACCATCAAGAGTATTGCGGTCGATAATATAATCAGTAGTGTTGTGAATAATTATGCTGTTGTTGGACGGCGATATTGCCAAATGATTTGCGATAGCCTGCTATCAGCGGTACTCAGTCCGCTTAATTTATGAGCACTCTCCTGGCGAAAGAAAAAATATTGCCGCAATCATAATGCCGGAATAGGTCCATAAATAAATTCGTATTCTAAAGTAACCAGTTACACCTTACAATTAAAAACTAGCTTTTGATATTCTTATTTGGAAATCACAAAATGCAAGATAAGTTTGAAGCCGCGCAGTTCCGCCCCATGTGATAACTTCCTCGCTGCTAAAGCTAAACAGTTCAGCTTAATAATGTCAGCCAATCATTTTGCTGAAGGACCGCAACCATATCAACTTTCTTGCCCTTCTGCCTTCTTCTCCTGCTCCGCCATATACCACCACGCATTCTGAGACTCAAGTTTATGCTACAGTGAGTTCACACGGTTGATTTTATACTATCGATTGTACAGTGGTGAACTCTCATGTCTAGAACGAAGGAGCGTCGTGCTCGGAACTGCTTGGGCGACATCTGCAGTCGTAAATACGCCATACCTGAGCATGCGCGGCGCCAGCGGCGCGCGTGCCTTGAATTTTTTATCCTTGTTTATCACTGACGCTGCAACAACTGCTTTGGCCGTCGAAAGCACTATGAATGGTTGAGCGCAAAAAAAGAAAAAAGACAGAAAAAAAAACGACGCGCACCGTTATCGGTATTATACGATACCACGAATCGAGAACAAGTTCACAGTATAATAGGAGCCAATCCGGGCGACTGCGATTTTTTTCTTTTTGGCGCACAATGTTGACTGCGCTTTTGGTGGCCAAAGCAATTATCGCGGCCGCAGCGATAATTAAGGACGGAAACTGCAAGGCGGGCACGTCAGTGGCGCCACGCACGCTGAGAATTGGCTCGTTTCGAACTGCAGATGTCGCTCGTGCTATTCCGAGTGCTGCACTCCATCGTTCTAGACATGTGTGTTAACCGTGCTGACCACTACATGTACTTTAAAACTTACTATCGATAGCGCTATTGATAGTTTCTTGTACCATCGATAGTTCGATAGTGACTCAACTATCGATAGTATCCGATAGTCCATGACGACGCGTAGCGCGAGGAAGACGAGACACAGAAAAAAATGCACAGGACAGGCGCTAACTGGAAACTAAAGTTTAATAACAAGAAAATCCGCTGTTTTTTAGTTCGCACTGACGAAAAGAAATCACGTGAGCATCTCTCCACCCAAGGAAACAAACAAACAAACCAAAAGAAAAAGAAAACACCTAATCGTATGGTTTGTAACCACTTGCAATCTAATCTTACAGAAAGTAGCACCTTGCAATCAACCAGACTACCAGGGTTATACACACGCTATTGACCCGACGATTACAAGTTTCTTTCTAAGTATGCGTATTCCGCTTCGTGAAGATGTATCGACGGGTGACTGACACACGTATTCCGCTTCGTGAAGATGTATCGACGGGTGACTGACACACGTGTCAATATCTTGTTTAATGGAAGCAGCCTCTACCATTTCTCTTACCCTCTGGTGCTTGTGAGCAAACAAAATCTGTGTGGCTTCAAAATGTGGCACGCACCCTTCACAGCTACTACAATGGATCGACAAGTGTGTGTAAGGCTTGCCTTTCAAGGAGCTCTGGTGCTCTCTAAGACGTATATTCAGGCAACGCCCCGTCTGCCCAACGTAAGTAGCACCACATGAGAAGGGTGTACGGTACACTACACCCGATCGACAATCCACAAATTTCTTGCGATGATTGACCGCGCACTTCTTTTTTTGCTCCTGTTTCCTTTTCTTTTTCTTTCACTTTATTGTCAATGGCAGCACACACCTTACCGACCTTGTTCTTTGCTGAAAACAGCACGTGGACACCGTATCTTGCCGCCACCTTCTTTAAACGCTGTGACACACCATGTAAGTATGGAACAACCACAAACTTATCGGTTACCTTCTTTTGCACAGACATGCGCATTACCCGCCAACACCGCTTTTATTTTGCGCAAAATTTTGTTAGATGCTGAACCTAAGACACCATCAGGATACCCCGCTTCACGCAAACGGTTCACCTGCCTAACAAAACTATCTTGTACTTGGTGAAAACATGATTTTGTAAGTGCAGCGTGTAGGAAATTGGTGGAAATCCCACTTTTTACCAAACGCGAATGTGCCGACGAAAACTGTAACAACGATTTTTTTTGTCCTAGGCGAGAAAGCCCAGCAAATATGGTCTGGTGCAAAGGTTAACCCTAAATCCAAAAACTGTAGGAAATTGTTCTGTGGTACTTCACATGTGAACTCCAACCCGAGACCCCTCTGCTTAAAAACCTTCAGAACATTAATCATAACACCTGTGGGGTGAAGGTCACGGCAAATAACAAGAAAATCATCCACATAACGGAAAATTTTTTTTAGGGTTCCACATTCCGCGGAGGTGGTTCGCTATTTGAGGTCGGAGGACACAGCACGCTGCGGGGGGTTCAGCATTGACGTCGAGAATCTGTTTTACTCTCTGCCTCACAATCACCTTTTACCGATCGTAAATGAGTGTATTACCGTACGTAATGACCCGATTGCCTTCATAAATTCCACCGGTGTATCGGTTGAAGGTTTTATGGATATCTTGGCATTTTACCTAAGATCTACAGTTGTTGCATGGGACAAGGAAGTCTACGTCCAAAAGTCCGGAATATGCATAGGCTCGAAGGTTGCCCCTGTTCTAAGTGACATTTTTTTTAGCCATGTGGGAAGGAAGATACAGCAGGATCTGGAAGGGGAGGATCTAAAAATTTTCCGTTATGTGGATGATTTTCTTGTTATTTGCCGTGACCTTCACCCCACAGGTGTTATGCTTAATGTTCTGAAGGTTTTTAAGGAGAGGGGTCTCGGGTTGGAGTTCACATGTGAAGTACCACAGAGCAAGTTCCTACACTTTGTCGATTTAGGGTTAACCTTTGCACCAGACCATATTTGCTGGACTTTCTCGCCTAGGACAAAAAAATGGTCGTTACAGTTTTCGTCGGCACATTCGCGTTTGGTAAAAAGTGGAATTTCCACCAATTGCCTACACGCCGCACTTCCAAAATCATGTTTTCACCAAGTACAAGATAGTTTTGTTAGGCAGGTGAACCGTCTGCGTGAAGCGGGGTCTCCTGATGGTGTCTTAGTTTCAGCGTCTAGCAAAATTTTGCGCAAAATAAAAGCGGAGTATGCGGGTAATGCGCATGTCAGTGTGCAAAAGAAGGTAACCGATAAGTTTGTGGTTGTTCCATACTTACATGGTGTGTCACACCGTTTAAAGAAGGTGGCGGCAAGATACGGTGTCCACGTGCTGCTTTCAGCAAAGAACAAGGTCGGTAAGGTGTGTGCTGCCATTGACAATAAAGTGAAAGAAAAAGAAAAGGAAACAGGAGCAAAAAAAGAAGTGCGCGGTGAATCATCGCAAGAAATTTGTGGATTGTCGATCGGGTGTAGTGTACCGTATACCCTTCTCATGTGGTGCTACTTACGTTGGGCAGACGGGGCGTTGCCTGAATATACGTCTTAGAGAGCACCAGAGCTCCTTGAAAGGCAAGCCTTACACACACTTGGCGATGCATTGCAGTAGCTGTGAAGGGTGCGTGCCACATTTTGAAGCCACACAGGTTTTGTTTGCTCACAAGCACCAGAGGGTAAGAGAAATGGTAGAGGCTGCTTCCATTAAACAAGATATTGACACGTGTGTCAGTCACCCGTCGATACATCTTCACGAAGCGGAATACGCATACTTACAAAGAAACTTGTAATCGTCGGGTCAATAGCGTGTATATAACCCTGGTAGTCTGGTTGATTGCAAGGTGTTACTTTTTGTAAGATTAGATTGCAAGTGGTTACAAACCGTATGATTAGGTTTTTTTCTTTTTCTTTTGGTTTGTTTGTTTCCTTGGGTGGAGATATGCTCACGTGATTTCTTTTCGTTAGTGCGAACTATAAAACAGCGGATTTTCTTGTTATTAAACTTTAGTTTCCAGTTAGCGCCTGTCCTGTGCATTTCTTCCTGTGTCTCGTCTTCCTCGCGCTACGCGTCGTCATGAATCTACACCAACTCGCCCAGTACGCTACCTTACTCCAGTATCGATAGTACCATCGATAGTTCTGCATCACTAGTCCCTGGGCGTCTCCCGTGGTGTTGGGGAAGAAGGACGAAACGTTCCGTTTCTGCCTCCACTAACATCGCCTGAAGAAGATCACAAAGGAGGACGTGTATCCCCTCCCACGGATAGACAACGCCCTGGATCGACTCCACAACGCGAAGTACTTTTCGTCGATGGACCTCAAGACAAGCTACTGGCAAATCGGAGTCGACGAGAGAGACCGAAAAAACACTGCCTTTATAACACTAGACAGCCTGTTCGAGTTCAAGGTCGTGCCATTCGGTCTTTGCTCGGTTCCTGCGACTTTCCAACGCGTTATGGATACTGTGCTGGTCGCCTTAAAGAGGCAGACTTGCCTTGTGTACTTGGAAGACATCATTGTTTTCCCCTCAAACTTCGACGAACATCTCCAGAGCCTTGCAGCAGTACTTCAAGCAATCAAGACCTCCGGACTCACCCTTAGGCCAGAAAAGTGCCGCTTCGCGTACGAGGAACTCTTGTTCTTGGGCCACGTGATAAGAAAGTTCGGAGTAAGCACCGACCCGCAGAAGACAACCGCCATCGCTACATTCCCGCCACCCGCCCACAAGAAGGCCGTGCGTCGATTTCTCGGCCTGTGCGCCTATTACAGGTGGTGCGTCAAAAATTTTGGCCGCATCGCCGAGCCACTCAATAACCTTACCAGGACCGACGTCGAGTTCATGTGGGAAACGCCGTAGAAGGAAGCATTTCAGGAACTAAAATGACGTCTGCAGACGCCTCCTTTACTAGCGTATTTTGACGAAGACGCCGAAAGAGAAATACACACCAACGCAATCAGTGTAGGACTCGGAGCCGTTCTTGTGCAGAGGACTGACGGACTGGAAAGGGTCATCAGTTATGCTAGCCAGTCGGTATCAAAGGCAGAGGCCTACTATTCTACAACAGAAAAGGAGTGTCTTACCATCATTTGGGCTACATCAAAGTTTCGCCTCTACCTTTGCGGCAGGTCAAAGTTGTTAGCGACCACTACGCCTTGTGTTGGCTAGCTAACTTGGTAGACCCCTCGGGTCGCCTCGCATGGTGGAGCCTGAGACTTGAAGAATTCGACATTAGCGTCATTTACAAGTCCGGAAGAAAACACTCCGACGCCGACTGCCTGTCTCGTGCCCCCCGTCGAACCACCGCCGCAGGACGAACAGGATGACGACTGCTTCTTGGGAACCATGAGTGCCGACGACTTCCAGATACAGCGAGCTGACCCGGAATTCAGGGGCCTTGTGGAATACCTCGAGGGTAAGACCGCCACTGTTCCGAAGGTATTTAAGAGAGGACTGGCGTCGTTCTTCCTGCGAAATGAAGTTCTCCTAAACAAGAACTCCTCGCCTCTTTGAGCCAAACACCTTCTCGTGGTTCCTTCAGCAGTAAGACCAGAATTCCTCCAGGCTCTACACGACGACCCGATGGCTGGACACCTCGGCGTTTCCCGCACGCTCGCAAGAATACAGGAAAAGTGCTACAGGCAACGCCTTGCCGCCGACATCAATCGTTACGTCACGACATGCCGAGAGTGTCAGTGACGCAGGACACCGCCGACAAGACCAGCAGGCTTTCTTCAGCCTATCGAACCACCTCACCGACCGTTCCAGCAAATCAGCATGGACCTACAGGGGCCGTTTCCTACGTCGAATTGCGGGAATAAATGGATCGTCGTCGCTACCGACTGCCTCACCCGCTACGCCGAAACACGGGCCCTACCTAGAGGCAGTGCCGCCGAGGTAGCGAAGTTCTTCGTTGAAGACATTGTCCTACTTCACGGCGCCCCAGAGGTCCTCATCAATGACAGAGGTATGGCCATTACTGCGGAGCTAACACAGGCCATTTTAATATACAGCCAAACAAGCACCCGCCGAACCACCGCCCACCACCCACAGACCAATGGCCTCACCGAGCGTCTGAACAAGACCATCGCCGACATGCTGGCCATGTACGTCGACGTCGAGCACAAAACATGGGATGCCATCCTTCCGTATGTGACCTTCGCATACAACACGGCAGTGCAAGAAACGACGCAACTGTCGCCGTACAAGTTGGTCTACGGAAGGAGCTCGGCAACGACGCTCGTCCAAGCACTTACTGTTTACTAATATCACTTCTGCATGCTCTAGCTCTTATAAGATGAACGATTTGTTAGTAGAAAAAGTCACGTCATTTAAGTATCTGGGCGTAATACTCACCTCAGATATAAGCTGGACGGCACACATAGAGCATATTACTAATAAAGCTCTCAAGAAACTCGGCCTGCATAAACGACGCTTCCATTTCACTAATAGGGACACAAGACTGCGCGCTTTCAATTAATTGAGTCGGCTTTCTGCAGAAAATGCTTCGATCATATGGCATCCTCACCTAATCGTTCTTACTAACATTCTCGTGTAACTAGGAAGGACGACGCAACAGCATGATGGCCAGAACAAGAACAATCGGTTTATTCAGTCACTGATTATATAGGCGCGAGATAGTGCGCCGAGAGTATCTGCGCATGTCCGATGCGCAGGGTTGATACAGTAACCTTGCCGGATACATCCTTTCCGTTGACAAAGAAAATACCTTCCTAAACACTGATAAGCACATGGAATTTAAGTAAAATCGATGTCAGAAACTTGATTAAACTCTTGGTCATAACGTAGACGCTTCGGTGGCTTCACGGTTCGAGTCGGCCTTCTCAACTCTGGCGTCGATGGTGGAGTTGACTGGCGCGCAACAGGTGGCAAGGGGTCGCCCGACGTCGGAATTTGGCGATGTCGGCAGTTCGCTGGCGAGGTTGAAGTTGCCACTCTCGGACGGTCACCAACGTCGGTGTCCGCTGGGCCCGTGTCGATGTTGTCGTCGCTTGCCACGAAGAACCGTTCGCCAGTTTGAAGTAGGTGACGACGGTTGCGCCTGAGGAGCTTCTGGTCCTCGGTTTTGAACAGGTAAGACCTTGGATGCGGCGTACCCACGACTTGAGCTTTTCGGGACCATGCAGTGTCTCTGAGCCTCATGGTGACACCCTTCTGTAGAGGAGGCAAAGGTCTTCCCCCTTGGGTTTGACTGTGCTTCTTGACGTCGGTTGCAGTCCCAGCACTGAAGTCTGGGAGGTTGGCGCGAAGGCGCCTTCCTTGCAGTAGTTCACCAGGGGATCGCCCATCTTCCAGTGGGGTAGAGCGGTAGGCCAGCAGGCCCAGCCAGAAGTCGTATCCCGAATCTGCAGTTTTTTTCAAGATGCGCTTCACAACCTGCAGACCTTTTCCCGCAAGTCCGTTTGACTGCGGATAATGAGGGCTTGAAGTGACGTGCGTGAAGTCGTACTTCCTTGAAAATAAAAGAAATTCATGGCTGGAAAATTGTGGGCCGTTATCAGTACAGACTTCGACGGGCACGCCAAATCTGGCAAAGGTAGCGCTCAGTGCTGCAATGGTTGATCGCGAAGACGTGTCAGGTAGTTTTTGAACTTCCGGAAAGTTTGATAAGGCGTCAAAAGCGATGATGTACGAGTCCCCCGCAAACGAAGAAAACATCAGCTCCCACTCTATGCCATGCGCAACCTGGCACGGGCCGCATTTGAAGCGGTTCTTGAGGCTGTTTGTAAGCGTACTTGCGGCATGTAGGACAAACTTGGACCATGGAAGCGATCTCGGTGTTAAGCCTCGGCCAGAATACAAGGCGTCTGGCCCTTTCCTTGCATTTTTGCATGCCAAGGTGACCTGCATGGATTCTTTCCAGCATGGTTTGTCGCATGCTTTTCAGAATAACAACTTTAGATGCCTTTAAAAGTATTCCGTTGACAAGTGAAAGTTCTTGCTCAAAAGGCTTTAGTTCACCTCGAACTGGAAGCCCCTACGACAAACTTGTGATCACCGACTGTAGGTAGCGATCACGAGCAGTTGCCGCTTGCAGTTCTTTCTGCGTTGTTTGTGTGACACGGTAGCCTAGCAGCTGGAGTGCGTGAACTTCCACGTCGGTAGTGGCACCAGCCTCGCCTTGGTTGTCAGCAGTTGACCGGGACAACATGTCAGCAAGGACAAGGTGCTTCCCAGGAATATACTGCAAAGCAAAGTCATACTTGAACAACCTCAAAAAGAACCGTTGAAGGCGAGGTGGCATGTCACTAATTTCCTTTTGAGCAATTGACAAGAGTGGCTTGTGGTCCGTTTCAATTGTGAGTTTCTGGCCGTAGACGAACTGGTGAAATTTTTCGCATCCAAAGAAAATTGCTAGGGCCTCCTTTTCTATCTGTGGGTACAGTTTTTCTGCTTTAGCCAGTACTTGAGATGCGTAAGCTACGGGCCGCCACTCGTTATTGTGACGTTGCAGAAGAGTGGCGCCGACGCCGGTCTTCGATGCATCGCAAGATTACTTTGTTTTGCCTGGTTCACGGTGGCGGCAAGCCTGCCGTAACGGCGCGGTGCCGTAGACCGTCGGCCGCCGCCGCCCGCGAGAGAGCTGTTCAAAGTGCATGGCAGACTTCACCGGCGAGACGATCACGTGACACGACGCAATCTCGCAAAAAACGTGAGACGACGAGAATTCACGATGTGCGCATCAGATGGGCTGTGAATCGACGCCATGATCGACGCGGACCGTTTTTCTGCCGTGAAAAAGTCTGCCTTGTTCGCTGGAACCTAACAAGCCTCTCAACGACACCGAGTACGTTGTGTTTACTGTGAATGCGCTCATTTTGGTGTGTTCCCTGCTGCTGCGGCGCCGGCTCGTTTTCTTCCCCGCGCTGCCCCCCTGCGCCGCTTCGTGTGGCTCGTCCTTTTTCGACGACGATCTTTCTCCGGCGATCGCTCGCGTTCCTGAATTTCATCATCGCTTGGTGCCCTGAGAAAGAACACTTGCATTGTCTCAGCCTGCGTTCATGCGCTTTCGTAGCGAGAACGACGTTTGTTTCCTTACCTTTGATGCCAAATTCCACCCCGATGATGGTCCACCGATTCATTTTCAGCTATGCGTCTTTGTACTCGGGCGTTGTCATACAAGAAACTGTAGTGTCTTACGGTTTCAAGAAATTCTTCCATTGGAAACTCCATACCTCAAATAAAGGCAAGAAACGCGGAGCGTAATACAAGCCGCTCAGTGTCCCCTGTTTCTGCTTTTCGCGTCGTCTGCTTCTCCCCCGAAGACCACGCGAAAAGCAGGCGCGGGAGAAGCAGACGACGCGGCGCGCCGTAGTCATGGCAACCGCTCCTCCGCCGCTGATTGGCAGCGTCGGTCTCCGGCAAACGGAAAACGGCACGAAAATGGGTCTCGGACCTATTCTCCGAACGGCAAAGAACGGCAGACGTGCGCGAACGAAACAGCCCGCGCACGGCGGCCTGAGAACGGGAAACGGCAAACGGCGAGCCGCCGTGCCGCTACCGTGAACCAGGCATTTCCCGTCGTGGCTCAAATATTGCGAGCACGGGAGTGGTGGTCAAAGTTTGCGTGACGCTCTTCCACTCTTTGGCGTGTTTTCCTGTCCACTCACCCCCGTATTCACAAACGCTCCTCGACTCGACCCTTCACTCGAAACGCTCCTTGAGGTCCGTTTTCCGATTCACAAATCGCCCTTCACTCGAAACGCACCTCGACTTGAAGAAATCTCGAGGGTTTTCCTTGAGATAGTCAAGGCAGCGAGGGAGCTACCTTGAATCGTTCCTTGAGTGAAGTTTCTGCGCCAACATGGCGTCCATGCAGAGCGTGTCTCGCTTCGTCGTCATTTACCGATGAATCAAGCTGCCGCCGCAGCATTTCTTTCGACAGTGACGGTGCGCATTTCCTACGGAGGTGTCTTCGAGCGGTTCGGCAACGGCTCAGTTATACTGTGGGGCCGAGACAGCCGGGCATGCTGCCAAGAGGACCGCTCGCTAGTGCTGTGATGTGTTGTATTCTGTGCATGAGCCAGTGCATTACCTGCTTTTACGTAGTCGTCGTGCGAGTGCTCCAACTGTTACAACGGGCGCCAGTGCTTTCACGGGTGTTTCGATGAAACTCGTACGCCGCATCGTTTCAAGCCTCGTGCGAAAGACTTGACAAAGAAGCGGAAAGGAAACGTAATAGCAAACTTTTCATTCGCTGCATTCACCGTACTCCTGCGCGGCTTCCTCTCCGTTAGACCTTCGCTACCCCAACCGAAATACGGCGAAGCGTACCTCTGCTAGGCGATCTTCTATATCAACGAGAAGGTACGTTCTTGTGTTTTTTCTTCGCATTTTCTCTCTGTTTGATCAGATCACTATTCAAGACAGTTTAGGGAAAACGAAAAACAACGTAATTGGCCCCAACGAGTGTGCAGTTGCTGGTACTACGCGTGACGCGTAGCTTCGATATGCAGTGTTTATGCAGCTCACAGTACCTATGAACAACCAAACCCAGCTTTAGGGAATCAAGCAGGCGGTCGTGCTCTATTAAGCCTTCATGCACGTAAAAATGCATGGAATGTCGTATCAAAACACAGATGTAATAGAAATACAGCAGAGACGTTTTATAGGCTAAAGTTGTTTTATTTTCGAGCTTAGTAATAACAATTCTGATAACGCAATAATGGCGAATTTTAAAAAAAAAGCACGCAGTATGTAGACATTCGTGCCATTAGATAATGAAACTAGCCGACGTTACGTTACATAATCATATGCCTGTTCAGCTCCGCAAGTGCCTGAGCCAAACGTGTATCAAACTAGTCAAAGCTCATTAACTCAACAAAAGACATGTATGTTCTCCAACGCGAGAAATGTTAATGAATGTGTGGACAACGAGAGGTAATGAAAAGTGCAACTTAGATGTCCTATTATGTTTTTCATTATTTCTTGCCTCTTTTGTGCAGGGACCAGGCTGCCGACAGAAGAACACAGACCAACACTGTCTTTAAACGGGGAGTATTTGCGATGCATTGCAGTGTTTGAATGACTGTGTACAAAATGAGGAAATCTGCATTTAATGAATGCAGCTGCACTGCAATAGTCACGCTGGAGTGTCTACCCCCTGTATCTTCTCTATGATGTCCTACAAGCTCGAACTTCATCTTGGCAGTGTGTAGGCTGCATGTGCTTGATTCACGGACACTTTGCAGCTTACGTACTTGTGTTTGTCACTTACGTCGTTCTTCATCAGCCACATATAACAATGGTTCATTTACCATTTGCCATTTCAGCTTTCTCCAAATATCACTACTTAAATTAGTGTCATCATTGTCCTTTCATGATCGGACAGGATCTGATTCTTCAAGTTCTACAAAATCAGACTTGTTCTATATACAGCAGCACCGCTTCTCTTCCACGGAAGTGAGGTGGCGCATTTCGGACACGCAGACATGCTAATGTTGCAGCAATAGCCTATATTTACAGGGTTCTTCTGACCAGAAGTAGCCGCGATGACCGCAATGCTCTTCAGCATTTTTCAACATTTTGTTGCTCTGGTCTACGTTGAATCAGCAGAGTAAACTACCCTGCTCCTTAGCGACACTTCCTCCCAGGTTGAGAGAGCCCACACGGTCGTTTTTAAGACAGAACAGCGGCAAACGTCAGAAGCGGCTTCAGTCTCATGATTTTCACAATAACCAAAAATGTCCTATGGATTGTGTACTGCCGAGGCTTCACAATTCAACACAGACACCACGGTCCTTCTCAGCAGGTATTCCCGAGAGTCATAATCTGCAAACGAATGCCAAAACGTAAGTACAGAGAACATTCTTGCACTAACGAATGCGCTTATGCGCTTCCAGAATAAGAAGGCTGGACAAAAATTTTATAACGTGGCCGCCGCGTGAACTTGCAGACGGAATTTACAAAGATTTAAAGGGTCTATTCATATTTGTCACATTAGGCACATCAACACTTGCAGGGCGAATAGAACAAACATGGAAATAATTAACTGCTTACTCAAGCATCCTTAGAAGATTGACATTTTGCATGAAGCATACCTGATTTCCAAGCTACGCTGTTAACAAAAAAAACACACACACACACATCAGTCCCTGTTAACCGACAACAGATGCTGCTAATTAAATGAAACAACTTTAAAACTGCTTTCGTCGATGGTGGGAGGAAGGCACACGATCGCATTGCTCAATTTGCGTAAAAGTCCAATTTGAACGCTCAACCACAGGTATAACATGCCTACTGTTTAACGTGACACTGGTCTAAAAGAGCGCTTAACTGGGCTGGTTGGTGCATGATTAACACGGGAACAAACAGCGCTGGACATGGGATGGTGAAAGAATGACAGACGAAGGCGCTGAACTAACAACCACTTGTTTATTGCGGGGATTCGCCATATATACAAAACCTTCGCGCAGAAGAACGAAAAACACAGTAACTGCGCAGAGAGAGACAAGAAGTCATGTCAGACACATCGGCAAAACAGGCTTCCACGTTTTTGACAAGCACCTGATTTCACAGCTATGAAGATGAATCGATGGTACACTGACGCAATCATTTCCTTGTGCGTGGATATGATAAGCTTCACTAATCTCACGTGTTCTTTGCTGTCTGTATGTTTCCAAAACTGTGCACCGCTCGAGAATAGGCTGACAGCTACATGCTCTGCAGTGCTGAGCTAAGTGACTAGGCACAGATCCGTTGAGCGAGTGCGCATGCTCTCGTAGCCGGTCGTTCAAGCATCGGCCGGTTCGGCCGATGTAACAGCGTCCGCTCGTGAAAGGAATGTTATAGACTACAGCATTCCTGCATTCAACAAATTGCTTTCTGTGCTTCTTCTCACAGTTCTGTTTCTTTTTGCCATCTGTATTCACTTTGCGGCACAGCGCTTCAAGCTTGTTCTTTGCACTGAACAAAACACGTGTTCCAACCTTACCAGCCACCTTTTTCAACCTGTGGGAGACCTCATGAACACAAGGTATAACGGCTGTGCTTGCACGTGGCCTTTCATCCACTTTGTCGCGTGCCGCCTCTCCCCTTGCCAAGCTTACCAAAAGCCCTTCCGAGACAGACACCAGCAAGGCCTGGGAATCACCAGCATGGTTGAGCCGTTGCAGCTGGTGCTCAAAGCTACCAGCTACCTGGTGGTGGCACGAACGGGTCAAAGACGCTTCTAGGCAGGAGACGGCAATACCCCTCTTTACAAGTTTTGAGTGGGCCGACGTAAAAGGCAGGATAGCTTTCTTCGAACGGGTTTTATACTGCCAGCACACATGGTCAGAGTCGAAGGATAGCTCAAGGTCTAAAAATCTAATCTTTTTCTCGGAGGGGTGCTCAACCGTTAGAATTAGTGGTTTCATTCTGCGCTGAAATATGTCGAAAATTTCCTGTGTTGACGACCAACTCGTGTGAATCACAAGGAAGTCGTCCACGAAACGAAACACTTTGGCAACACTGGTCAACGGAAGGTGAGCCATCAGGCTTCTGTCAAATCTTGCTAACAAGATGTTGCTAAGAGCGGGGGCGATACAGGAACCTATGCAAACGCCATCCCGCTGAATGAAAATGGAGTCATTAAAACTAATGAAGGTCGACTGAAGGTAAAAAGTAAGAAGTTCTAGGAACTTGTCAACATGTATTCCACAGACATTTTGAAATTTGGTGTTCCCATTCTCTCTTATTCTTGTCTCTCTCTCTTACTGTGTTACTGTGTTTACTGTGTTACTGTGCAGTTACTGTGTTTTTTGTTCTTCTGCGCGAAGCTTCTGTATATATTGCGAATCCCCGCAATAAACAAGTGGTTGTTAGCTCAGCGCCTTCGTCAGTCATTCTTTCACCGTCCCGTGTCCAGCGCTGTTTGTTCCCAACACTGGTGTAAACTTGACTAGCAGTTTCGAGCATTATGTTCCACATTACTTATTACACGAAAAGGAACCACTACAAGAGTGCCACGCTGAAGCTCCCAGAAAAATGAAATGATAAAAATTACGAACTGTGCAAGTATTGCCACAGCGAGAACGATTTTACGTACAAGTAATTCTTGTACACAGTGCAGTGGTGAATTCACAAAGCACGTCAGTGTAATGTGATACCTCGTAAAAATTACTCACTCGCCCGCATTATCCGCTCGGTAGCTGCATCAGTGATCAGAAGGCTCTCAGCAACACGAAGGTAAACAAAGCAACAAATCATCCGTTTGAGGGGCTGTGCTCCCTGTCGTCACTCACGTCGTTCGTTAGTAACAATGGCGAAAGCTGGGTCACAAACAAAACACACGCAGACACTACCGTAATTATAAACCGCGATTGACAGGCGCATGCGGAACGCAATACATTAATCACGTGGAAACGTTCAGCAGCGCACAAAACGGAGTCAGCTGTTCGTTCAGCAGCCGGGGTGTGACTGTTGCCAGACTTGAAGCGAGGGTTTCGCTTACTCTATCGGCTCAAGACTTACGGAAGCTACACTACCGATCTAAAGGCCTGTATTTTGCCGTAATGTCAATTCCTAAGGAAGAATAATTAAGAAAGACATACATTTATTGTGCGGAGATAGCTATTTGCTAACCACATTCAGGATTATCCTTGTTATCAGACGTCTTTTTTGGCCTACGAGTTTCACTCGAGTGAGGGGGGGCATTTCCAAGGCCTCCCTTCGCTAAGGAAAGGCGGAGGAGAGTTCAAGAAACGCAGCGGTTCCTTGAGTCGAGGAAGGCGCTTCGCCTTGACTTGGTGAAGTCGAGGAGACGCCATGAGTGAAGGAGCGTTTGTGAATACGGGGGTCAAACTCAGAGATGGCCTTGATAAGAGTTCTTTACAGGGCCGTTCTTTCAGATAGCTGCGGCACGAACTTTCCAAAGTAGTTCAACACACCAAGCATACGTTGAACATCGGCCTTGCATGTTGGCACTGGCATTTGAACCAAGCTTTTCACGATCCCTGGATTTGGCGATATGCCTTTCGCGCTTATAATGTCACCCAGAAAACGTAGCTCTTTTACGCCAAACTTGCACTTCTGCGGAGGGAACGTTAATCCAGCTGTTTCAGCAGCTTTCAGGACAGCTACAAGGCGTTCATCGTGCTCTGCCTTCTTTGAGCCCCAGACCGGGATGTCATCCATATATACGAGCATGCCTGGCAGACCGTCAAATATCTGTCAAAGTGCCTGCTGAAACACCTCAGGTGCAGATGAGATGCCAAAAGGTAGCCTTAGGAAACGGTATCTGCCAAAAGGCGACGAGAACGTACAGATCATTGATGTTTTTTCTTCCAAGGGCACCTGATGGAAGCCGGCGTTTGGATCCAAACAGCTAAAATAGATAGCTCCTGTTAACCGTGCTTCCAAGTCCTCGCGTCTGGGTAAAGGGAAATGCTGCTTCTTGATATATTTGTTCACTCTTCTGGGGTCCATGCCAACCCTCCGAGCACCGTCTTTTTTCTTTACCAGTACCACGGGGCTTACCCAGTCGGTTGGCTCATTTTCTTTGACGATGATGCCCTCACGAGTCATTCGCTGTAGTTCTTTCTCCAGAGGTTCCTGAAGGGCAAGAGGAACCCGACGAGCTGGCTGAACGACCGGAACAGAGTCTGGATCCAGGACCATTCTGTACGGCGTTTTCAAGCAGCCGAGCCCTTGGAAGAGGTGCCTGAAATCTTTCAAAAGTTCATACTCAGACGAGGCATTCACAGCATTTACTGTACGTTGAACCAACCCGAGTGCTTCACTGGTATCGAGTCCAAGGATGGCTTCTCGCCCATTCTTTACGAAGAAGAATTTCACGCTTATCTCGGTGGTTCCGACAGACACTTTCTGTGACGTTGTTCCGTAACTTGAAATTACGCCCCCCGTTGTACGCGCGCAAGACTGGCCCGGTAGGTTGCAAACCTTCTTTGGATCTAAGCTTACGGTACGTTGCAAATGGTAGTAAGCTTGCCTGCGAACCGGTGTCCACTTTGAACGTAACTTCGCTGCCGTTTACCCGAGCCTTGACTGTCCAGTCTTTCTTGCGACTGTTTTCGGAGCCGATTTCGAGGATCTCAAAGTCATTCTCCTCGGGTTTAGCGACTTCACTAACAACGGTAGACTTCTGGCAACAACTTGCAAAGTGGTTGTACTTGCGGCAAGAATTGCATATCTTACCATAGGCTGGGCATTGCTTAGGTTTATGTTTGCGGTTGCACTTCTTGCAGAAATAATCTTGATTATCGAGACTGTTTTTTTTCGGCTGCTGCAGTTTTTCGTCGACACTTCGCCACTTGAAACCGCGTCAATGCTGTCTTCCGTTGTATTCCAAACTAGGCTCCTTAGTGCCGCTGCTTCTGGCGCTTTGCACATTTCCTCGGCTTTTAGTAGCGTCAGGCCTCTCTCGGCAAGCATTCTTTCACGCAGCTTTGGGTTGTTCGTACCAAACACAATTTGATCTCTAATCAGTGAATCGTGCTGATCCCCAAAGTTGCACTGTGTCGCCTGCTTCTTTAAGTACCGTACAACCTTCTCAAAAGGTTCCTTCTCCGCCTGGCTCCGTGTACGAAAAACGTATCTTTCATGAATTTCATTGCTCACCTCGGAGAAGTAGGCGTCGAACATCTGCACGACCGTGTCGTAACTTTCCTTGCTTTCCTCGGGGCCGTACTGAAAGTTGTTGAAGATGTCGAGCACTTCGTCGCCCACGAATCTCAGCAAGAGGGCAGCTTTCGAAGAGTCACTTCTCGGGGCCTTCTCGACTGCCGTTGCTTGCAGAAAAAGCTCGAACCTTTGCTTGAAGCGCTTCCTGTTTTCAGGCAAGTTGCTCGACAGGCGCAATAGCTCCGGCGGCTTCAGTAGGTCCTTGGCAATTACGCGCCGTTGCTGCTGTGCTTCCGTCCGCGGTGGCCACTTCTGACACCACGTAACTAGCACGGACGACGCAACAGCATGATGGCCAGAACAAGAAGAAAGATCGGTTTATTCAGTCACTGATTATATAGGCGCGAGATAGTGCGCCGAGAGTATCTGCGCATGTCCGATGCGCAGGGTTGATACAGTAACCTTGCCGGATACAGCTCGAAATGGTACGGAATAAAGCTGCTCGGTTTATCTCATCATCGTACTCACAGTACATAAGTGTTTCTTTACTAAAAGCAGATCTGAGCCTTACCACCCTTGCCTTGTGCAGGCGACATACTCGACAATCGTTCTTTCACTCACTTTATCACAGCAACTGATCCTTCGCCCAGTCTCACATCTTTCCAGCCCCTCATACCTCAAGCCGCCTCGATCATGCGCACAAGGTGGCCCCAATTTTTGCCAGGACCAAGAACTTTCGAAATTTGCCATTATCATTATGCATAACCGAGTGGAACTCCCTTCCACCTAACATCGCAATAATAACAGATCATTCCATATTTCACTCGATGCTGCAGGGCTATTGGCATATCGAGTAATATTGCTGACCTGTGTCTGATTGCCCTCATTTCATTTGCGGTTTTTGTTCGCGATATATATTGTCACGTGGTCGTGACGTTGACGAAGGCAGTAGGCAGTAGTCCAAGATGAAACACTTTATTTGGGCCGAACTTGTGGCCGGTAAACTGAAGGTGAGATTACAGCAATAAACGCTGAGACTGATAGCGGCGAACAGAGCGTCGGCCGTCGATGAACTGAACATCGTTGGAGCGCGCCGGCTTTTATGCATCACGCGTCGAACATTCTAGCCTTATCACTGGTCATCGCGTACGCTCTGGAATAATCTCGAGTGGTCGCGTCTTGCGCGCAATCTTAACAAAACGATCTACAATGATCGCGAAGCTTCTAGAACAATGAGGCGTGGTTTCCGCTGAGCATTGCTGACAGCCTTTGAGGGCGAAAACCGAATAGAGCAAAGTGAAAATAAGAAACGCGCGTGGCAATATTCAATGCTTTTCGATAGAATTTTTCATAGTGCTTTCATCGTTATTCAAAAAAAAATGTACTCATGAATATGTATTCGACGGATGTTGGTGAACGTATTTGACTGGATGTTGTGATTTGATTTACTCGATGTTTTCTGTTTTGTTTTCTTTTTTGGTATTATGCTTTCTATTTATGTTATTTGAAATGTATGTATTCACCTAAATCCCCCCCTATGTAATGCCCAATAGGGCCTTTATGGTATTGAAATAAATAAATAAATAAATTCTGCCAGCTACCACCGACGAAGACAATCCCGACATCGTCACTAATTTGCAACGTGCCAAAGAAGCTCCACAACTCGCCCGCCAGCGTAACAAAAACCAACAGAGAGGATTGACAGCCGTCACTATAACCTTCGGTGACGCCAGATGGAGTACCAGGCGGGTGACCGTGTGTGGGTCTGGACACCGACACGCCGATGTGGACGTAGTGAAAAACTTCTTCGACGGTACATCGGACCATATAGAGTACATAGACGTCTCGGCGCACTCGACCGAACTCTCAACGACGCCGGGCACGTCCCGAGGTTGTGCATGTGATTCGCCTTAAACCTTTCTACGCGGGTTAACGAACCTGCGGACTCAAGTTTGTTTTTACTTGCTTTAGTTTTGTTTTTCATTATTGCATGTATTTTTGTTCCATGTTCTGTTTTAAGCATCGGGGCGATGCTTTTTCAGAGGGGGGGCATTGCCACGTGCGTTTCTTCTTCCAATTTTGCGGTATTTGGTTAACGCCCCCCAAATCCTGTCAGCAATGCTCGGCACAGACCGCGCCTCAGTGTTGGAGAAGCTTCACGGTCCTAGTATTTTTATGTTTTTTATTCAAAAGTACTTTACAGGCCCCTTGAGGCATTGCGTAAGGGGGGGGTAATACAAGAAAATGATTAAATCGTGTGAAGTGTTCAAAAGGAACAGGTATAAATACATAAGAAAATGAGAACATAAAAAATGTTACTGCAACATAAGCTGGAATGTAGTAAACATTGCATTATGCGCTATACAACGATGTGTATGGTAAAAGACAACACAAGCAGGATGCTAGCAGTAAGTTCGGTTTCTGTCGCGCAGGCGACATCTACGACATGTGCTGTGATGAGTGGCCGCAGCTGCAGAAATCAGAACTACAGCTTTCATGCAATCTCGGAAGACTGCAGCTTCTCGCGCGCTAACAATGCCAGTTTCATACGAAGGTACAACAGTGCAATGCAGTGTGACTGTTTTCGACTGCGATGACCATATTCTTTGCCGTCGCGATCTACTGAAAAAAAAATCCCCGCCCAAGCACTCCGTACAAATGGTTAACCAGCGAAGCTGAAATGTGCCGCCCCGGTGTTTAGCAGTGGGTTGAATCCGACGCTGCACTGAAGTCTTCCACCATTATCTTTGCGAGGTTATGGTCGAACCACAGGCGGTCACAGACGTCGCAGCTGAAGCCAAAGTGCCGCTGGAGAAACTCTCGCCGAAAGCGGGCGTTCGCCCCGGCGAACTCGCTCCCGCAATCATCACGTCGACGCTGTTCTGCCCGCAACGCCGCTTCTTCGGCGCGCCGTTGCTGCAAGCGTTTGACATTGCGAGTTAACTCGGCGGCGTGATTTGCAGAATCCGCCCACCACTGGCGCTTGCATTCCCGTTCGCGATTTAGCGCGGCTTGGAAGGCTGCCGGATCGTCGGTACGCAGTTGCTGCCAGCACTCGGCCTCGCGGGCCTGTTCTTGTGCCCGGACTGCAGCATCGGCCCGGCGAATGCGAGCTCTCTCACGAATCCACCGTCGGCGCTCTTGTCAAATTGCCCGCTGTTCGGGAGTTCGTAGGATCCGTGGCTTACTGTCACATGTGGGATGTGACATGGTAAATGCCGTAAAAGAAGAGGAAGACGTCAAACCCGGCCAAGAGGATAGAAGACAATGAAGACGAAGTGGAGGATATAAAAAGAGAAGGTGACGTGGACAGAGGGGCCCTGGGTGTTCCATTGTGAGCGCGTCAGCTGGGCACGAGCGTCGCCGGCTTGTGTTCCGGGCGCTCCAGCTCTCGTTCTTCGACAACGCACCGTAGACTCCGGCTGGCCAAAGGACCGGAAGGCAGGCACGAGAACCCGCAGCGGCCTGGGAGCGCCATCGGCTTGTGCACCGAGCGCCCCATCCTACGGCACCGCACCGTAGGCCTCGCCTGAGCCAGTTCCTGAGAGACGCTGGCCAGCTCAAGTACCTGCGACGTGCTGGTCAGTCAATTCCAAGCTCTCCAACCTCAACTACAACGCCAGTGTGCGTTCCCCACTAGAGAAGGACGACGACCCCGACTCGGACGCCGAGGTTAACGCCAGTGCCCTTCAACGCCTCGCCTCCTCATGAACCGGCGCACAACGCCGCGAGTTTCGTAAGTGAAGAACGCTTTGTACTTTTTTAGTTTGCTGTCTGTAGCTTTATTTGTGATGTTTCTATTTAGTGTGTGCCTTTTTTCGCGTTTGTATATATTTTAGGGCTAATGAGCGTTTCCCTTTTGAGTGTAATTAAAAATGTGTGTTCGTAACGCTCTCGCCTCGTACGTTCCATCCCGTCGACCGGTGTCCGGAGATCCGTGACACTTACCCACGTGGAAGCTCTCAGTCGAAACTGATGCGCGCGTGCTCGACGCCACGGCTGCGACGGGATGGACGACATCACTGAGGGCCCAGCCAATGGCACGCGAGCCTGAGTACGACGCTCAGAACGACGTAACTGATAACACAGCCAATGGAGACCACTCGTGACACAGATGCCGAGCGGTTTTTCGTTTCTCCTAGCCATATACAGCTTTCGCTGTAAAATTAACAGATCTACGTGCGCTGGTTCTGAACGTGTATCCGCAGTTTTCAATGTCAAGCCAAGCCCGGGAGGTCGTTCCGAAGCTACACCAGCAAAACGCTGTCCTTTTCACTCGGGGCACTGGCCTCATTGAAGGTCCGCCGGCTCGATTGCTCATCAAGGCCATATCAAGCCCCAAGTTTTTCACGGCAACAAAAATTATTCTTGCACATCGCGATAAAGTGTCAAAGGAGCTTAAAAGCTTAGCCTCCACCGTAACAAGCTCCCCAGTCTCTCATTCCGAATTGGCGATGCCCATTGTTTCAGTTTTGAAGAAGGAAGGCGGTGACTTCAAGGTGACTCTAAACCCAGTGTGCGATGTTCAACAGTGCCCGTTGCCTGTCATACACGACTCTTTTGGAAATTTATGCGGATCAAAAAAGTTCAGTGTAATAGACATTCGCGATTCATGCAGCCAGGTCGAGCTAGATGAGGACTCGCGGAAATTAGCTATGGTAAACACACCGAATGGGCTGTTCTGTTACAACAGATTACCGTTTGGCATCGCGTCCGATCCTTCGATATTCCAACGGACGATTGAATTGGTGCTGCAAGAGCTGAAAGGGACTCGGGCATATCTTGATGATGGGCTGATAACTCAGAGCAACAGCAATTGATACGTAAATCTGGAAGCAGTGTTGCAGCGATTCCGCGAGAACGGCATGAAGCTTCGTGCGGACAAGTGCAGGTTTTGTGAATCGTTAGTGACGTATCTTGGACATCGTAGTGATACCGAGGGACTGCACCCATTCGAAAAGAACGTCGACGTAATCAGACTATCCCAGTTGCCAAGAAATGTTGCAGATATGCAATTCTTTTTACTGTGAAAGCTGTATTTGGCTAGGCGAAACGAAAAACCGTTCGTCACAAGTTTCGATAACGGTCTCCACTGGCTGCGCCGTCAGTTACGTCGTTCTCTACGTTGCACCCAAGCCCGCGCGCCATTGGCAGCGCCGTTAGTGACGCCATTCTCTGCGTCGTACCAAGCACGCGTGTCATTGGCTGCGCCGTCAGTGAGGTCGTTCATCCCTTCGCAACTGTGCCGCAGAGCCCGCGCGCAGCAATTTCAACTGACTATTTCCACATGGGGAGCGCACGGATTGTACGAACGCCCGAACAGGAGGTAACTTTCCAAGAAGAGCACCGACAGCTGATCTGTGAGAGAATTCATGTTCGCCAGGCCGGTGCAGCAGTCAGGGCACAAGAACAGGCCCGGGTGGCGAAGCGCAAGCAGCAACTGCGCACAGAGGATCAGAGAGCCTCCCGAGCCGAGGAAGAGGCGGGGCGGGCAGAGCAGCGTCAACGCGGCAATGGCGGGAACGCGTTCGACGAGACCAACGCCCGCTTTTGGTGGGAGTTTATCGAGCGGCACTTTGGCTTCGGCTGCGACGTGTGCGACCACCGGTGGCCGCACGTTTCAGATTGCTGGTTAATCAGCTGTACGGAGTGCTTGGGCGGTGATTTTTAGGAATGGCCACTTTTTACAACAAAGTTCTGCCAAATTTTAATAATAATTTTGGGGATTTAGCGTCCCAAAATCATGATATGAGTATGAGAGACGCCGTAGTGGAGGGCTTCGTAAATTTCGACCACCTGGGGTTCTTTAACGTGGACTTAAATCTAAAAACACGGGCCTCAAGCATTGTCGCCTGTATCAAAAATGCGGCCGTCGAGTCCGGGATTCGATCCCGCGATCTGCGGGTCAGCAGTCGAGAACCATGACCTCTAGACCACCATGGCGGGTTGTAAATTTTTCCACTGTGCTTGCATCTCTGTATAAGAGAGAGATAGAGGGAATAAAAAGAGTGAAAGGCAGGGAGGTCAACCAGAAGTGTAGCATCCCGTTTGCTATCCTGCACTAAGGGGAGGGGGAAAGGGAAAATAAAGATGGAAAAGGAAAGCGAGGAGGAGAGTAGACGGGTGAATAAAAAAAAAAGAAAAAAAGGCGGGGGGCGCTATAGCCTGTTCAATAGGCCCACAGCCACGCAAAAAGTTCAGTAAGGCCTTCACTGATTTTCTGTGTGAAGACAGTTCGCGTCAGCATTCATAATAATAATAATAATATCTGGGGTTTAACGCGTCAGCATTCGAGCCCTGACTGTTCTGACAAGGGTCTGTCGTCAAGGCGAGCCAACACAGCAGCTAGCGGCAGTCTATGCGCGTTGTAACGAGGGCAGTGACAAAGAACACGGTCAATAGTTTCATCGCTGCCGCAATGGTCGCAAGCAGCACTGTCTTCCATGCCCGTTCGGAAGGCAAAAGATTTGGTAAAAGCGACACCAAGCCACAGTCGGCAAAGCACCGTTGTCTCGAGTCGAGAGAGTCCGGACGGAGGCCGAAGCCGACGAGACGGGTCCAGCCTATGCAGTCGCGTGTGCCATAAACTTGCTGCGTTCCACAGGGATTTTATATCTTCATTTGCAGTCTCTCATATTTTTATGGCAGCATCAGTCCTTGAGAACGGGATGGGTTCTTGTATACCGTCTTCGAGCGCAGATCTAGCAGCTGCGTTGGCATGTTCGTTGCCCAGTATGCGCAGTGACTTGGAAGGCACTGAAACGTGATTTCATTTCCTTGGACGAAGAGGTGGTGGAGGAGCTCTCCGATTTCCAACAGCAGTTGTTCATGAGGTCCCCGATATAAGGCAAATATCAAATAATGTAATGCTGCCTGGGAATCCGTGAACACGCTCCATTTCTTGGCGTGTCGATGTTGAATTACTCTAAGTGCGCTACGTAGAGCAGCAAGTTCCGCAGCTGTCTATGTCGTCTGGTAGTTGCTGTTGCAGGAAAGATCACCGACCCTACCGACCCATCCACAGTGGTTGAGGCGTCAGTATTTAGATGGTTATGCTCGCTGTACGTCTCATACAACAAAGGAAGAGAAAGCTGCTTGAGCGCTGAAGACGAGAGCCGGGCTTTTGACCGTATGCCTCGAACCGTGAGTCGAACCTGTGGATGAGTCATACACTATGGGGGGAGTTGAAACTCTGGCTGGAGCTGTATGTCCTGTTGATAGGCCTGTACGGTAGGACAGGACTGTCTGAGAAAATGAGGCACGAGGTCGGGCTTCTTCTGGCAGTGAGGCTAAATGATGGGCAGGGGCGCGAGCAAGATACCTTACGTGTACTCTGAGCGCTTCCATTACATTATTCGTCTTGGCCGGGTAGTGATTTGCAATAACAATTGTCTCAGCTGTTGACGAACATCGCTGTAGCCACAGACAAACTCTAAGAGCCATAGCCTGAACGCTTTCCAGTGTGGAAATGTTGGTTCTGCACATGTTGGTCAGCACAGGCAAGCTGTATCGCAAATAGCCGAGAAAAAGCGTCTCGTACAGTTGCATCATTGCATATACTCAGGACACCCAGGTTTTAGATGCGAAGCAGCTTAAGGCGAAGTTGAATCCGGTGGTTGTGATGGTGTGCGGCGTGACCACCCTTACTGCGCATGCGCAAACCCTTTCAAAAAATAAATATAAAAAACCTCCTCTCCCCTCTCTCTCCTCTAGGCATCCCTCCCCGCGGCGACCACACCGTCACTGCGCATGCGCGTCCCCTCCCTCTGTACTCTCCTACGCTCCTCCCTATCTCGCCTCGCGACGCCGACGCAGGCAGCGTCTGCTAGCGAATTTCTTGGTTGAAAAAACCGGCTGCTCGCGCTGCACAACCGTTCACTGGCCACCCCGTATATATGGCACTGGATCTTGACCTGCAAGATAGTGCCGGTGGGAGATTTCTCCTGTGCGTTGTTGAACAATAAAAATTCGCAGCGTGCGCGTTAACTAAAAGCGGACTGCGGGTCTCTGTGTCCAGTCGGAGTCTTCTGTCTCTCATTGCCCATTGGCAGCGATTGGCATGTTCCTTAGAAAACACCGGTCTATCAATGCGTGCTTTGCGCGTGCGCAGGTTTCTCTCCTGCGCAACGATGCGATGAGCGCCAGCGTCAACGCCGCCGCCAGTGTAAGCATTAGCGCCCGCTGCTTCGCTTCTACACATGGTTCCCTTTAGCGGGAGATGGTGTAATTTTTTTCCTCCAAGATACCTGAATGACTTTGCAATGTCTGTCAGGCGCTTCTTCGAGTATGCCACGGGAGGACCCCAGCAGAGGTCCCTATCAATGATTACACCAAGAAATCTGTGCGTCCTGACATAAGCTATGACTTGGCCGTCGATAGATATAGGGTGTGGTCCCACTGGCTTTCGGCAAAAATTATCAATGCGCATTTCGCTGGCGATATCTGCAGGCCTTGTTCATTGAGGTACACCGATACCAATGTCGCAGCTTTCTGAAGCCTTGCGCGAGCCCGAGGTCGGGTCACGCCAGATGCCCTGACGCAGATGTCGTCAGCATACATTGATAGCTTGATCACACTAGGTAGTCGTTCCACCAGGCCAATGAGAACGAGGTTGAAGAGAGCTGGACTCAAGACGCCACCTTGCGGAACTCCACGGTGCGTGGGATGTTGGGAGGTTGGACCGTCTTCAGTGTTCACAAATAAAGTCCGCCCTTGTAAATAACTTCGTGTCCAACAATATAGTTACCACCTAGATCCACTGACCCCGTGGCCTCGAGGATGGCGTCATGAAGAACATTGTCGTACGCCCCTTTCACATCAAGGAACATGGAAACAGATAGTCGTTTGCATGTATTTTGATGTTGGACATACGTAACAAGATCGATAACATTGTCGATGAAACATCGGTGACGGCAAAAACCAGCCATAGCATTCGGGTATATCTTGTAGTGTTGAAGATACCATTCAAGTCTGGCCAGGATCATTCGCTCCATTACCTTTCCAACGCAACTTGAAAGCGCAATTGGTCGGTAAGAGGCAATTTCTAGGGGAGACTTGCCAGGGTTAAGAAGCGGTACGAAGCTCCTTATCTTCCAATGTTGTGCAACCTTACCAGCTTGCCAGGACTCGTTGAAGATATTAAGGAGCGCATCTCGTGCCCGTTCACTAAGGTTACACAGTATTTGGTGGGATATGTCGTCCGGGCCAGGCGACGACGACCTATTACATAGGACGAGCGCCGCATCAAGTTCCTGTACAGTGAGCGGTAGATCCATGCGCGTGTTCCGTGAGTATGGAACATGGTTCATTGCATGCATACTTGTGCACGTTGACTGACGCACAATCATAGCGCAAAAATCCTCTGCCACCTCAATTTCTTGTCGGTGCTGGAAGAGTGCAAGGGTCTTGAACGGAAAGCGCTGTTCCGGAACAGAGTGTAGGCCTCTCACAGTTCTCTATATTTAGACAGCGGTTTACGAAGAGCTAGCGACGCGCAAAATTTTTTTCATTGTTGGGCCTCTAATTTATCGATGCGGCGTTGTGTCTTCTTTTGGATGCGCCGGGCTGTTCGTAGAGTGTCTATGGACTTGGTGCGTCGGTATCTTTTTTCGGCGCGACGGCGGATCGCACGAAGCCTCTCTAGCTCGAGGTCGAATTCAGAGTATTTCGGAGAGCACATTAGTGTGCACATAGCCATTTGTGCAGTTTCCTTAATAGCTTGCTCAAGTCCATGGCAGAGGCCTTTCTCACAAGCGTCCTAAAATTGAGTTTTCAACCTAGTCCAATCCATTCTTCGTATCGTGGTAGATGAATGCGTGTTGGAAATACCTTTGATCTTCAGGTAAGTATAAGCCTTTGTATAAGCTTTTCAAAAAACGCGCAAAATGAATTTGGCCCATGGAAGAAAACGCTGCATTTCAGAAGGCAAAGAGCGCTTTGTGGGTGGCCACAGTTCTAACGTACTTTGATCCTCAGCGGGAGTTGCTGTTAGAATGCGGCGCTTCGCCTTACGGTGTACGTGCTACCCTTTTTCATCGTATAAACTCTGAAGACAGGCCAGTTGATTTCCGGTCATGAACGCTCACCTCAGCTGAAAGGACGTACTACTAAATCGAGCGAGAAGCTTTAGCCCTAGTGTTTGGAGTGACACGGTTCCGCGATTACGCTTGAGAACGGGAGTACACGCTCATAATGGATCACCGTCCTTTCCTGGGCTACTGAGACCGGACCGTCAAACTTCTGTCATGGCTGCCGCCCGTATTCAGCGATTGGTGCTTTTGGTCGGGGACTACAGATTGTAACATTCCAACACTGACAGCGACAGAAGCTTTTTATTCTTGTTATTTCTCTACCCCCCAGTTACCCCGCCAAAGCAGTTCTTCATCGTAATCAGGTCGCTACACTCTCCCTAGCTTTGTTTTGTTCCTCCACTGGATATAGGGAATCCCATTGCCGATGGCAGCTATTTCCATGACACCGTCATGAAAAAAATGCTCGTTTAAGTGACTCCCTGCGTATTCTTTGGCTCTCTGCAGTCTTCTTGGTTTCCTCAAGGTGTAGTTTTTCCTTGATTCCCAGTGTGTCCTCTACAGGAAGATACGCCGGCTCACCGAAGGCGGCATACTGAGGACTGCATCCCAAAGCACTTGTATGGGATCCATTGTAATGCGACACTGCTGCTTGTAGGCAACATTTTCACCCTCCTGAGAATCCCGGGCACATGCTTATATATTGCTTTATGTCTGGTATGACCCGTTCTGTGAGCCCGTTGACTGACGGGTGGTATGGAGCTGTAAACTTCAGAGTGATGTTCTTTTCTTGCGCCCACTTTGCAAGTTCCTGGCTCCTGAACGGTGACCCATTGTCAGACACAATGCATTTCAGTCTCCTAAACATGTCTCTGTTCAGTAGCGCTATGGCGGTTTGTGCATTCTCCCTTCCTGGCTTGGCCGCAACGATCCTTGAGCATTAGTGAATGCATACTAAGAAAGACTGAGTTTTCCTCAGGCCTTCGCTTTTTTTAGCTCGGCTAAGTCAACATGAACGGTCTCAAATGGCACACTTGCATGAATTGGGAGTATCACAGTGCCCGTTTTCTGATTATACTTGGCCTTGTTCAGTTGACAGTCATGGCAGGAGCTGATGTAATCGGCAACATCCTTTCTTCATTCCTGGCCATTTAAATCTTCTTCTTAAATTGTAGTAAGTACGCCAAAACCCGGCGTGTCCTCCTGATTGTTGGCTGTCGTGGTACAGCTCAAGAACCTTTCGCACCTACGTAGCTGGAACATGGAACTTTCCTTCTATGGGCGTAAATTGCTCTGTACCTTCCCAGAGTTTAGAAAGTTCACACTTTCTTCTCTCCCACAGCCACTGATTACTGGAAGCCGAGAAAGTGCATCAGCATCTGATAATTCTTGCCCGCTTCTGTGTGCGACTTCCAAGTCAAACTGCTGAATTTCACTGATCCAGCGGGCAATTCTACCTTTTCGTTAAGAAACGTTCAGCAAATGGGTAAGCGGCTGATGATCAGTGAATAGTTTGAATTTGGGTACCATCGATGTAAGATCGAAAATACCTCGTTGCTAGAACAACAGTCAATGCCTCTTTCTCTGTTGTCCTATAGTTCTGCTCTGCCTTCGTAAACGTATACGAATAGTAGCCAATAACTTGGAGTCCTCTGTCGTGTTTTCGCTGATACAGAACATCACCTGCGCCGAAGTTGGAAGCATCTGTCGTGAGTTCAAAGGGAAGAGCGAAATCGGGCAGCGTAAGGATCGGGTCTCATATGGCTGATACTAAGTCGTTGTAGGCCTTTTTACGTTCATCAGTCCAAATAAAGTCTGTGTTCATGTGAAGCAAAATGTTCAATGGTTTCGCTCGGGCCGCAAAGCTCTTTATGAAGTTTCTAAAGTGTCCGGCAAGCCCAAGGAATACTCTGAGTGCGTGTACATTATCTGGCTTTTTCATCTGCCGTACACGCTCCACGGACTCTTCCTTAGTGATCTTAGTAAATCCATCCAGGACGCGTCCAAGAAATGAAATTTTTGCCTTGAAGAACTCACTCTTCTTAAAATTTACTTTCAGTTTAGCTTCGCTCAATGCGATCAAAACAGCAGTCAAATGTTCGGCGTGAGAAGATTCATCTTTTGAATAGACTAAAATATTGTCAACAGAGACGTTACAAAATACTCCAAGAAACGGTTTCAAGACACCATTCATCATTTTTTGAAACCAGGCAGCACTGTCCTTCCACCGGAAAGGTAAGCGATTGTACTCATATACATCAAACGGAGTGACAAAGGCCGTGTACATCTTATATTCCTCTTCGAGTGGTACCTGACAAAATCATTTGCAAAGGTCTATTGGGGAAAAGATTTTGCAACATCCTGTTTACTCAATTATTCCGTCGATTCTTGGCATCGGGAAAGGAAATAGGTCCGTTTGGCGATTCAAGATTCGTTAGTCTGTGCATAGTCTCAAAGATCCATCTTCTTTAGGAGCCAGTGTATTTGGTGAGCCGAACGTAGACACCGATGGTTGTATTATGCCGGCATATAACATATTTTGGATCTCGCGTTTCAACCAAATTTTCTCCTCGCGTGACATGCTGTACGGCTTTCTCCTGACCGGTGTTACATCTTTCAGCTTGAAAGGAACCAAAAATGTTGTTGCCGGTGGATAGTTGCTTAAGCAGACAAGTTCGGGGAATTTGTGGCGGACGTCGTCTTCACATGTAATGAGGCGATCCGCGATACTCAAGGAAGCACACGTGTCTTTAGACACAGACCCTTCATCATTCCAATAAAGGTTTCACTTTAGGGTCTTCATATCGGGTCGAGAGAGTTAAAATTTTTAGTCACACCCTTTTACTACGAGAGCGTCAATGTCAGCATTCTGGCCTTGAAGAGAGATTCTTGTTCTCACCCATTTATCATAAATTTGTCTAGTCCCATCAAAGCTTTGTACTTGTACCGACCTCCCTCGAATAATTTCATTCCTCTCTACAAGTGCCTCATTCACAGATGCCCCACTATCCACTAGTGCATCGACATCTTCACCATTTACTTTTAGTTTGATATATAGAAGGTTAAGAGCCGTTACAAAAACAGTCTCCAATTTTGTTGTCAGGTGGGACTGTGCACCCTATTTTATTCGTTTTTTGTTACCTCTGCTCCTGGATTCGAGGAAGCCATGTGCTTTTGGTCGTTGCTTGCATCGGAGATTACATTGACCACTCGGCTTCGACCATGCCAATTGTCAAGATCGCTTGACCTCCAAGGTGCCTTCTCGGGATGGTAATCTGGCCGTCGTGAATTCTGGGAATTCGAATCAATTGAGAGGTTTCTGAAACAACCTAGAAGTTCCTCGACAGTTTTGGGCGATTGCACTTGCGCCTGTCTCTGGAGTTTTTAGGAAGGCCGTGAATGATGATCGGACCTGTCGCCAACTCCGGAAGTTCTGGGCTTTCCATTTGAAGAAGCCGCCTTTTTTCATAAATATACTCTAGGGGCTTTCCTGATCGAAATTTGTAAAAAAAATTGGCCGCGTATCTGCGTGCTTCGCTGCAAATGTCGTCGAAAGACGATAGTCTTCTGCCGGCCGTACTACAATGTATTGCCTTGCCTCAGACAGCTCTTTCTCTATGTTGAATCGGCCGCATCTGGCTGGCCTTGATAAAATAGAGGAGGCGCTGCGTGAGACATGGACGCCATCTGGCAGTGCTGTCGAGAAACATCACCTTGCGCAGAACCCAGGGCAGTTCGTGTATAGCGTCGCTTTTTGAGCGCAGCCTAAGAAACGCTGGGGTCTTCAGAATTACGTATCTATGTATTTCCTTTTAAAGGAACATACCAGCTACTACTTATGTATTGATGTTGCGCCTCAGACATGCGTAATAATTGCTTTTTGATCGACAATGTTCACAAGTATGAACAAAAATACTTGTGCAAGATCTGGGCGCTGAGAAAGTGGTTAAACTTTGGCCGATTAACTGAATCGGGTCACGGACAAACAGACAGACGGACAGACAGACCAAAATTTCTGTGAAGAAATATCCCAAGAAAGACTATCGTCTTTAAAATTGCTCGGTCCCACCTTTCAACAGGCTTTTCGTCGAAAGCTGCCAGGAAACTCCTTTTGCACTCATCCCATGTGTCGGTCTCGTGTCCAGCATAGTGAAGCTCGTACCATTTTCGAGCCAGTCCGGTAAGACATGGGCGCATGTTGCTGATGCGCTTCCTGGATTCTTGCCACGAGTTGTACTCACATGCTTGCTCGTTGAACTTGATCCAGGTGTCCGGCCTTGTGCTTTCACCAACTAACGGATCAGGCTTTGCTCTGTCCTTGTTGGGTCTTTGCTGTGCTTGGATGACGGCAAGAAGACTGTCCATGAATTGCTGCTGTCGCTCTGCGTACTGCTGCTGACGGTGGCGCATTTACATGAGGCATGAGCCAACGGAACAGTCTTTTTTGCTTGGCGAAATCTTTGACGAGGTTTTAAAAAGCGGCAGCATGATGTGTTCTTGAAACTCGGAGTACTTCAGTCTCAGCTTCACTGATGGTTGGCGGTCGAGCTCCTCTGGCGTCTTCCCGGCTTTCTGAGCGACGAACTCACGCAGTTCGGAAGTCGTGATACTATCAGGCAATTCATACTTGTCTTCATCCACGTCGCACGATGAATAAAATGACTTGTCACTTGAACTTCGGGATAAAGTCAAAGTTATCCACATAGTTGCGTTCTTAATCCTGCCGACTGCGCCAATGTAACATTCCAACACTGACAGAGACCGATGGTTTTTATTCTTCTTCTTTTTCTACCCCCAGTTCCCACGCCAAAGCAGTTCTTCGTCGTCTTCAGGTCGCTACACAAATACAAGCTAATTTGTAAACGCGGCATACAGATATTAATCTATGATACCCTATGCCACTTACCACAAACGCTGCAGGAGCCGGGAGCAGAGAAGGAAGACCTCACGGGAATATTGCATGTCAGTGACCAATCGCACGAACCATCGGTTTGTCACAAAGTACTTCAAGCACTCACAGAAGTGGACGATGATTTATAAGCAGTATGAGTGATTGAAGGATGGCCCTCCGGCGTAGGTGATAGCGCAGAAGTGGCAGAATACCGGAAACGGCGACATGAGTTGTCTGTGGAGAAGGCGATGTTATCCTGTGGCCATCGAATAGTGGTTCCAAGAGCGGCACCTGAGAAACTGCCGAAATTGCTGCCCGAGAGTGCGTCTACAATGAAGACAAGGGCTAGCTTTTGGTGGCGTGGTCTGGATCAATACATTCATAGGGCAGCTTCAGACTGTAGAAACGGTGGGCAAGATTAGCCGATGCCCCCCGGCACGGAACCGCGTCAGATGGCCAAATTCACAGGAAAGGTGGTCACGGTTGCACGCACATTACGCAGAATCTATTGCAAAAAAAATGCGGTTGGTAATCGTGGAGGCCCACAGCAATTGGATATAAGTATTCCTGTATCTCGAGCAACCGCTAATGCGACGGTTCATTCTCTACGAACCTTGTTCAGCGGTTTCGATTACCCCGCACTAGAGCTGCCGACCACGGCATGCCTCTCACCGGGTCAGAATTTTGTGAATTTGTGCAGAAAAATGGAAAAGAGCACGTTCATACTAGTGCATCAACAACAGACCGATTTTGCGGCAAAACCGGTTATCCGGATATTCGATTCATCGGTTCTTCGATTTCGAAAACCGCATAACCGGAGCGACCGGATATTCGGTTGCTTATTCGGTTAACAACACCGTGATATTCGGATATTCGAATAACCGGATTTTCATTCGGTAATACTAGGGCAAATATTCGTTTTTCATGGATTCTCATGTTTGTAGCCAACATTGCAACCGTTCCTACAAGTCTGATATGTGCTCTGATTAACCTTCTCACATTTTTCTTTTGTCCGAAATTTTTTCCTGACTGTTGTGCTTGGTAAGACGAAGATATTTAGGACAAAGCCAATAATTTAATTCCAGCGTCACCACACGTAATCCCAGATCCATGCGAATTCAAAATATATAATTTACAACGGTGAAAACGTGCTCGCAATTAATCAGCCACATGACGTAATCACTTTGTGACTCTTGATAGCTCACTGAGGTGATACTTTCCCATGTGATCACTAGTGACTCGTGTTACATCAACCCACTTCTCTTTCACGTATGCACACTATAACCTGCTGACATTCATATCAAATGAAATTTCTTCCTCAGGATAATAAATCGCACCACTCTTATTAAGACAAATGACGTGATCACTAGTGGATCATTTGAAGTCATCACGTATCTCAACTATGCATGCACTTTCGCACCCTGCCGACGTGCATATCAAACTCATTGTTTATTAATGGCTAATAATTTGTTCACTAGCAACATTCAAGTGACGTTATCACTAGTGACTCACGTAATGTCACCACTCTTCACTGCAAATAATGCACTCGCGCAACTAGCCAACATGTATATCAAACGAAACGTCTTTCAAGGCGTAATAAACAGATCACTAGCACAGTGTCAAAGGAAGTTATCATTAGTGACTCACGTGATGTCACCATTCTTTACTGCCATGGATGCACTCTCCCACCCTGCTGACATGCATATCAAACGAAATGTCTTTCAAGGGGTAATAAATCGATCACTAGCACAGTGTCAAGTGAGGTTATCACTAGTGACTCAAGTGACGTCACCACTCTTCAATGCCACGAATGCACTCAAGCAACCCGTCGACATGCATATCAAACGAAATGTCTTTCAAGCGGTAATAAACCAATCACTAGCACAGTGTCAAGTGAGGTTATCACTAGTGACTCAAGGGACGTCACCAGTATTCACTGCCACGAATGCACTCGCGCAGCCTGTCGACATGCATATCAAACGAAATGTCTTTCAAGCGGTAATAACGCGATCACTAGCAATGTTTCAGGTGACGGTATCACTAGTGACTCACGTGACGTCACCAGTATTCACTGCCACGAATGCACTCGCGCAGCCTGTCGACATGCATATCAAACGAAATGTCTTTCACGTGGTAATAGACAAATCACTAGCACAGTGTCTAGTGAGGTTATCACTAGTGACTCAAGTGACGTCACCACTCTTCAGTGCCATGAATGCACTCGCGCAACCTCCCGACAAGCATATCAAATGAAATGTCTTTTAAGGGCTAATAACGCGATCACTATCAATATTTCAGGTGACGTTCTCACTAGTGACTGACATGACATCACCACTATTCACTGCCATGAATGCACTCGCGCAACCTGCCGACATGAATATGAAACGAAATGTCTTTCAAGGGGCAATAAACTGATCACTAGCACAGTGTGAAGTGAGGCTTATCACTAGTGACTCAATTGACGTCATCACTCTTCACTGCCATGAATGCACTCGCGCGACCTCCCGACATGCATATCAAACGAAATGTCTTTCAATGGGTAATAATCCAATCAATTGCAATATTTTAGGTGACGTTATCACTAGTGGCTCACGTGGTGTCACCACCCTTTACTACCATTAATGCACTCGCGCAACCTGCCAACATGCATATCAATTGAAATGCCTTTTGAAGGAGTAATAACCCGATTACTAGCACAGTGTCAAATGAGGTTATCACTAGTGACTCACGTGATGTCACCATTCTTTACTGCCATGGATGCACTCGAGCGTCCTGCTGACATGCATGTCAAAGAAACTGTAGTTCAACGAATAATAACCCCTTCGCTTATTATTTCGCGTGACATTATCACTAGTGACTCGTGACTTACGTGACGTCACAACTATTCACAATCATGATTGCATTATCGCAACTTGCCGACATGCATATCAAACATGTCTTTCAAGAAGTAACTCGATCGTTCATGTATTAAGGCGAAAGCCTTTAATGTCTCATACTCGCGGTGACCGGTGTCCAGTCCCCTGGCATATTGCCAGCTGGGGCGTCTCCCCCTCGCGCGGGAGGATACATTAGCTTTATGAGCGCTAGAACGCGGATGGCGTCTGCACGATGAGGAAAGTGCGAGAATACGAACGCATGCGCGAAGGAGGCAGATTAGTCTCGCGTTTCGCTGCGAGTCGCGGTAAAAATTAAAAAAAGAAAAAACCGCACAAGTTCCGTTTGTGTGCCATTACACTGGGAGAGTAAAAAAAGACGTGACATAGTCACTCGAATGGCCACAAGCTTTCGCCGAACACACTTTGGAATTTACAAAGTGCCTTTCATTTTTGTAGCAAATCTATTAACAGACTAGTGATTCACACGATGTTAGTTTTGTGAACACATACGTACATCCTCCTAACGCCATCAACAGAAATTGATTTCAAGCGTAATATTCCTAACAAAAATGTGACGCCTTCATCACGCCATGAGGACGTAAAACGGTGACATCACTTCATGACGCCATCGATTGACATCGTCGATCGATCAAAGGGGGGACCGATCGCGGAAGCTGTGCAGATAACCTAAATGGAGCGTTACGCCTTTCGTACGCATTTCGCCGGGAGAGTCGAGTCTAGGCGCGGCGTTGGCCTGGTCGTGCGTAGCAAGTAGTTGGTCGACCGCACATTGTGGGAACACCCGAGCAGCAGCGCGCTTACGTAAAATGCCGACGAAAGCAGAGTGAGGAGTGCGACCGTCAGCCCTGCTGATCGTCCACCTGAAGGGAGTGAAATGGCTGCAACTTTTTGTGGTGTGGCAGATAGTGACCCCAAATACCTTTTCTCGTTACAGTATGCGAGCTTACGTGCTCAGCGATGCATTGCCACTGATACTACCACTTCACTAATCCAATTTATTAGGCATTGTAATTGTAATGTTTGTTGAATTTACAGTGAGCGTTACGGAGTAAAAGTTCATGGAAGAATTACAAGACTGCGAAAAAAATCATAATTGATTACAATCAAGCAACTACGCCGAATTTGGCACCGCCCTTATCTGTTAAATATCACGTGCGGCGCGTGCGCGCATTAACCTCCTCAGGCTTGAAGACCGTCCACGGCATATTCACTCCTCGTTAGTAACAATTGCGATGTTCAAAGCATGATAAACCCACGTTATGTTTGAATATAGCAGACGTTAAAGGAGAATCCCTATGTACGTGCACAGAGTGGCCTTTTTCTTCTCGTAAAACTAAGAAATTACACACAGGCGAAATTGTAAATTCACCGGTGTGCAAATCTATCTATGCGTAACTTCAGCGTATTTCGTTATAGGCTCGCGTGTTTATGCTGCGCTCGTGGTTTTTTGTGACAACTGGACGTATTCAAAAGGCACTTCCCGGCCGCTTTTCGTCGGCTTTGACAATTTAATGGTGAATACCAAAGTGACATCAATTTTCAGTATAGCATACAAAAGTAACACGTTTCAACAATTTCCAGTCATATTCGCACCCAATACATATTGTATCGCGAACAATTATTTGCGAAATCAATTCCGAGCTTACTGTCGAAAGCAGTGAAACAAGGTTCCCAAGTGGATTATTAACGGAGGTTAAGAATGCATGGGCGCATTTCCACTTCGTGAAGCAATGTGCCGTAAGCGCTGTGTTAAAACTGACAGCCAAAATATTTTGCATTTATGGCCTCGCTTATCGCTTCGGTGTTAATGATACGGAGTAAAATATACAGGACTACTGACTAAGACATTGATGGCAGTGTTCTCATCGTGATACGGCGACGAACAGATTTGGTACTTGCACTGACGACGACACTATGCAATTTAATATGCGCCAGCCGCATACTAAATTGCCGCGTTCCTTTTAGTGATGTCCTTTCACCTGTTCGAGACAAGCCTTATACTTAACCTCGGAATTTCGATAACACAGCCAAAAATTAACAGATTACTTTTGCAATCGCTGAGTAACAGGAAGCTGCGTTATTTACTTTTCTGTCTGCTGTCTGCCCCTAGCGGCAATGAAGGCAGATATAAAAAAAGCTTCGCCATTTGTACTTGTAGACAGACGGGACAGATGACAGAAAATAAGGGAGCAGACGGCAACGCAGACAGGGCAGACGGCAGAAAAGGTTCGCCATTTGTAAACGGTAAACCAGCACTGCTAATATCATTACTGAATAAAGAGGAGTACCACCATAATGACAAATCGGTAACAATAATAGGTATCATTCGCTTGCCTGCTAGGCTTAGTGGCGGTCGGCGCTACCGGGTGCAAAGTGCCGACGTGGCACGGCAGGGACTGTCTAGCATTATCTGCTAAACTACTTCGGATATAGGATCCGCATGATATGTCGGCAGACTGCGAGAGTGGATGCTTAGATGGTAGTTTTGGTGACATCACGTGAGTAAATTGGGATAACATCATCATGTGCTGGTGATCAGGTTATTACTCCTTGCAAGATATTACAGCGAAAGCTGTTATGAGATCACAACAAGGGTCGTTTCTGCGCCGTAGTTGTCCGCCGCCGCCGCCGGTGTCCGTAACCAATATCGCACGAAATAAGAAAAAAACTTAATAAATAAAAAAACACCTATGACAGAACGGGAATCGAACCCGGGTCCTCTGCGTGGCAGCCCAGCACTCTACCCCGCTGCTTGAAACTGCGGTGCAAACTGACCCTACACAAGCTTCATGTCGGGTAAGGAATCGCGTTAATGTGTGTTGTAAAGCGTTTTAGAGCAGTAAAGTAAGAACCAGGCGTCACGCAATGCGAATTGCGTAACGAGTGGGTTGTTCAATGCTCCAACCCATTACAAAAGCCTGGGGCATAGTTCTTCATCGTCGTCAGCCACAGCATCAAAGTGCACATAATGGGTCACAAGAGTGTAGCGGGTACCGCGCTTTTCCGCAGAATGACGAATAATGGCTTAGTAGACGCTTCCCCACTACACAAAAATTATGATGATTTATGCCGTACTGGCTACCATGCAAGTGCGCTTGTAGTAGTTGCCCCAAGAGTGTTAAAGAAAAGGTTCAGAAAGGCCGCTCTCCCAGCTTTCGCTGTGCCTGTGCTGCGCGTTCCGCGCAGGCCTGGCGGTTTTTTCTCTCATTTATTATACAAGTCAGCAGCCTGCGAGAATGCATATATGGTTCCGAAGAGGGGTGACGTTACGTGCAACACACTAATAGCGCCACTTGACATTATGCTAGTTAATCGGTCTATTACCCACCAAATTACCTTTCGTTTGACATGCATGTGGGCAGGTAGCGCAAGTACATTCATGGCAGTGAGGAGTGGTGACATCACGTGAGTCACTAGTGATAACCTCACTTGACAATGTCCCAGTGATCGGTTTATTACCCCTTAAAATATATTTCGTTTGACATGCCATGTCGGCAGGTTGGGGGGGTACATTCATGGTAGTGAAGACTGGTGACATGATGTGAGTCACTAGTGATAACGTCCCCTAAAATAGTGCTAATGATCAGTTTATTACCCCTTGAAAGACATTTCGTTTGATATGTATGCCGGCAGGCTGCGCGAGTGCATTCATGGCAGTGAAGCCTGGTGACATCACGTGAGTCACTAGTGAGAACGTCACCTGAAATATTGATAGTGATCGCGTTATTAGCCCTTAAAAGACATTTCATTTGATATGCTTGTCGGGAGGTTGCGCGAGTGCATTCATGGCAGTGAAGAGTGATGACGTCAATTGAGTCACTAGTGATAACCTCACTTGACACTGTGCTAGTGATCAGTTTATTACCCCTTGAAAGACCTTTCGTTTGATATGCATGTCGACAGGCTGCGCGAGTGCATTCGTGGCAGTGAATTCTGGTGACGTCCCTTGAGTCACTAGTGATAACCTCACTTCACACTGTGCTAGTGATTGGTTTATTACCCCTTGAAAGACATTTCGTTTGATATGCATGTCGACAGGCTGCGCGAGTGCATTCGTGGCAGTGAATACTGGTGACGTCCCTTGAGTCACTAGTGATAACCTCACTTGACACTGTGCTAGTTATTGGTTTATTACCCCTTGAAAGACCTTTCGTTTGATATGCATGTCGACAGGCTGCGCGAGTGCATTCGTGGCAGTGAATACTGGTGACGTCCCTTGAGTCACTAGTGATAACCTCACTTGACACTGTGCTAGTGATTGGTTTATTACCCCTTGAAAGACATTTCGTTTGATATGCATGTCGACAGGCTGCGCGAGTGCATTCGTGGCAGTGAATACTGGTGACGTCCCTTGAGTCACTAGTGATAACCTCACTTGACAGTGTGCTAGTGATTGGTTTATTACCCCTTGAAAGACATTTCGTTTGATATGCATGTCGACAGGCTGCGCGAGTGCATTCGTGGCAGTGAATACTGGTGACGTGCCTTGAGTCACTAGTGATAACCTCACTTGACACTGTGCTAGTGATTGGTTTATTACCCCTTGAAAGACATTTCGTTTGATTTGCATGTCGACAGGCTGCGCGAATGCATTCGTGGCAGTGAATACTGGTGACGTCCCTTGAGTCACTAGTGATAACCTCACTTGACACTGTGCTAGTGATTGGTTTATTACCCCTTGAAAGACCTTTCATTTGATATGCATGTCGACAGGCTGCGCGAGTGCATTCATGGCAGTGAATACTGGTGACGTCCCTTGAGTCACTAGTGATAACCTCACTTGACACTGTGCTAGTGATCGGTTTATTACGCCTTGAAAGACATTTCGTTTGATATACATGTTGGCTGGTTGCGTGAGTGCATTATTTGCAGTGAAGAGTGGTGACATTACGTGAGTCACTAGTGATAACGTCACTTAGAAGATGAATTAACGAGCTCCGCATTTTGTGCTGGTGTAAATCCAATACCGCCTAAATTTCGAATAAGCTCTCAGTGACACCAAATATTTGTTTCCGAATGTTCGAATAACCGGGTAAGCAGAACATTTAAACCGGATAAGCTAAACACCCGTTTCATTAAATCCGGATAACCGGATAACCGGCTTTCAAGACCGGATTCGCTTTTCTCCGGTTTAACCGGAT